>CM043720.1:27058875-27458526 GCA_023969325.1 Oryzias curvinotus
TCTTGTACCAGTCGATAAAACTCACCATGTTCTTCTCTTTTCATAACTATGGGATGTACCCAAAATCGGCGTCTTTTCCGGCGTCTTTCATCATTCAACAGAACAATAATTTCTTCATTATTGGAACTGGAGCTGGAGCTACTGGTGCTTGAAATATTCATGTTTTCTTTGTATGATTCTGACAAGCGCGTAAATACTGGCTCTCTTCTTCTGAGTGAAAACCACCTTGTGTACAGGAGTATTTCTGTTTTACATTAAGCGCCATCTAATGTCAGGGAATGAAATTGCATGTTGGCTCGGCTCATCGTCAGCGAAAATCGCCTGGGTGTGAACACAGAAGACGTGGCGAAAAACGCTGGCGAATATTCGTCCCGGTGTGTACGGGCCTTTACACTCCTGAGCCTGAGTCTGGCTGGGTTGTCCACCCTCTGTTGTGTAATACACTGAGTAAAAATGACTTCTAACAATAAAGTTTAATTTTGTGAAGTTGGGTGACTGATGGCAATACAAAGGAGTTAAATAGAATCCCCGACAATACCGACTGTGTAAGGATGTGAAGTGCTTTTTTGCTAATATTGGTAACTATCATAAGTAAAGCCTGTATGTAAATTCAAAGACCATGATAAAATGCTTTCTTTTTCTCATAGTATCCTAGTTTTAATGTCTTATTATATCTTATTATATTCAAAATAGCAACAACACAAAACTATTATTGAATAAAGGGGAGTATGTAGACGTGGTTTTGGGTTTCATAGAGAAGTACAATTTCATGGAAATCAGCTGCAATCTAGGTCATTTATTCAAGCATAAAAGCAAAACTTAACCGTACCGAATCTGATTCACAAAAAGTGTTCAACATTGTACTTATCTTTGTTGTTCTAAAATTATAATATGTGCCCTTTTTGTATTCTCCTGTGCAGCATAGCTTCCAACACAGACTCATGGGAAATTGTTTGCATGGGGGTCTGTTTTATATTTAAAGCTAAAGCTTTATTTTACCAATGATTTATTGTTTTTTTTGTCCCCTATGAAATTTTTAATAAAAACATTCCCAGGGCTTTTTTAATTATGATTATGAAGTTTTCAACCAAAATCCCACAACCTACATGTCTTAAAGCCATGTTTCATGTCTATCTGAAGCCTCTGTTACCAAAATCTCCTCTACATGGGCGTGGGCCATTGGTGCTGAGCTGAGTAGCCCAACCTTAAACCTCGATCCCCCCTTTTTGCAACCTGCGTCTTGCATGTGTGAGAGAGCTTGACACAAGAAATCTATTCCGAAATCTATTTTCCAATACATGCGGTCAGTGCTAAACTCTTTTCTTGGCGGGCATCGACCAGAGGAAGGGTTAAGTTAGGATTACGGGTTACGTTAAGATGCGTTCACACTGAATGTGATTTGCGCAGCAGAGACGGCTAGGTTCAATGTTAAGTCAATGTTACAGATGCGATCAGGTCCAGCAGCGGGATTTGAGTGACGGGTGTGACGCAAAGGTCTGGCAGCAGCACAACTTCAGGAGCATGGCCCAAATTGGTACACCCAGGACAGTCTGTCGCAGAACCGATGGAGCTGGAGCAATCGCAATCACTGTCCCAGTATGCCAGACGTACCCCCGCTGCGGGATGCCAGCCTGCCGGGCCTCCTTAACTTCATGATATTTTTCTTATTTTCATCGAGGCAATAATAAACTGGTTTATTCTTGTTTTATTTTCCCCCTCTCTGGTTAATGCGGGCCAGCAGGCCTTCTAAAACTCCTGGTCAGAGAGAGAACACAAAAGTGGCGAACACATGTGGGGACTTCAAGTTTAAGTTTTATTTTAAAACAGGTGGCAGCCAGCAACAAATCCCTAGCATTAGATGCACGTAAAATTTGTGCGGGCAATGCAGCAAAGCACCATCTTCTCCTCTGCCACCACCGAGCTTGTGCACGCTGGACAGGGCAGATCAGGAAGCTTGAGGAATGCCCATGCCCTACAGGGTTATTGTGACATCACAACAGCTTTCAACCGAGCTGCAGTGTTAGTGTTCAAACCGAGCATTTTTGTGACAGTCTGATTGACAGTGATTTAAAAGGAGAAATACTCAGAAATGCAAAAATAAAATAATTTGTTATAACATTTCATAAGAAAACGCCACAAGTACATGTCAAAAACTCATAGAACACAATTTTCATCGGGGGGGAACTTTGAGTCCGGATAGAAAAAAGAGAATGAGTAATACTGTGTTCACACCGCACACAATACATGTGTAAAGTTTGTGACAGAAGCCTCTCTCTTGGATACTTGTCCAAAAATGGGGTCATAAACTTGACACTTGTGGGAGGAGCTACCACCAAAAGTTTTTAGCCTTGTGGCTACATGGAAGCATTGACTGTATATCTCATTTAAATTGTAGGGAAGACATTGACGACATTGAGAGATCAGGTTTAGTTATTTTAAGGAGTTCTACAAAAGCATCAGTAATCACATCTCCATGGTTGGGTTCATGACATCATTCAGTCTCCCAGTAGGGTGAGCTTCACCATCTACTGCAGGAGCTTTCAGGGGTACTTCTGTTTCTTGATTAGTTAACATGATGCTTGTTCTTTGCCAAATTTGAGATTTTTAAACTCCTGACGGACCGCATCGCCTAAATCGCGCTGCTGACAGACCAACATGACGCGCCCGATGCTCAAATCACGCTATAGGACCTTTGATCCAGTCTGTATATTGAGGCAACATTAAACCTGGACGCTTCTGACGCATTCGGTACGAAGGCCTGAATTATTTTTACCACACATCAACACTAACACAATTGAGCATTAATAAACTGTCGTCTGTCCCATTTTGATCATTTCTGTATGTAATACAAACAGAAATATTATTGTGCAGAGACTGCATATCTGTAATTATGTTAAGAAAAGTGCAAGCCAACTAATCCGATTTTTCACACTTTTGTGGCACTCTGCTGGGACATGAAAAAGCATATTTTGGTACAGTCATGGTGGATTTCCTGCATTCTGTTGAAGCACTATGTTGCCATAAAAACAGATGTAAATTCAGATTGTTGTTTTAACAGCTAATTTACTTTCCATGCCTCATACATTTACACATTGCAAAATGTGATCATTTGCATTTAAAGAACAAGACTTTTACGTGTGCTATTTTGTGGAGATGTAATTAGGACACAAGTTTTCTGATAGAACTCTAACTACAACTACTGTTTAGGCTTATGGATTGGTGTGTGTTCCATCAATCCATCTTCTGAAACCACTGTATCCCTTTCGGGGTCATAGTGTTGGAGCCAACCCAGCAACTATTGGGCAAATAAAGGCACCGATTAACCAATGAAGCATGTTTTTGGACTGTGGGAGAAATCCTACCCTTGAATGAGCAGAACCTGCAAACTCCACACAGAAAAAGCTTGGATTTGAACCAGTGCCTGCTCACTGTGAGGCAAGAGCAGTTACAACTGGACTATAGTACAGCCAGCAACTCAGAGTTTCAGAAACCTTAAATATTTTAGCTGTTAGAAGGAGCTTCAACCCTTTGGACTAGATATAGTATAAAGTCAACACTCAGCATCCATGTTTTTGTGAAGTTGTCACCTCGTCACAGTGTTATTTATGTCAATTTAAACTTTGCTCTTCACATATCCTGGTAAGTGCTACACAGTCAGGCACTCTAAATGTACTTAAAAACCCAGTTTGGTGTTTATGCATCATTTTGTAACTGCAGCACGAATTGACAACGTTTTAGACACAACAAAATTCCACTTTTATTACTCTTTTATGCCTGCAAAACCTTTTGGTGCCATCAGATATTCTTGCAATAAAGCCCTGCATTCAATTTCTGCCCAGCAATCATGTTGTGGATTTCCAACAGAGCCTCTTAGCAAGTAATATGTCCTCCTACACACTGAAAGTATTTCAAGACCACAGGAAAAAAAATTCCTATCAATAATGAACTGTGAGTAACACAAGCAGTGCCAGTGTGAACATCAACCAGTTATTTTCTCTACATTTGTGATGCTTGTGCTCAGCAAATAAGCGGTTTCCTTTGGATTCTTCTGATCTTTGAGTGTAATTTGCTTGAGAGTTTCAAAGTACAGGCAACAGAAAATAGCCAGATTAATGAACGGCAATTCAGAGTGCGCCTGCTGCGAGCCAAGAACGGTCTGAAAATCAAAGCTAGCATCACATGCAAACCTCCAGCATATGCACCAACACCTCCTGAAGAAGTACTGAGATGTCCTGGCACTTTAACGCATACGCCAACAAGAGTTCTACTTCAGCGGGCAGCAGGGCTCGAACCTGACTGACTGATGGGTACCGAAATGTTCACACTATAAGGCGCATCATCACAAATTTTCAAACCTGTCATATATAAGATGTGCCAAACTATAATGCAGATTAAGCGAGACAAAAAAAATCAAAACAAATGTTATTGCATGCTAACTCCCAACCTTGTTACTAACATGTAAAAAAAAAACAGTCCAACACTTGACTAGCCACGTTAAAAGCTTTGGCCGCATTAACCGCATACCTGTAACTTTCACCCATATTGCTAACACGCAAAAAAAAAAAAAAACCTTCTGACAATGCTACATATTAGCAATGTTAGTGTATTCACAAGAACAACCAACCTTGTTTGCAGCTTTTAAAAACAGTTTGACATTTTTACAGAGCTGTGTCCCTCAAACATCAATTAAAAACACAACCAGAATTAATCCATACATAAGGCGCTTGGACTGAAAAATGTTATTCATTTTATTAAATGACAACTTTCTGTAATGAAAGAATGCACACTTTGTTGATATTGAAATCTTTATAATACATTTGCACCATGCTAAAAAAATATGTGGATCAACTTTGAGACAGTGGGTAAAGATATATGTTTTCCCTGAACACTCATGTCAGTATTTTTGCATTTTAAGCTAACATTGCTGTGAACAAAAACTTCCCTAATTGCCCAACGGATCATAATTTATACTATCTACTATACTATATACTATCTATAGCTAAAAAGACACTTATATTAGCCATTATGTTTTGGATTGTATCAATTGGTTTAAAAAAGACAAAATTCTCAAATCCAAAAAGTTAAATATTTTTTGTCACTTATTTCATGCAGTAGCCTAATCACAGGAGGTAAACTATGACCAATAAGGCAGATGTTTGTCCAGATGTTTATTCATTTGTTTGGGGATCTTATGTATTAACTGGGACAAAGTAAACAATTAATTGGAAGTGTAAGGGGGCACCAGAGAACTCCTGTGACTCAGTGTTATTATTCTTTGAGAGGGAGTGGAAGAGTCTGACAGAACACATTACAGAGTAGTCAGATGCTGGCCTGACATTAACCGCATCCCTAATGAAGGTGAACCAAGATGATTGGCCAAGTGTGTATTATGATGAGGTCTGCCACAGCGCTGACTGCTGGGGTGACCTCAGTCTCTAAAGGACACGCTTCAACTCATCTGGCATTTTTAATTGGCTGTGTGGAAGGCAGCCAATACAGTGTTGACCATAAATGGGAATAACCAACATACGGTGTGTGTCAGGGTTAAAAGGACACAAATGAGAAAAACTGAGAGGGAAAAAGAAGGTTGGGGACCACTGATCTACAGTACAGGCGGATGCATCAGAATAGAGCAGAGCAGGAAGCTTGTGGCCTGTGATTTTAGATTCTACTTTAAACCAAAGGGCATTTTTTTGTCTGCTCCCTTTATTTACAACGGTTTGAATAAATAACTACTCAGAAATGCATTTTAAGCTTAATCTTCTTCATATATGTCCTATATATTGAGAAAATACCACAAGAATATGTTAAAAACACCAAAAGCATGATTTTCATTGGCGCATCTCTCATTCTTCCAAAATAAACTCAAACACGTCCGTGTTTGTCATGACAGTGTTTCTGCTTTATTGTATTTTGGTGGTACTGTGCATGTGATGTCTGTTGATGTGGTAGGGTCTCATTAGTACTTTCAGGCATGGCTCAAACACTTGCAGAGCTCATACTTTCTCATGGCCTTAAGGCCAAGGAGTTCATAATGATTATTAAAACCACAAAAAGGATACATTTCTGTTCCTCGAGTCACCTTTGCCACTTTCCTTCTGACCTGCTGGTCCTCTGTGGCAATTCACCTGAAATAGCACAAGTAAGATTAGAGACACACAGCCATGGCATTCAGCTCATATTATTCTCTATATTAGCTTTTTCCTGTTTCCACTGCAGTGTGACACACCAGTTCTGTCTTTCCCTGCAGCCGCCCCTTCAGAAGTCAATAAAGGAAGACTCTAAAGTGAGATTCACAGACTGTTTGCTCTCAGCGTGGTACATTTTCCGTCTTCTTTATGTGTACTTTTTTAGTGGTTCTTCAGCAGCTCTTTTTAAAGGCCATGTCACACAGCCACTATGTACATTTTGAGCGTTGCATGAATATAAATTGGTCATACGTGAATATACGTAGAAAAAGTCAGAAAATATGTGATCTTTATCTGATTTTTTCACAGAAGTAACACAAATAAACCACATTAAAACCACGGCAGAAGTATGAATAAACCAAAGAACACATAAACCATCATAGAACATGAACCGTGCATATTTATTGCGCTGTTTATATGCAGTTCATTAGTGATTTGTGTGTCAATTACATAATTTTAACGTGATTTGTGCTTTGTATACACAATATGAAAGTTGTACACCGCTGATACATGCGTGAAAAGTCTGTTAGCCATACGTGGAACAGTCGTTTAAAGTCACAAATTTGTATATGCACAATTGTGTAAGGTTTGGATATATACTACGTAAAACATGCATGAACTGCCAAATTCTCAACCAACCAAAAATTTTGAACAGCTCAAAATTACGGCTTTCATGCCTTGGATGAATTGGCTCTTCTGCGTTTACCATCCTTTATAAATAAAATAGGATCCTGAGCTATCCAAGTACATCAAGGTACACCTAGAAAAATACAAAATTATGTTAGGAAAGCAAGAGTATGTTGTAATGATGGTCTCAAGCACATTGGGCCGCATGTCAGCTCTTGCTCTTGAATTGTGGGATACCGTTCCCTTTGCCTGTCTGGGCAGATTGGGGTTGAAGTGGGTTTTTGTCTATGTTTTGTTATTTGGCTGTTTTACTCAGTTTTGCCCTTAGTTGTTTTATCCTACTATGTTTCTGTCTTATGCAGTGAGAAGGAGGGATAATGACGCCCTTGTGATGTAAAACGTTGTGTGTTTGAAAAATAAATCCAGGTTTCATTTTAACTGATGTACCAGCCTCCTACATTTTTTCTTTCTTTTGATGGTGTCATCTTTCTTCTGTTGACTTATTCAGTCAATCAGTATGATGGGAGCGCTTTCTGTTGGACACCTTTTTTTTTGTTGCCAGATTACAAAAACCACAGTTGGCCTCAATAACCCTGAATTGCAGAGTTACATTTAGTTTGTTGCATTTCAGTTTCCACATATTTAAGGAAACAAATTGACAGCAATGCTGTACAAAGAACCTGCTAAATTCAAAACTAAACCTCTGATTGGGTTTAGTTTAGGTTTTCTCCGGGATCTCCGGCTTCCTCCCACCGTCGAAAAACATGCTTCATAGGTTAATTGGTGACTCTAAATTGTCCCTAGGTGTGAGTGTGAGAGTGAATGGATGTGTGATTGTGGACATTCTACCCCGAGACAGACTGTCCAGGGCATCCTCTGCCTTCGCTCATAAGTGGCCGGGATAGGCTCCAGCAGCCCCGTGACCCCGAAAGGGAAAAATGGTTAAGAAAATGAATGAATGACCCTCTGATTTGAATTAAGCACAACACAGACCCTTGTTTCCCTCTTAGAATTCTTCATTTGCATCTAAACCATGGTTTTTCCAGCACTTTCTCATTTTTTATTCGTTTCAGTCAAAACATTTCTGTTGTTGATACAGTAAACATGCGGCCTTTAGAGATGGCAGACTCATCTTCAGACTTTTAATCCTTTCAGGTAAACATTCAAGGCAGACACAAGGCTGGTATATAAGTCTGTCTGTCTCGATGGCTTTCATTGAGCTGAAAGAAAACTTAGAGAATAAGTAAAAAAATAGACAAAGATAGAAATAATTAAAGACAGAAATTGGTGTATCTTCCCAGTCTTTCTATTAAATGCTCTCATGTCCAAGAAAAACAAAGGCAGGCTCAGTGGATTTTGATGCTTTTTTTTGTCTAACTTTGATACTTTTGTCCTTTCATTAAACCTCTTTAGTGCACTTACCCCTTTTTCATTTCTACATTTTTCTTTTCCCGTATTTGCTTTGTTTGGACATGTCTTTGCTGATCTTTTGGGGCACATTCACACAGGCAATGTTTGTTATCACGGACAGTCCACTTCATTTGATGTGTATTAAAGCTAACCTGGATGTAAACCTCAGTTTAAAAGTAGCTTCTGAAGCTTGGTGTGTAGTTCACTCCTGGCAGTGCCATGAGTAACAGTAGATCAAATCAAAAGAAGGTGTACGACCATTTTCTCAAAATGAGTCTGCAGCACAACTCCAGAGTGAAAACAGTCGTCAGTTTCAATCTTGTGTTTGTTGCATTAGCTTGTAATTACACAAACACAGATTTTTCTACTTGAAATCCCAATAAAGTAATACAGTAGAAATGCCATGCAAACTCTTGACAAAGGTTTGGCTAAAATATTTATAGCAATCTCACTTTAGGTACAAATGTTGAGTCAAACGTGTCAGATTCCTGCTTCAGTCATCATAGTTTCACAGAGAGCTAATGGCTCAAAAATATTATAAATCCTGCAATCCAATATACCAGCAATGACTTACCGACCACTCCAAGGGGATGTCTCTCATGCACTGACCTAACCTATAAGAACCCATGGTGAAAAAAGTGTAACTGAAAAATATTTGTATGTTCCATAGAATTGTATTTTCAAGGAAAATGGGTCTGGGTTCTTATGGGTTAAATGTCCAATTTCAAAAATACAGTAAACCTTGCAAGGAATCTATGTTCACCCACACTGATGGAAACTTTTTATAAACCCATTTTAGAGGTTGTGCCCAGTGAAATACAACCATGTGCTTACTCCATACGAGTCCTGCTCTGTCTTCTTTCCTCCTTAAACCCGTAATTCTACGTTCACACTAGCCTCAGCAACGCACATTCAAGAGATCCCTTTCAATAAAAAGCCTATGTAAACATATCTCTCGTGTTTGTGCCTCGCTATGCAAATTTGTTTTCAGAATGTTTGTACAAAATGAAGGCCATTGAATGTGCATTCAAAGTTAAACCAGTTCAACTTTGACCAATCAGGGACACAAATATGAAGTTACATGTTTTTAATTCACGGAAGTCTCAACTATGTGAAAATGTATCATAGAAGAGAATTTATTAATTGCGGTTTGGAATTATTAAATGATGACACCATGGCTTTCCTATATCAGAATAAAGTCGTGAAAGAAAAAAGCCTGAAGCAAGATTTTTACTGCTTTAGCATTTTGCACCAAGCCTCTTCCAACTGTGAGTACATGCGCTGGTATCAGACCAGAATGAACCCTGTTCAAGAACACGCATCACATGCCTGCTGTGTAGCCCCACTCAACACAACCTGGCCTGTGTTTCATGTTGCTCTCTGGACAAATTGAATGCTAATTATATGTGCCTATTTACTTTAACCCTTTAACACCGTAGATGTCACCGGCAACGCCTAAATGAAACATGCTCTTTGACATACCTTAAGCCATACCTGGAGCCGGAGAAAATCAGCTTTTCATTATCATCTTTGCACCTACGTCTGTACGCAGAGCACTACTAAAGTAAAGTGTTGCACAACGGTGCAAAGTGACTTTTTTTCCACAACACAGGGAGCGGATTTACGCTGATTGCGCAATCACTTCGCTAATGTAAAGTGTAGCAGATCGGCACAGAGCGGATTTCTCTCCTTCAGAACTATGTTAATTGAATAAATTGTTAAGGACTGACGGTGGTCAAAAGAATGTCCACACCGGAGCTAAAGCTCTGGGGTTATAGTAATAATGGATTGGATTTTTCTGCGCTTTTCCAGACGCTCAAAGCGCTTACATTGTGTCCATTATTCATTCACTCCTCATTCATACTTGGTGATGGTAGCTACTGATGTAGCCACAGCTGCCCTGGGGCAGACTGACAGAGGCGTGGCTGCCATTTTGCACCTACAGCCCCTCTGACCATCACCGGGATCATTCATACACATTCACACACCAGTGGAGCCACACTGGGGGCAGGGAGGGTGAAGTGTCTTGCCCAAGGACACAACGACATTTGGCTGGTGGGAGCGGGGAATCGAACCGCCGACCCTTCGATCATTGGACGACCCGCTCAACCACCTGAGCCACTGTCGCCCCAATAGTGTATATTCTGAGTTAAGTACTGTTATATGCCTTTGATTATTTGTGATTTCAGTTTTTCCATCCTTGTTGTGTTGTGATTTATGTGACTTCACACCGAAGCTTCAGTCATTCGAGTTGTTTAGGGGGAGGATAACAATTCAAATCTTCTAGGTTTACTCTATTGTTCTCAGACCGGTCTTTCCACCATAAGTGCTTTGTATTCTACTCAAATTCTTTTTTAAGTAAATATGAATCAAACTTTTTTAGAGCCTTTACTACCGCAGCCTCTTTCTCCTTCCAGAAAATTGGAAATATTCAGTGATGTCACTCACTAATATTTTAATTTCATGGTCCAAGTCACCCTGATATATTTCTAATGGCAGAGAAAGACGATGTGAGCAAAGTGGGAGGAAAAGAGGGAGGTACAAGAGTGAGTGTGAACAGGAAAGAGAAAGAAAGAATGAAAGAAAGGCTGAGGAAAACGGATGGAGAGAGATGGAACATGTTTGACTTCACTGAATGAAGAAAAGAGGATAACCAACAGTTAGGAGGGAAGCAGAGGGAGAAGGGAAGTGAAAGGGTGAGAAAGGCAGGGAAGAGGGAATAGCTTCCATTAGCTGTGCTTAACTGAGTCCAAAACGCAGTTAATTAATCTGAAACTTTCTTTTAAAAAAGTTCTTTATTTTACTATTAGCCTCCACTGTGGTGGCTAAATGCTTTGTTAGTTCTGCTTAGCCTCTTCGGTTTCCTTGAAACAGGTTTTAGCTAACTGTTAAACTTTAATATTATTCCACACTCATGGGTAACAGCCAAAACAATAAACTACTTCATTAGTGCAAATTATGCAATATGTCTTTTACAATTTTTAAACTCATAGACTTTAATCTGGTTTCATGTCTTTTTTCAGTAATTTACCAGGTCATGTTTGGATTTTTGCTGACATGTTTAGCTTTGCTCTTTTCTTCTTGCTTTGCCTCTATTGACCCATGCCATTATATTAGTTTGTTTTAAAAATATCTATATTCTGTTTGATAATTGAAAAAGAAATGAAAAATGAAAAAATGAATGCACCTTGATGTTTACTGCTCCTGCACCCAGCTGTGGACCCCCCCTCTGGCTCGTCTCGCACCCTCAGCCGTCTCCTGACTCCATCTGGTTGAAGCTCATTTGCTGGACTTGTAATGTGTAGTTGCAGAGTTAGATAAATTAATCCTTCTGTATAAGTTCTGGCATTGCCTGTCTGTCCTGGGGGAGGATCCCTCCTTCATGTGAGTTTTTTCTGGAATACGTTTTTTCTCACCCCGTAGGAGGGTCTAAGGGCAGGGATGTCCTGTTTTATTTAAGTTAGTTCAGTTTAGATTAGATTAGATTAGATTAGATTAGACTTGTTTATTAATCCCACAAATGGGAAATTTCCTTGTCACAGTAGCATGGAGTTTGGCACAAATAAGTACAGACAGTACTGACGAGTTAGACAGACACACATTTTGAAAGAATATATACAAAAATAAGAGCGTTCTGATAAATAAAAAGGGAAAGAGATGTGCATGGAATATATAGGTCAATCTGTATATACAGTTATGTACAGTGAATAAAAAAAAACAAACTATGAAACTATTTACTTAGGCTGGTGTTGAACAGTCTGATAGCAGCTGGGATGAAGGACCTGTGGTAGCGTTCCTTCTTGCATCGTGGGTGCAGCAGTCTGCCACTGAAGGAGCTGCTGAGGTCTGAAACACTCTGATACAGTGGGTGAGAGGGGGTGTCCATGATTGATGTCAGCTTGGCTAACATCCTCTTCTCACCCACCTCCTCGATGGAGTCCAGGGAGCAGTCCAGGACAGAGCCGGCCCGTCTGACCAGCTTGTTCAGTCTCTTCCTGTCTCTCTCTGAGCTTCCACTGCTCCAGCAGACCACTGCATAAAGGATGGCTGAAACCACCACAGAGTCATAGAAAGTTCTTAGCAGTGACCTGCACACCCCAAAGGACCTCAGTGAGCAGGCGGAGACGACCTTGATCCTTCTTGTACAGGGCATTTGTGTTGTGTGTCCAGTCCAGTTTATTGTTTAGGTGAACACCCAGGTACTTGTAGTCCTCCACGACCTCGATGTCCAAGCCCTGGATGTTCACCGGTGCAGTCAGATGTGGTTTCCTGCTAAAGTCAATCACCACCTCCTTCGTCTTGCTGGCGTTGATGTGCAGGTGGTTCAGAGCACACCAGTCCACAAAGTTGGTGATGACCTCCAGATCGTTTCCCTGAGATATCCGCCCGACAATGGCTGTATCATCAGAGAACTACTGGAGGTGGCAGTTGTCAGTGTTGTGTGTGAAGTCCACTGTATACATGGTGAAGAGGAAAGGAGAGAGCACAGTACCCTGTGGCACTCCAGTGCTGCAAACTACCACATCAGACACACAGTCGTGAAGCCTCGGAGGTGGTCCAGGATGATCCTCTCCATAGTCTTCATCAGATGAAAAAGAATCTTTCTATTGAATTGTGTGTGTTCATGATCCTTTTGATTTTATGTTTTACCCCACATTTATCGGCACAAAGTCCATTGAGATGACAGTTGTTGTGAATTTTGGCTGTACAAATAAAATTGAATTGAATTGAATGTTATTGGTCAATTTTCAGTCTAGTTTTTGGAAAACATAATAGGTCTTGTTAAGTGTAATGCCACACACCGGGCATGTGATGTGTGTTCAAGAACACACTCAACACCAGGGTTCTTCAATGTGCTTTTCTCAAACTGTCACTACCTGATCCTAGCGCATGTCTCAGGTTGGAAAAGGCTAGGTGCTAAATGTTGTAATGGTGCAAATCTTGTGAATCTTTCCCGAGGCTTTTTCTTTCACAGCTACAGTATATTCTAATAAATGAAAGACTCTGTGTCATAAAATTCCAGCCGGGCACAAAACGCAGTTATTAATTCTCCCGTTTGAACAAATCTTCAAACAGTTGGCACTTCCGTTAACTGAAAAGGACCCTACCCATACGTCACTACCAAATTCCAGTTCCTGATTGGTCAAAGTTCAACTTTCAACGCGCGTTCGGTTGCTGCATGTTTTTTTACATAGAGTCCAAAAACGGACTAAAGAACTTGCTTTGCAAGGGGCAAACCCGAAAGTTTTAAACGGAGAACCAGAAACGCAGATATATGCGCATTTACACCGGTAACGGTGTGCACATAGCTTAAAACAAACGTAAAATTTAGGTTGTCGAAATGCTTCCTTTATCCTTTTTACAGAAAGTGTGAATTAACTTAATGCAACATTAACCAATTCTAAAAACAGTTCTTTAGGTTATTATTGAAAGGAAATGCCAAATTATTTATGCTGGCATGTAAATATCGTGTCAAATCATCTCTTGCTGACTCATCCCATTATTCATTGAAAAATGAAAAAGTTTTACAAAAGAACTGACTTTTTTTTTTTTACATTACAACAAAGTCTGTTGCACACTCTCAGTACTATGAATGCTTTGATTCAGTTCAATGAATCCTCTATATATTAATACATTCCATGTAATGCAGCTGTGATCCCATTCAGTCAGATGATTTGATGAAGTTGAACCCAACTTGAAACACTGTCATTAAGTGTCATCGACATTGTAATTTGTCACTGAAACCTTTTTTTATATTTAATCATTCTGTCTTTATGTGTTTTCTATACTTACATTACAAAAAAAAACTGTTTGGGTTTCAATTGTCATGTTTAGTTGAATTTTAAAATTATGCATTATTCCATTCACATTTTGCCGTTGTTTTTACTGAATTCTGTGTCTCTCTGTCAGATTACAAAGAGCCTGTTTGTCTAAACATTAGTAACTCGGGGTGTGTGTAGACTGGAAAAATCCTTTGCTACGGATCAAGTCTGCTTCATTTATTCTGGATCGAGTCCTGAACCCTGCGTTTCGTCTCTATTCAGACTGACATCAAGTGGTCCATTCTGTTACGGACCAAAGCTTGTAAACAAAACCATGTGACCAAAGATCTCTTTTGTCATTGGCCAGGAGGACGGGGCAAAGCAACAAGAGAAGGACGGACATGCGGCGCCCTACAATTCTTATCTGGACAGGTTCCTCATTAAACCTTTAGATTTTGATTATCAGTTTTGATTGTTGGGAACAAAACCTTTCACTTGTTACATGGGTCTGAGATTGGTTTCTGGTCCTGGACCAAGGTCTGCTTGGGTGTGTTCAGACTGAAAATTTGTTCCAGATCATCGGGGGAAACAAACGGGTTCACTTTAAGTGGACCAAAAATGTCCAGTCTGAATACACCCTCAATGTGATCTCAAGTTTATGGCAATAAGGATCAAGAAGGAGAGAAGGAGAATCACCAAATATGCTCAGATGAGCAAGAGCCCCACTTATCAAGCAGGCAGCATGATGTTTATGTCCATAATAATCATTATGATTAGAAGCACACAGAGAATCTGATACAGTACCAAGCTGCTGCTGATTGGTCTTTGCAAATTACCAAAGGGCAACCTCACCCACACGATCAGGAAACCAAACTCAGTTAAGACCAAGGTTAAAGTTGAAAGCACAAGTTAAACAAGAATTAAAATAACTTTTACAGTGGATCATATCTTATACTCATCCTACATTATCATACTCTGGTATTCTTTTGCAGACTTTTTCTTTTGTTCACGACCTATCCGTCATTAACAGTGGCTTGTGATTTACTGACACAAGAAAAAAAGCATACTACTAGATACTGTTTTATGCCAAAAAATTTCTCTCTGGAACTGCAAACATCTCATGAAGGAGTTTGGAAATTATGTAAAAAGGAGCTCTTGTACCATTACTCACAGGAAATGGATGCAGAATCATCTTATGGGTGTTTGGAACATGAACAAACGGTTGGGCTCATTCATTCCAACAATGAGGACAGTGAGCTTGAGGGAAGTGACAGTGAGGAAAAGTCGACTCCAGAATTGGGTAAGTGGGAGAGTTTGGAAATGAGGGTTCAGTAAGGAAAGCTATACACTATGGGTGGGCTGGGACCAACCCTGGTCCTCAATAGCCTCAACCATGCCTGTTTTCCAGCTCTACCTCCACTGCTTACTGCTGACAACCTAAACCAGGTGTGTTTTCTGTCAATCAGGATGTGAAATGTCTTGAGTCAGCTAATCAGCAGCAAGCTGATCAGGAAGGACAGGAAAACATGCAGGGTTGAGGCTCCTGAGGACCAGGGTTGGCCAGCCCTGGGGGGTATTCCAGGAAGCATGTCTGTTATGTTCTGCTCCTTTCAGGTCTATCGAGATTTTCAATGATGTTGAAATCAGGTGATTGGGAAGGCTATGGCAAAACCTTCAGTTTATGCCTCTTAATAAGCCAGCATGGAAAAAACAAAAATGATTGCAATAAATGACAACTTTGTTTTGTAAAATTCCTTCGGTCAAGCTTTGGTTTGTGTGTGGTTGACCGTGTGGTGGTGATGGGTGGGCATGAGGCTGGCACCATTTCAATCCGGGGTGTGATCAAATGAACAGGAAACTAAAAAGTGATACTGGCCCCATAGCTTTGGGACACATGAAACTGAGGGAGCAGTGAATTGTTCATCGTTTCTCTGTTCCATCTGAGAATAATGTGTTGACCTGCAATACACCCCCCCCCCAACCCCCCGCCGCCTGAACACAGACATCAGACAAACACACCTAGTACACAACGTCTGTCAGGGAAACGATTTTGTATTATGTTACATTGATGCTGTGGGAGAGTGTGCGACAGCCACTGGGTCCTGTTTACAAAGAAACAAACAGGAGCCATCTGGCATTTTAATAGACTTTGGGTAAATACCACAGCTGTGACACAGACATGCACACCCATGAACGCAGCAGAAAGCATGCTCACATGAACACTGTAAAAGTGCTAAAAAGCAGAAAATCTCATTATTCACAAACTACCACTCCATACACTTCAATATGTAACTGTAAAATATGTATGTATATATGTATATGTAAATGCACTGAATGATTACTACAGGAGTTCATGATCAACACAATCCCTTCAGATGACATTTTATCAACACCTAATAGACACTACAACCAAAAAAAGGCTGAATAATTACAGTTTTTACTAATTATTTAGGGGTTTAGTGGCTGATCTATAGTGATACAGAAGGTTATTTTTTACAAAAACTCAGAAGACAGCATCTTGAAGTTTTACAAATACCTCCTTCCATATTTACCAGAGTAAAGTATCAGGGTATAAAGAAAAATCAATGGAGCTCTCAGCCAATAAACACACCGTGGGTCTTGAAGGTATCATGTTTAGTGCGATGAGTCTTTGCTTTAGGTTCTTTATTTAGATTTTCTGGTTTGGACTCCATGCAGGTTGGCTGTGGCTCCATCCAGATGGACCCCACCACCTTCTGTGGTTCACAGTGGGTCAGCTATAGTTACATGCAATTGGTCATTAGTGTCTGTGTACAAAAAGCTGCTTCAAAGTCTTCAGTGTTCGTGCATGCTGTCCAAGTATTTCCTATGCTACAATCACAAAGAATGCAATATACTCGTCACATTTGCCTCTCTGTTGACATGCATACGATTAGCTTCCTGTGCAAAGATGTGTTCACGTGGGAGGAGCTAAAGTTAGTTGGCAACATTTTTTCCAAAAGGAGTCAAATTAGAGGAACGTTATTGATAAAAAGAGTATCATAAAGTTCAGGAGGAGAACTATCAGACTCTCTTCCGTGTTGGTTGGGGACACCCGTTGATCACGTCACGGGCCATGCCTGAGTTCCTGATTGAACTTTGGCGAAGACGTATTGTGCCAACCAGATATTTGAACTCTGAAAACATGGCAGAAATGTGCTGTGATGCCTTAAACTCAAATCCCACCACAGGACCTTTGATTGCATCTGCACATTGACTTATAATTTAAAACTGTATCCCCCTGATGTGCAAATCGCGTTTGGAAACAGAGTTAAGCTGGGTTCCCACCAGAGAGTCTCTGGGTAAATTGTCTTTGTTCTGAGATTGTTTTCTCAAATTTTGCGACATCCACAGTTGTATGAATGCCGTCTGACTGTGTGTGCATGTGAGTGTATGAGCATCAACTCATGTAATGTAAGTTACATATGACACCCTTCCCATGACCTTGTAGTATGACCCTGCCCCCCCTTGTCCTGTCAGAGCGTTCCCATCTGTTACAAAAGGGGTTTATATTAACAAACAATCCCGATTTTAAAAAGCAAAACATGTCCATCACAAGAGGCACTCAGCTGCAATCTGTGTGTTCATCTCCTGGACAGGACAACCAAATGTTGTGTGATGATTACTTGTTATTAAACTCGTTCTGACATTCCCTCGGCTCCTAGGTTTCCTCCTGCTGGTCAGTCTGTAACAGAGTGGACCCAGGACTGTATTTTATTTCACGATGAAGATGATTTATAACATTGGCAGATATCAAGACACAATTTTGTAAAGAATTTCTTGAAATTTCCCACCTTGTCAAGTACCAACCATCCAGAACCTGCTATGTCCCTTTCAGGGTCACAGGGCTGCTGGTGCTAACCCAGTTACTGTTGTGTAAAGGTGGAGTTTCACACCCTGAACAGGTCACCAGTCTGTCACAGAACCACACACCCACACAAAACACACCTAGGGGCAATTGAGAAATGTTTGAAGCATGTCTTTGACACGCTTCCAATCCTGTGACAGTAAGTCAGAGTCCCTGAACAAAACCCATGGATGCATGAGGAGGATATGCAGCCTTGGCAGTGCAGTGGTTGAACCCATGACCTTAGCATCATTAGCACCACACTTTGACCAGGTGAGCTAACTGCACTACAAAATGAACCACAGATAGCCTAATAATGGAAAATCCAACTAAAACCAATACATAAACACTAGTTTTAAGTTGTTACATAATTTTTTTTAATGTTGGTTTCCTCCCAGAGGCCTCCCAAAGAATTTTTTCCAGGGGTGTCCAAACATGTGGAGGCCCTGGGGAAGACCCAGGACTGTGCCCCTCAGGGACCTGAGATCCCCTGGAGCTCCCCCTGCAGAACTGAAGGTAGTTTTTGTAGCCAGCAACGTCTGGGCCCCCCCTGCCTCGACTGCTGCCCTCTGGATGGAAAATGACAAGTCTTTTGAGGTTTTTACATAATTTAAAGGATCACAGCTCCAGATTTGTTCAGATAAATACATAAGTTAACATGAAAAAAATGTAAAAAAAATAAAAAACAGACTAGCGACCTGTTCAGGGTGTCCCCTGCCTTCGCTCATGAGTGGCCGGGATAGGCTCCGGCAGCCCCGTGACCCCGAAAGGGAAAAAACGGATAAGAAAATGAATGAATGAATGAATGAATGAATGAATGAATAAAAAACAGCTTTGCATTGCAGTTGATGTTAGACGGAGTTTGTTTCATCACATCCTGAGCGAGTCCTGTGAAAGCCCAGGGCTCTGTCAGACCTGTGAAGTCTTCCAGTTCCTGACTTTGACTTTGACTTTGACTTAGACACATAACAAGCGTTCTCAGTATTCAGCAGCCCTCATGGTTTGTCTGCATTACAGTGAAGTCCAAGGCTGTTAGGAACATTCAACATAGAAATGGGTAAAGAAAACAAATGTTTTCCATTTTGAAAAACTCCCAAACAACAGACAGAAATAATCATGTCTCCCTCATTAGCTTACTGCGCTGGAAATGACATCATTAAAATATGTCTGTAAAAACACAATTATGTCTTCCAAATATGCATGTGATCATTACATTATAATTTGCACAAGATTGTTTATTTCCAAAGTTGAATTGATATCTTTATGCAAAAAGCATTGCTCTTTATCTGTGTTTCCTACTTTTACTGATGCAGTGGCTACAAACAAAATAAAATATCTGCTTGTGCTTTTTTAATAGGTTTGGATAAACCAAGATCAAAAATAAGCTTCCTCTTTGTCCATGTAATCATGTTCAAAGTGACATTTCTCAGCTGCCGTACTGTAAGGATTATATCATTTGGTTCCTCTTTTGTCTACTTTCCTTATTTTTTGTAAAATTATGTTTCCCCCTGTCACAGTCTCACCAGGTTTTAGTGTATAACTGTCCACGACTGTTCTGATTTAGGTTGATCAATCTTATTGTATTTAAGTCTCTGCTTTTTAGTTTAAGCTTGTCAGTTCAGCTGTTTTGTCATCCTTTATTTTCTGCCTTTGTTTTGTGGTTTTGTCACACTTTCAGTTCATTTATTAAAGTTTTACAGCCGTGTCATCAAGCCAGGTCTCCTGCATTTTAGGTCTGACACCACCAGTTTCTGACAGGCACACACACAGAATCAGACCAGAAGTGATTGCTCATGCTGTGATAGATTAGTTCAGTTCTGAAATGTTTAGTTGCACATTCAGCAGAACTTTTCTCATTAAGAGCAATCGTTTTTATATGAGATATTTTGGCTTTTAACCTTTGTTGCTGCACACAGTGGAGGAAATACGTAAGCGCTTGATCCTTTGCTGATTTAGCAGGTTTTCTCACTTAGTTTGTCGTCCTAATGGTGGGTCCATTTAAACAGTGAGGGATAGAAAATCATAATCAACTTTCAAGAATTTATTCATATTTATTTAAATTTCACTGAGGGAAATAAGTATTTCGACTGTCTTGCCAGAAAGACTTAGTACTTCTTTAGTTGATGAGCAGCTTTTTGCACATATCAGGGGAGATTCTGATCCACTCTTCTTTACAAATGACTTCTAAATCATTCAGATTGGTGGCTGTTGCTTGGTAAGTCTGAGCTTTAGCTCACTCTATAGGTGCTCCATAGGATTGAGGTCCAGACCTTGATATACTTGTTCTTCAGCAGTCCTTGGTTGTTTTGGTTGGTATGTTTTGGGTCGTTATCCCGTTGGAAGATCCATCCTTGGCCCATTTCAAGCCTTCTGACTTTAGGAGGGAAGGAGGTTCCCTCCCAGGATTTGACAGTACATGGCTCCACCCATTCTCCCACCAACTTGGTGAGGTAGCTCTGTGCTGAAAAACACCCCCCAACACATAATGCTTCCGCCTCCATGCTTGACAGTCATTATGGGGTTGTTGCAGCCATAGGCAGCATTTTCTCCTTCCCCCAAACACAACAGGTTGAGGTGATGACAGTGACAGTTTCTAGCTGTCCACAGGTGTCCTGATTTAAGTTGATCAATCTCCTCGTATTTAAGTCTCATCTTTTCAGTTCATAGGTGATCTATATTGTCATCCTTTTGTTCCTCCTTTTATTTTGTGGTTTTGTCACACGTTCAGATCATTTTTTTTCTTATTTTTAAACTTGTAGGGTCCAACTGTCCAACAGCTGAGCAAACAGATCAGAGCTGAAGGCCTTTAGTGTTGGACAGGTTTTACCATCACAAAAGAGGTTATGTAGCTTCGAGAAACCAGAGTGTAGATTTGTATAAACCCCTTTTTGTTTTGTTATTTTTTATTTATTTGTTATATTTAGTGTGTGTGGGGAGGGAGAGTGGAAGAATGTGAGAATGGGAGTAAAGGGAAGAGAGGTGAAAAAAGGGGGGATACAAGCACTGATTTGGATCAGTTATTCTTTTAAGCTGTAACAATTATACCAGATCTGCTGGAAAGATAAATATTCCATCATGGGTAAAAATCTGACACGAAGATGAGTGGAAAATATCTGTCCATCAATACACTGTAGGTTAGAAGGAGGGATGAAGCAGACAGGGAGCAGTGTGGCAGTGAGCACGTGGGGGTGGAGATACATGCATGCTGCCAAAGTGAACCGTGTGATCATAAGGGGAACCAGATCCTCCCCAGCCCGACCAACCAGACCAGGAGAGGGGAGGAGAGACCCCCAGGCCAGGAGAGCCCCTGGCATCGGGACCCAGGCAGCCCAGGAGGGGGTGAGGAGGGAACCACCCACCCACCCAGCCAGGGAAGGCCCCCTACAGGGCCCCCCCCCCCCGACGTCCAAAGGCATAAGCGAACCCGGCATCCGGCCCCCAGGCCACAGGACAGGAGCGCTTAGCCGTACCAGGCGGCAGCCGTGGGGGCCACCGGGCACCGGACACCGAGACAAGGGCCAAGGACGAGGCCAGGGCCCCAAGAACCCCTGAGCCCCCCCACCTCCCAGCCAGCGCCCCGTCTCCGCAAGTCAACCCCGGCACCCGACCCGAGCAACCCAGAAGTCGCAGCGCACCCACAGCCCCCTCCCATAACCCAACCCTCCTCACCCGCCATATTATCTGACCCCTCCCAAACCCCCTAATGCCCTCCCCACTCTGTGATGGGGAGGGAAGTCCCCAGAGGATCCCAGCGAGCCAGCCCCCAGGTCCGTCCCACCCATGCACACATACTCGCACACATACTCACGATCTTCTGGTTGCCCCCCGTCGCCACGCAGTAACCCCCTCCGGCAGCTAACAGGATACCCACAGGCTCGGCCACCCTGAGAGGACCAGGCGGGTGAAGACCGGCCGCCCCCCCCGACCCCACCCATGCATGGTGGTGTGGGGGTGCTGTGTGTGTGCTGCAGGTAAAATAGGAGGTCAAGTTTTACAGCCCTGTTATCAAGCCATGTCTCCTGCATTGTGGGTCTGAAACCACCAGTTCCTGACAGGTGTGACCTGTGACCTTTTAACCTTGCTTGCTGTGTGTCAGTCAGTTCAGGGAGGAGGGGCTCAGTAAAGAGACATATTTTGCCACTAATGAAGTTTGTGTTAGTTACTTATTGATCATTCTTAGCCTGACATGACATCGATTAATGACAGTAGTTTAAGACTTTGCTATAAAATAAAGCAGCAACGAGTTAAAAAAAGACAATGTATTTCATTCTGTCTCAGCGTTGGAATTATTTCTGACATTAGAATACAAAGTAGAAAATGTTTTTTTTTTTATCTTTGCTGTTCATCCTGTGGAATTTAAAGATTTTTTATATTGGTGACCTAGACAGAAAGGCTGATGACGTTCAAGTTTAGACAGATAACCAGCAAAATAAGTTTAGTAAAATAACATAACCTGATGACTGACTGGAGCAATGAAAACAGCACATTTTCATTTCAGTTAAACAGTAAGAAACTTTTAAAAGGACTTCAGTTTACAGAAAAATGAGACCAGACTAAATCATGTGGTAGTAAAATGCATCCTCGTGAGTAATGCTTCTAATTACATCTGAATTGACATACATTACCTCTGTGGTTTCAGTCTGATGTTCAAATTCTATATCAACCTAATTACATGGGAGTATTGATCCTTTTGTAAATGCTGAGCAGAGCACAAGGTACTAAATGCAGATTTTTTTAGCTTCTATATTCTATTTGTCTCCTAAACTAAAGTCAAGCTCTGCAATGCTTTGTCATTTGACCCAAACTGCTGAAAGTCAAAACTTTTGCACAAATATTCTCTGCACCGTAGACTCTGTCTTTTCCTCTTTTTAAACGGCCTTGATCAGGGAGCTGACTAAAGGATAATTTGCATCCTAAATTAAGAAGACAACTCAAAAGAAAAGATTTATTTAATTATTTAAGTGCACAACTTGGCTGGCTTAATTTGATTTTGACCTTTAGACCTTAAGACCTTTTTCTGTTTAAATAAAGCAGCTTTAACTGCCTGTGATTTTATGAAAAAGGAAAAACTGAATAAATAAAATAAACAGCAGCAGATTTCTTTCTTTCTTGTTTTTCTTTTTTCCTGTCTCCTATTTTTTATCGGGTCAGAGAGGGGTGACTTCTTTTTTTCTGTTTGAACCATCTGCCATGTTCAGCTGCCGCAGACTACGTGATTTTGGCTGCATTCCCTTATTATCATAATAATGCATTTATGTATTTGTGTTTCCAAAGTCACACCACAGGAGCTGAGGTTTGCATCAACGTTCTTTGCTGTTAGTTTGAAGATTTCCTTTGAGTTTCAACAGAAAATATGTTCAATGTGTAAAACCTTTGAAAGAAAAAAAAACCCAGAATCAGCTATGGAATTGAATTTGTTCTTGATATCCAAATCAGTTTCAATGTATATTTTCCATAATAGTTTATTTTGTATTCATTTGTTTTACTTTGATGCCTCATGGGATTAACTTTAACGTTCTTGGTCAGGCATCTTTGCTCTAAGCAGAATTTCAAGCAGTCATTTTGGAAAAAGCACATTCCTGAAATGAATGAGTCATGCAGATATCAAACTTTGGATCATTGTTTATGACTTGATTGTCAAATTGAATATGAAGAGTTAAATAAATATACTTCCATGCAGGTCTTTGTACATTCAATTTTTTATGTAAATTATGCCAATATAATGAATCCTAATCATTAATAGACATATTCCGCTAATACATGCAATAAATGACACACTGAAACCATTAAATGTGAGGTTTGTCAAAAAGAATTTATTTATTTGCTTTTAGGGGACTGAGAGGAAAAAAAGCATATTACATTTCACACCATCATCCTTTACTTTACAATTTATTTTACATTTATAGTGTTCCGATTTGTGATTTCTAATTTAAAACATTGCTTTATTCTAGAAATCTTTTTATGTTTCCAAGGTCAAGCATCAAAATGAAGTGCTTATTAATTCCTGAAAACATTATTTCAACATTCTGGAAATGTTTGACACCAAAATAAAACATTTCTTATTTGAAAAAGACAATCATTCAGTCATTTTCAAATATCTTAGCTTTAGATGTGAATATAGATGGAAAATCTAAAATCAGAAGAAAAACTTAAGTAAAACCAAAGTACTTCAGGAAAGAAAGACAATGGATTAGTGGGACAAACCAATATTAAAGTGACAGATGTAACAAGAGTTCTCAAAAACAAGCTTTTCAGAATTGAAATAAAGGTTAAAGAACAGTGTGATGAGGTTAAAAAAAGGTACACGCCTAAAGAAAGGTGACAATGAAAGAATCAGCCTTCCAAAGTGAGGATTGAAGAAATATGTATGAAGGTCATCAAATCCCAAATCAGATTTTAATGATAGTTCACTCAGACTCTGTTCAACAGTTCTAACCAATGATCTGTTAGCAGAGATCTATGCAAAGACGTAACACAAGTAACTAAAAACCCATCCATCCATCCATCCATCTTCCTCCGCTTATCCGGGACCGGGTCGCAGGGGCAGCAGACTGAGCAGAGATGCCCAGACTTCCCTCACCCCAGCCACTTCCTCCAGCTCCTCTGGGGGGACCCCAAGGCGTTCCCAGGCCAGCCGAGAGACGTAGTCTCTCCAGCGTGTCCTGGGTCTTCCCCGGGGCCTCCGCCCAGTGGGACATGCCCGGAACACCTCTCCAGGGAGGCGTCCAGGAGGCATCCGGACTAGATGCCTGAGCCACCTCAACTGGCTCCTTTGGATGTGGAGGAGAAGCGGTTCTACTCCGAGCTCTCCGCGGGTGACCGAGCTTCTCACCCTATCTCTAAGGGAGCGCCCAGCCACCCTGCGGAGGAAGCTCATTTCAGCCGCTTGTATTCGGGACCTCGTTCTTTCGGTCATGACCCATAGCTCATGACCATAGGTGAGTACTGGAACGTAGATCGACCGGTAAATTGAGAGCTTTGCTTTTCGGCTCAGTTCTCTCTTCACCACGACGGACCGATAGAGCGACCGCATAACTACGGACGCCGCTCCGATCCGCCTGTCCATCTCACGCTCCGATCTTCCCTCACTCGTGAACAAGACCCCAAGGTATTTAAACTCCTCCACCTGGGGCAAGGACACTCCACCCACCGAGAGATGGCAGACTACCTTTCTCTGGTCAAGGACCATGGCCTCAGATTTAGCGGTTCTGACCCTCATCCCAGCCGCTTCACACTCGGCCGCACACCGCCCCAATGCACGCTGGAGGTCCCGGTTCGATGAAGCCAACAGGACAACATCATCTGCAAAAAGCAGAGAGGAAATCCTGTGGTCCCCAAACCAGATCCCTTCCGGCCCCTGGCTGCGCCTAGAAATTCTGTCCATAAAAACTATGAACAGAACCGGTGATAAAGGGCAGCCCTGTCGGAGTCCAACGTGGACTGGGAACAGGTCTGACTTACTGCCGGCTATGCGGACCAAGCTCCTACTCCGGTCATACAGAGACCGGACAGCCCTCAGTAAGGCTCCCCGGACCCCATACTCCCAGAGCACCCCCCACAGGATGCCACGGGGGACGTGGTCGAACGCCTTCTCCAAATCCACAAAACACATATGGACTGGATGAGCGAACTCCCACAAACCCTCCAGCACCCTAGATAGGGTGTAGAGCTGGTCCACTGTTCCACGACCAGGACGGAAACCGCACTGTTGTTCCTGAATCCGAGGTTCGACTATCGGACGGACTCTCCTCTCCAGTACCCTGGCATAGACTTTCCCAAGGAGGCTGAGGAGTGTAATTCCCCTATGGTTGGAACACACCCTCCGGTCCCCCTTCTTAAAGAGGGGAACCACCACCCCTGTCTGCCAGTCCAGTGGTACGGTTCCCGACTGCCACGCGATGCTGCAGAGACGTGTCAGCCAAGACACTCCCACAGCATCCAGAGACTTGAGGTGCTCAGGGCGGACTTCATCCACCCCCGGGGCCTTGCCACAGAGGAGCTCGTTGACTACCTCAGTGACTTCAGCCCGGGTAATAGACAGCCCCACCCCAAAGTCCTCATTCTCCGCTTCTTCAAAAGAAGGCGTGTCAGTGGGATTGAGGAGATCCTCGAAGTACTCCTTCCACCGCCCGACAATGTCCCCAGTCGAAGTCAACAGCTCCCCACCTGCACTGAAAACGGTGCCTGTGGAGAACTGCTTTCCCCTCCTGAGTCGTCGGATGGTTTGCCAGAATTTCTTCGAGGCCAACCGATAGTCATTCTCCATGGCCTCACCGAACTCCTCCCAGGACCGAGTTTTCGCCTCCGCAACAGTCCGGGCCGCAGCTCGCTTGGACTGCCGGTACCTGTCAGCTGCCTCCGGAGTCCCACAGGCCAGCCAGGCCTGGTAGGACTCCTTCTTCAGCTTGACGGCATCCCTTACTTCCGGTGTCCACCACCGGGTTCGGGGGTTACCGCCGCGACAGGCACCAGAGACCTTGCGACCACAGCTCCGAGCAGCAGCAGAGACAATGGAGGTGGAAAACATGGTCCACTCAGACTCAATGTCCCCAACCTCCCTCGGTACCTGTTTGAAGTTCTCCCGGATGTGGGAGTTAAAGACTTCCCTAACGGAGGGCTCAGCCAGACGTTCCCAGCAGACCCTCACAGTACGTTTGGGTCTTCCAAGTCTTTCCGGCCTCCTTCCCCGCCAGCGAATCCAACTCACCACCAGGTAGTGATCGGTGGACAGCTCCGCCCCTCTCTTCACCCGAGTGTCCAAGACACAGGGCCGAAGGTCACCTGAAACAACTACAAAGTCGATCATTGACCTCCTGCCTAGGGTGTCCTGATGCCAGGTGTATTGATGGACACCCTTGTGCTCGAACATGGTGTTCGTTATGGACAAACTATGACGAGCACAGAAGTCCAATAACAAAACACCACTCGGGTTCAGATCAGGGGGGGCGTTCCTACCAATCACACCCCTCCAGGTGCCACTGTCATTGCCCACGTGGGCATTGAAGTCCCCCAGGAAGACAATGGAGTCCCCCGTTGGGGCACTTTCCAGTACCCCTTCAAGAGACACCAAGAAGGCCTGGTACTCCAAACTGCTGTTCGGCCCGTAAGCCGAAACCACAGTTAGAGACCTGTCCCCCACCCGGAGGCGGAGGGACATGACCCTCTCGTCCACCGGGGTGAACTCCAACACTTGGCGGCTGAGCTGGGGGCTCACGAGTAAGCCCACGCCAGCCCGCCGCCTCTCACCTTGGGCAACTCCAGAGTGGTAGAGAGTCCAACCCCTCTCTAAGGACTGAGTTTCAGAGCCCAGGCTATGTGTGGAGGTGAGCCCGACTATATCTAGACGGTATCTCTCAACCTCTCGCACCAGCTCAGGCTCCTTCCCTCCGAGAGAGGTGACATTCCATGTCCCAAAAGCCAGATTCCATGATCGGGGTTTGGGCCGCCGAGGCACCTCCCCCCGACTGCCACCCAAACCACAATGCACCGGCCCCTTTTGAAATCTCCTACGGGTGGTGGGCCCATAGGAGAGTGGTCCCACGTCGCTCCTTCGGGCTGAGCCCGACCAGGGTCCGTGGGAAGAGCCCCGGCCACCAGGCGCTCGCCTGCGAGCCCCGACCCTGGGCCTGGCTCCAGAGCGGGGCCCCGGTGACGCCAATCCGGGCGACGTAATCGGGTCCTTGTTGTTTCTCTTCATCAGGGGTTTCTGATAAAAAACCCTTGATTTATATACACAGAGGCTGCCGCTCCAACAACAGATGACAGATGTGCAGATTATGAACTTCAACCAATGACTGCAAATAAATTAAATGCAGAAATCTGTCAAAATAAACAACAGAAAAAAACAAGAAAGCAAACTAAAGTTCCAAATTCAAGCATTATTAAATCTCTGTTGCAGTGATTGTTCCTGCAGCCCAGCAGCTCCTTACTGTGTTCCTAACATGGATCGCCGTACTCACACTAAAATGATGTCAAGAAATTCACTTTTTAGCCACAATCTATCAGAGGTTAATTTTTGATGTTTTGGAGTCTATTTTGATTTTTACACTTTTTTCATTCCTTCCTGAACTGCGTGGTGTTCATTTGTGGTGCTTAAACATGGCGGATCGTGGCAGCAGATGTGTAAACTGACTGATGTGAGCAGAAACTTACAGCTGATAAAAACAAAACAAGGTTTTTGTTTTTTGGCAATGGGGGGGGCATCTTCGTTTTCTTTGGTGTTTTTTTATGAAAGCACCTTAAAATAAATCACCAGATAATTCTCAAAATAACTAAAAACTCAGCTGGCAGTATATTTATGCAGATTTCTACTTCTTAACTGTGTAAACATCTTTTGTTGAGCTGCACATTTATGAAGCATTTTTCATTTAACACTCATATTTTGATATGTCCAACGGACCTCCTTGTGACATGGGCGGAAATGAAATCAACACATTTCATATAATCATCACTTGTGAAAAGAAAAAAAGAATCCGTTTAACACTTTGGCTATAAAAAGTTACATCATCACTTTTGCCAGGTAAT
The DNA here is from genome assembly GCA_023969325.1 of Oryzias curvinotus. Lineage (NCBI taxonomy): Eukaryota > Metazoa > Chordata > Actinopteri > Beloniformes > Adrianichthyidae > Oryzias > Oryzias curvinotus. The sequence continues at coordinate 27,087,252 of CM043720.1, forward strand.
TTTTACCATCACTTTTTACCCGATACAATATACCCGAAAAAGTACCTGTCTTAAAAAGAACTCGATCAAAAAAAGACACATGATGAATTACAGTGATTTTCTTTATTTTTAACTGTGGTATGTGTAAAAAAAAAAAAAAAAGAAAAAGAAAAACATAGGAAGTTCGTAATGGCATGCTCAAAAATCACTGAAAAATTAGGAATTTGAGAATAAAAAATTCCTAAAAAAAATTCTAAAATTATACTAGAAACTTGGTCTTTGGTCCACCCATTCCTGCGACTTCCCTGGTGAAGGCACAGACTGCTTGACAAGTGACTCGTCAGCCTAATAGCATATCTGCCTAACTCACGAGTTAGGCAGATATGCTATTAGGCTGAGGATATTACATTTCATGTAAATGGTTTTGCTGTGGTGAAAATCAACCGGCGATAGTCCTCTAGGCTTAAAAAAAGAGATGAAATAATCAGTGATTTAAATTAAAATAGTAGGATAACCTTATAAAGTACATCTTCATCTGCTAACTTCATTTTAAGCACTGAAAAACCCTCCAAAAAAAAAAAAATCTTAACTAGTCACCCCATATTGTGATACAACCTCTGCCTTGCTTTTCCTTAAAAAATAGTATATAGTATCATGTTTTCATTACTGAAAGAAAAGCAACAAAAGTTCACCAAACAGAGAATAAATAATAGTTATGCTAAACCATCAGAACTCCCACTACCCATGAAAAACAACTACTGCTCACCATTTGACTTACACCTGAAAAGGTTATAAAAGATGCAACAATTCCATGTGTGTCCATTTCCTTAGCTTGCAAAAATTCCTAAATAACCACAGTTGGCCATTCCACTTCCACTTTTGTGTTGCCCTCTTCCGATCTAAAGATTCTCCCACTATGTGTAGAAAGGAACAACTTTTGATAACTGATAGACAGAAAACGACGGTCTTTGCCGCACAATTCAACAATGTTTGAATGCACAGCCCTGTTTTAAAAATAAAAAGAGTGGCTATAAAGAAAAGAGGATAAAGATAAAAGGAGGGCTGGGCAGGAAGGCTGAATGAGAAATGAGGTGTAGATGGAGGAAGGTTTAAGGAGACATACAGCTGAGAGGCGGTAACAGATTGGACTTCTGCTCAATACTGCATTACCTTTCTGAATGATCTCACCTTCTCTCTTCTCAGTTCCATTCTGCTCCCTCATCTGTCAGCGCAAATCCACCTTTTCTCCATTTCTTTCTGGGCTCACTTATTCTCTGCTTTATCTCCATCTCATGGTATCGTCTAATCTCCTTTGCAGTCTGGCACTTTTTCCATTATCTCCATAGACTTTGAATTCTCAGTTTGTGTGTTTGTCTCACTCCTCCTCCTTTTTCTATTCACCTGCTTGCTGTGTCTCACTGAATCAACGAAAAGCTCAATTTCTCTTATTAATTTCCTTTACTGACTTTTTCATTAACTTCCTTTCTGTCCACTGACTTCCATTCTTACCCAGCTTTCTCACCATTTATGTCCCACAGTCTGTGCACTCACCCAGCTCATGTAGCATTTGGATTGTTAAATAAAGGCTTTTACAATGTTTTCTTTGGTCTAACAGTACCAGTTTTCATTGCACTTGTGTCCCTTGTCCTATCTGAGTCCTGAAGTCCCTTCTCAAACGTTTTTAGACCAGCATCTCATACTCAAACAGTTACCTAGTTCATTAAACAACGTCTAAAATGTTTTATTGGCACTTAAACTAATCGCTATATTAGTAAAGTTGCTTTTCTAATAATCTTACCACACACATGAATAATCTTTTAGAAAATGTGAAATATTGGTAGAGAGATGAATCTTTGCTCCACAACTGATTGATTGCATCTCAGTTGTGATGTAAAAGCTGCTTCATCCTCAAACACTCCTCACATGATTTTGATTTTTTTTTTATATGACCTTATGATCGCGAGCTGACTCGAGTCCTCTTGTTTTCTGACAGAGGGTGTCTTAGTTTTTAGAGTAATAAAAAAATTGCCCTTCATTTGAACCTGTCCGGATGACTTTCATCTGTTTTTTATGCTTCGTTACAGTTGAGTCTTTGGAAATATGGTTTTCTGTCCTTGTCCTGTTGTTGTTTTTTTCTTTACAACAGACACAGCAACAGGATTATTATTCCTGGTGCATTTAATTTGTCAGCAACTTTTTTTCTTCCCTTCCTGCCTCCTTTGTGCTTCTGTTCAGCATTTCCTTTAAAACTAATCATCTCACTGAATTCTTCATATTTCAGTAACAGAGGAGAAAATGTTCAGCCTCTCTTTTCTCTTTCCTTCAGTTACTGATTACAGTTTTCATCATAAATATGTATATTTCTCAATGACAAACAGCAGATACCATCTCCCCAGATGATTGAATCCATACTCCTTAAATTCAGGTGGGTTCCAACAGAGCCTTGTAGAAACTGGGTGTCCACAGTTTAAACATGGACCTTCTTTTTCCCCAAAAGACCCTGATAAATTCCTTCATCACTCCTCAAACGTCAAGCCTGGAGGCTTGATAACTGTCTGGGCTTTGCCCTGATGTCAAACGTTCCAGGTTTCACTTTAGAGTCTTATTATTGCTCCATAAACTGCAAAAGTGTTTGGAATTGTGCCTCTAATCGCCTCTTGTTCAAGCACAGCAGCAGGATTGCAGAGTTTGAAGCACTTCTTGTGAGACTTGTCCCCTTTAGCTAGGTTTGTTTTCAGTGGGGTTTTCTTCGTGTTTGAAATGTTCTGTTTCCCCCTGTCACAGTCACACCAGCTTCAAAGGTGTTCTCCTTTAAGTTATTCATCCTAAATGTACTGAGTGTCTGCTTTTCAGTTCATGCTTGTCAACTTTTCTGCTTAGTCACACTTTTTATCTCTTCCCTCTTTCAACAGTTTGTTTCAAGTTTAGTTAATAAAGTCCCACTCCAATCATCTTTTGATCTACTGTAAAAGTGTTCCTAGTGGTCTTTTAATAATGATGGTGCCGTTTTTAGCCCGCATCAAAAAACCCGTGTCGGTTTCTAGGACATAGTTTCTGCAGAGCGGCAGATTAGAAATCCACCTCTGACTTATGTGGGGACTGTTGACAGGGAGTAAAGGTGGATTTACACTGGCCGTCTGCGGTGCGTCTCCATTGGGTTGACACAAAAAAATAGATCATTTATTAATCAATCAGAAAGTTTACATCACCTCCATCATGCTGGCGTCAGTCGTCTGTCTCTCCACAATGCAACAAGAGCTTTAAGCAGGATTTCTAGTTCCAGTCAGTTGACAAGTCAATGTCGTGGCAAAAAAGACAAGAAAAAATTATGTTTTGGCTCAAGGCTGGAGAAGCAGGAAATAGGTCTGGGTTTCAAAATAAAAGCTTCTGTTGTACTTTGGAAATAAAACTGTATGAAAAGTTATTTTACATTTAAGGTGACGTGCTTCATATGAGGACAAAGTAACAACCCCAGGTCTTCATCTGAGAGCCAGGCCAAAATAATTGTGCGGCCCTGGTCAAGCCTGAATATTTATATGAAAAAAGCAAAGGCTCACTGGATGACTGGGAGGATTCTGCACTTTGATTTTTGGGATATGTCTTTACCCCCCCCCCCCCCCCCCCCCCCCCCCCCCCGTTTCACCATGGGTTTTTGTCATGTTTCAGTTTATATATTAAATGTTTGATTTTCTGTGCTGTAATGCAGCCTTATGTCTGTATGTGACTGGACTGTAGACTCCAATGAAAAGTACAAATATTTGTTAGGATGGCGTCTGGAAGCAAATTTTGCCCTCTCTGCATACTTTTACTGTCAGATGTGGAAAAAGTGTTTCCTGTTATCATTGCTGAAATGTGTCTGTTTGCACTTCCCTTTCTGAAGTGCAAAATATAATGCAATCCTGCTTCTCGTGTCACGTTATACTAAAAGGATTCATAGTCATCAATGGGAAACCTGTGAAATGGACTGCACCCATGATTCTGCCCATTTCTAAGAGGCAATTGGGTTAGATAATCACATGCAACTTTTTCTGCTCCCACTTTCAAGTTTGCCCATCAAATGAGCAACCGAGTCTAAACGTGATCAGGAAACAGGTGCTTCAGAAGGTTCAGAGAGGGCCCTGAATGGATGAAGATTCACTCAATCTGCATTCGTCATGTTGTCTGAGCGCCAAAGCAGTGCTCCACAACCTGTCTAGGCCACGTTTAACGTCAGACAGTATTTTCACAGACTGCCTTTACAAGGTGGAAGTTGGAGTTTAATTGTTTTAAGCTTCCTGTTCACACAAAATCAATATTTGAAATTAAAATGCTAATACATAAAATTTGGTTTAAAAAGATCATTTGAAAATGCTGTAGATATTTGAGAAAAAAAGTTAGATTTAATGAAACAACAAAGTTGCTTCTGATTTATAAATATTTAATAAAGGAATCATAAGTTTGTTTTTTGTTTGTTTGTCTGTTTTCAATGGAATTATGAAAACTGAGAACTCAAGTCAGGCTCAGATTATCTTTCAGGGCGAAAAAGACTAATCTTATTTTGTTTTTCATCAAATCTTGATTCATTGTGTATTTATTTAAAACAGATGAGTCGTTTATGCTCTAAAGTTTCTTTTGAGATGTCTGCCTCAGGAACAATTCTTAAATCTCCTCACAAATCTGAAACATTTTTTAATTCGATCTTCATTCTCTGTAAAATATTTACAGACGGTTTAAACTTAGACTTTGTGTTGGACCTATTAAAATGTGATGTAGATGTTCCCTCAACAGCATAAGTGAAGGCTAACAACTGGACACCGCATCCGACTTTTAAGGTGTGACGGATAAATGAAGCAAAATAAGATGACACAACTCTCACAAACCAGTATTGTCTAAAGATAATACCAATCCACTGTGTAATATGAATCAACTAACAAACTTCAAGCAATTTCCCGGTCAGTGTACATGTAACATTATGAGAGTCAGTCTGTAACAAGAACAGGCAGACGGCTTGATCCCGAAGCAGCAGGTTTATTGGCTCAGCTAAAAGTCGCCAAAGCTAAATCAGGGTCAGGCAGGCGGGAGTGGATGACAGACATAAGTTCATCCGAGTAGAGACAGGATGGTCAAAACCCAGAGTCGGGGCGGGCGGTATGCTGTGGTTGATGAATGAATGAGAGTCAGGCATCCATAGTGTGCGCTGGGGTTGCTGGGAGCTGTAGTGTGGTTAGAACTCTGGAGACGGCTCCTGGTGGTGACCAGAGGGGGAGACGGGGCTCTTACTTGTGAGACAGTGGCTGCATATTATGCAAAGGGAGTTGGATTTGTGGGAACAACTGTTGCAGTTAATCCATAATTAAAGTAAAAAGTCGTAGTTTTGTTTGTAATGTGTAGATTTATTTTTCTCTGAAGTCAAAGACTTCCTCCAGTTCCTCAATGGCTCTCTCTCCCCAAAGAATCTTTCCAAGACGTTTTTTTTTTCAATTGACTTTCTTAGCTTGGGACTTTTAATTTAGCGGTCTGAGCAGTCAAGAAAATGTTTTTCAGACACATGACAGAGGTGAACAACTTGACATACATGACTTGACATACATACAAGAATAAGTCAAGAATACCGTTCTGGGTAGCTCGGTTGGTAAGGTGAAGGACTGACATGCAGGTTCATTCCCAGGGGAATGAATTAGTGAGGAGTTAACACCACCCAGTGAGGCCCTTGGGCGAGACCCCTAACGCTACTGCCTACCAGCATGAGTGTGCATGAATGATCCTGGTGATGGTCAGAGGGACCGTAGAGCCACGCCTCTACAATCACCAAGCATGAATGAAGAGTGAATGAATGATGGACACATTGGAAGCGCTTTGAGCGTCTGGAAAAGCGCAGATAAATCCAATCCATTATTATTATTATTATAAAAATGGATGTGGTGGACAGAATAAAACTTCCTCCAAAAGTAGAAAATAAACGAGACAGAAAAAATGTTAGCAAGTCTTTTTCTTTTCGATCTGCGGCCCGGTACCAAGTGACCCACGAATCGGTACCAGTCCATGATCCAGGGATTAAGGACTACTGCTGTAATGGACACTAGTGGTTTGTATCTCAACAGACTGCAGATAATTGTATCAGAAATTTCCAGTCCATGTAGGAGTCAGGCTTCTTCCCAATCCTTTTTTCTATTTCTGCTGTAACTGGATGATACCAAGTTGTTTCTCAATAGTGCATAATGAGAAGTGAACTAGGATGGGAATCTTTTTTCTGTACTTTTTGTTCTCTTGGACTTTGTTTGTCTGAATTTTCTTATCTGAAATCATCCTTTGTTTATGACTTCAAGTCCCCAGTTTATTTATGCCAAACTTTCTTATCAACCCCTCTCCCACCATTTCATTTAGTAAATCTGAGTGCCGTTTCAGTTTTTTTTCTTTTATTCAGTCATTTCTCTCTATACTGCATCTAAAAGCCTTTAGTTCTTCTACACCAGACTGTTGCTGTGGGGCCTGTTTATTGTTTTGATCAAGCTCTGGAGTCTAATGGCACCTTTTTTTTATTTTCTGAAGTGCGAGTAAAGGGTTTTGCAGTTTGGTGCTCCTCCTCCCTTCTGTTCGACACTTGGGCCCCGTTTCTCTTCCTGACCAGATTGTGACATTTTCCTTGTTGTTTTCACTCAGGTTTTCACCATGAATCAGCATATGTGAGGATCCCTCCAAGCTGTGCAACGAAATAACTAAACCTCAGCTGAACAGGTAAAACTATTTAACATTTGTGTCTTCAGTATTTGCACTCCATCCATCTGAAAACTCATCTTCCATCTAGATTTTTGTCTTGATAGTAGCAATGATCATTATCATCCCACTTGATTGCACAGAGTTTAAAAAAAAATATTTAAACTTTCTCCTTTTTATTTAAAAAGTCACTGTGTTTCTTAACATTCATTAAAAGTATTATGAGTTTAATTCAATCACTGAATTTCCACCCTCACATGCCTCATATGATTGTTCGAGAGCCATATCAAATAATTTCCCACCATAATTACCACCTTTTGTTCATCCCATTAGCTCTTTAAGCTCCATTTCCTCAGATGATTGCATTTCAGATACAGATAGTTTATTGTGGGTTTGGGATGGATTGTGTTCTTAAACTTGTTCCCCCCCACCCCCACACACGCTGTATTCTACATTTATTGAGACACAGAAAGTTGGAATTAATTATTTGCATTCCAAAACTTAAATAATACACTGACTGCCACTTTATCAGGCGAACATGTCCAACTGCTCATTAATGCAAATTACCAATCACATGGCAGCAACTCAGTGTATTTAGACCACCCCCAGCCCCAGAGGAGCATCCCATCACCACCCGGGAGCTCCAGGCCTCCCTTCTCCCCAACCTTAGGCACGAGCCAGGGCCCCCCAAGGGAGAACCGCTCCAGGCAAGCTCCCACCCACCTCTGCTGCAGGTTAAACCAGGCATCAGAATGGAGAAGAAAGGTGATTGAAGTGACTTTGAATGTTACATGGTTGTTGGTTCCAGATGGGCTGGTCTGAGGATTTCAGAAACTGCTGATCTACTGGGATTTTCCCCCACAACCTTCTCTAGGGTTTACAGAGAACGGTCCAAAAAGAGAAAATATCCAGAGAGCAGCAGTTCTGTGGGAGGACATGCCTCGTTGATGCCAGAGGTCAGAGGAGAGTGACCAGACTGGTTCCAGCTGATAGAAAAACATCAGGAACTCAAATAACCGCTGGTTATAACTAAGGTCTGCAGAAGAGCATCTCTGAATGTACAACATGTCTAACCCTGAGGGAGATGGGCTTCAGCAGCAGAAGACCACACCGGGTACCACTCCTGTCAACTAAGAACAGGAAACTGAAGCTACAATTCACATAGACTCACCAAAACTGGACAATAGAAGAAAAGAACAAAAAAAATGCCTGGTCTGATAAGTCTCCAATTCTGCTCCCACAATCAGATGGTAGGGTCAGAATTTGACGTCAACAACATGAAAGCACGGATCTATCCTGCCTTGTATCAATGGTTCGGGCTGGTGGTGGTGGTGTCATGGTGTGGGGGATATTTCTTGGCTCACTTTGAGCCCCTTAGTACCAGTCAAGCATGGTTCCAAAGCCACAGCCTACCTGAGTGTTGTTGACCATGTCCATCCTTATACGACCACAGCATTTCATCTTCTGATGGCTACTTCCAGAAGCATAATGCTCCATGTCATAAAGCTGGAATCATCTCAGAGTGGTTTCTTGTTCATGACAATGGTCACCAGCACCTTTGGGATATGGTGGAACCTGAGAATGGCATCATGGATGTGCAGCCGACAAATCTGCAGCAACTGTGTGATGCTGTCAATATGGACCAAACTCGCTGAGGAATGTTTCCAATTGATGGCACCAAGGATTAAGGCAGTTGTGAAGGCAAAAGGGGGCAAACCCAGTAGCAAGGTGTACCTAATAAAGTGGCCGGTGAGTGTAGATCAAAATTAGCCAGTTTTTCTGTGAATTACTTTTAGTGATGTGTCTTTGAACCTAAACACCTTACAGCACCATTGGTTCTCAACTTCAGTTCCAGAAACTTTCTTCAGGTTTCTTCAGAACCTTTGTTCTCACTTCTGTCATTGATTTCTTCAGCTCGGCTGAGGCGTGTCTGCATAGGCCACAGCTTACAATTCAACTTCCAAGGCAACTAGCCATTCTACAACCCCCTGTTCTCCCTGCATGAATGCACGGCTCAGAAAAGGCATGTCCCATTAGGTAAAAAAATCTTTAATTCATAAAAAGATGTATTGATTTGCAGTAACCTTTCTGCGTAAATGAGATATGAAGAAAAAAAAGTCATATTTCCAGCCAGGATCCATGCACTCCTTATCAAACAGAGAATGTGACGAAGGGTAAGCTAACTCTTTTGATCTGGATAAAAAGTATGAACATATAATTTTGATTTATACAGTTATTGTGGTCTAAAAGTAATCCCTTACCCGGTCTCAGAACTGAAATGGGCTGTCTAACCTTTTTTTATTATTATCATTTCAGATCCTTTCTTTAAAATACATGCTGAAGTTGAACTTTACCGGACAAAGTGACAAATGAAATGCAACACACCAAACAAAAACACAAAAGTAACAGTTTTGTTTTTGCTCCCATTTGTCATGAGACATTCTGCAACCTTTTCTACATACACAAAATAATCGGTTCTTTTGAATGTTGTTCACAAATCTATCTAAATCTGTGACAGTGGGCACTTCTCCTTTACTGAGATAATCCATCCCACCTCACAGGTGTGCCATATCAAGATGCTGATTAGACAGCATGATTACTGCACAGGTGTGCCTTAGACTTTAAAACTTCAGTCTTTACTTTCTGCTTACAAAATTAAATTTTCCCATTCAGAGAGCTTCACTGTAGCCACAAGACTATTTTTGTTGCTCATCATAAACACAAACTCATTTAAACTGTTTTATGTTAATGAAAAAATATGGCCAATTTGAACAATATTGCAGTCAATCTGATATTTTAAATTCTTCCAAAAACAGTAAGTTCTGTTGAGGTTTTTTTCTACTTTTGATTATAAATCACAGTTTTGCAGGAGGGACAGGTCTTTCAAAAAAAATTCTTTATACCTTCATAAAAAACACAATTTTTGTTTTTCTGTTGGTGAATCTTGATATCTGATCAGTTTTGTGACTGCCTGCATCCATTGGTGTCAGAAGTAAGAGCTCTGTCTCCACTCTGGTCACCAGCTAGAGCCGTCCCCAGAGTTCTAACCACACTCCAACTCCCAGCAACCCCCAGCGCACATTTTCTGAATGCCTAACACCTGACTCTCATTCATTCATCAAACACAGCATACTTTGTGGCAGCAGTGGCTCAAGCGGTTGAGCAGGGGGGTATTCCAGGAAGCAGGTTATGCTAGCTCCCACGGTAAGTTTGAGGCTAAGGAAGTGGATAACCTCAGCTTTCAGTTCCAGAAATGGAGGTATGTTTCAGGGTATGTCAAGTTCCCATGGCAACTCATGCTCTGAACATAACCTGGTCTGGAGCAGGTTTAGTTGAAGGTTAGTTTGTTTTCAGAGAGGTGCAGCAGCATGGCGTGTCCATTTGAAGATGATTTAGTGGATGAAGAAGCTCAGATAATACTTTTTCCACCGTGAGAGGCTGATAAGACCATATATGGATGTTTAAAGAGAAACTTTTTACTTTGATCTAACTTCATTATTTGCTTCAGTTAAGGTAAATAATTTTTTAGTTAAGTCAGCTTAAAAATAACACATAGTTTTCAGACAGTTATTTTACTTTTATTCAAATGAATTCAATTAAGTAGGTGTAACTTTGGTGCTGCTGTTAGATCGGTACCGCAAGGGATGTGGGATACCATTCCCTTTGCCTGTCTGGACGGATTTGGGTTTAAGTGTGGGTTTTTGACCAAATGTGTTTAGTTGTTTAGCTGTTTTACTGTGTTTTGCAGAGTTATCTTATCCTGTTGTGTTTATTTCTTTCTGCACCATGAGTGAGAGGGAGGAAGAGGATGAGTTTATATAGCACCCCTAGTGTTATGTAATGTAATGTTAAAGTTAGAGAAATGGTAAATGACATTGTTTTGCTAGTCCATTTTGTTTCTTTCATTTTATTGTTATAAAAAGGAGTATATCTGCAGGCTCAAACTTAGACATAAGAGAGTTCAAGAGTACAAGAAATTAAGATGGAAAAAGATTTAATTGAATTGGAGTAATATGACATTTAGCTACATAAACATGTAAATTTGAGTTGTAAAACAATTTTCAGTTGGATAGGCATAAGACATTAGGTTGAATAAATTTATCTCAATTACTTGTTACCAATTGAAGTAATTCATTTAAGTTGGATAAGTTACATATATATATGTATCAAAATAAAAAATAGAAATGAGATAGAAATTCATGCATTTATTTTGTCTGTTCTTTTTCTCCAAGCAGAAACTCTTTCTTTTGCTGATGATGCAGCCGTGTTACTTTTTTGATGGATGTATAATCTTCATACGCCGTCATTCAAATCTCAGACTCCGTCTCACTGAAGTGTAGCGTCTCTTTTTTTCTCCACGTGTTTCCATGGTGACTCCAGAAGTCGGCGATCCATTGAGAATGTCTTTATGTACCTGACGTGCACGTGCGTTAACCCAGGGTTACCAAGTCCAGCGTAATTACGCCAACTCATATCCGGTCTTTTGGAACCGACATACCCAGAGTAAGCAAGTTCAGGCGGATTTCAACCAGAGTTCAGGGTTAAAGTCAGGGGAGTTTAAACGTGTTTCTGGAATACCCCCCAGGTCTTCCAATGATCAAGGGAACAGCATTGCCCCATTGGTGTGTGAATGCGTATGAATGTCTCAGGTCAGAGGGCCTGTAGGCCCACACTGGCTGCCTCGCCTCTGTCAGCTTGCCCCGGGGCAGCTATGACAGTAGCTTACCATCACCCTCACCCTGTTTCTGACTCTGTTTGCCTTCTGCCTGGCCCGACTCTCGCCTGGATTTTGACTACCCTGTCTCTCCTCGAATGATCTTATGCCTGTTATCAATTCCTGCCTGCCTGACCCTGATTCAGCTTTATGGACTTTTAGCTGAGCTAATAAACCTGCTGCACTTAGAACCAGCCGTCTGCCTGTTCTTGTGACAATTGGAGTCCATTAAGTTTCAATATTTTCACATATTTTTACTTTGATATTTTGCACCAGTTTGCTTCCAAATAAACTTGTTTAGTAATTTAGGCAGAAATTGTTTTTAGATGGCTTTATATACAGTAAGTACTTTTCTACATTTGCATTATCTATCATCCATGCTTTTAATAAAATGGAGGGAATACATGTTATTTTTAATCAAATAATTTTCAGTTAAATTGCCCTGAGTTATGTCTTTAAACATGCTCACATTTCAGCACCATGTAGCACACAGCATTAGGACATTTATACTGTATCATATGATGCATATGTAAAGTGGGCCAAAAGGCAGTCACCCATTGACGTTGTCCTGTTGAAAAAAGTAATTTTTATCATAGATACAATTAATATGGTCAATAAACATCATACTCAATCCAGCCTGGTTTCATCCTCAATGTTCTCTCAGACTGAAGGAGATTTTTGCCAAAAATCTCACCATGCATGGCCCCATTTATCCTGTCCTTAATACAGATCAGTCATCCTGTGCTCTTATCAAAGCATCATGTTTCCACCCCCGTGCTTCACAGTAGGTATGATGTTCGTGGATGAAACTCAATATTCTTCCCTAAAAACATGGCGGGAGTTCCATTGTGGTCTCATCTGACCATTTGACATTCTCCCAACCCTCCTCTGGATGGTCCAGATGGTCTCTGGAGAAGTAGACCGACATGTAATGGCTTAAAGAACCTTCAAAGGACTGCTTTGTATCCATGATGATGCTGTGTGTTACCAACAGTTAAAACAGGTGGCTTTATTACAGGTAAAGAGTAGAGGATAGAAGAAGGACTTAAAGAAGAAAAAACTGGTCTGTGGGGGACAGAATTCTTGCTTTTGTTTGTGGGAGTAAGATATTGTCTGCATCATTATACGAGTACATTCTTTAAAATTCAAAAAATTTTCGTGGATTCTTTTTTTTTCATTCAATCTCTTACAAGTGATATGTCTCTTTGATGAATATTACAGACCTCTCATCCTTTTGAAAGAGGGCAACTTTTAGAAAGCACAATCTCTCATTTGTGTCCCCCTGTACATTACTTTTTTTTCTGAATTTAAAATCCATCCATCCATTTTCTTATGTCCCCCATATTCCAGTTTCTGACCTTGTTCAGGATTACAGGGTTGCTGGAGTCTACCCAACAACTGCAGGACAAAGGTGGAGTACACCCTGGCTGAACAGTTCAGAAGTGAGAAGTTTCTATCTCAATTTTACTTTCCCTTTTTTTTCAATTAAACTCTACACAATCTGTTACATTTATTATTCTCGTTCTAAAATGCAATCAAATTATTTTTTTTTCAACAACATAAGAATAACTGACATTATGACTTCTTCACCTCTAAAATCTTGTCATATGGAAACATTTTTGGCCGCCCAGATGTTTAGACAAAATTAAAAGTATAATCATATTTGTGAGTCCAGTTTTCACTTAATGAGGTCACTTGCTTCTTTCCAGGAGATAGATCTGCCCTTCTCCCCTAAGAACCAACATTTTCCTGCACCAACTATTTCTCCACCTTTTCCATCATTCTAATCGATTCTGGCCAAAATCTCATAACTTGCTTCAGTGAAGCCATGTTGCTCGGCTGAGCACGGCTCTCCATTTCACTGCTAAAAGAGTGAGGGGGACTCAAATCCTCAAAAGCATATTGATTACTCACTCTGTAATTAAAGACGCTGGTGATATACCCAGGAAACGTGACCCAGTAATCCGGCTGAAAAAGATTTTACTCTGACTTAAAATCTATTTGCTTAATTCATAAGGATTTTATTCATTCTTTTTCCCCCTAACTTATCCTGTCTAACAGCTAACCAAAAAACTAAGAGCTGAAGGCCTCTTGTGTTTCACATACACAAGGTGCATATACTTGTATAAAGCCCTTTTGTAATTTAGACTAAACTTTATTTATATTGATCACACACCTCAGCCTCCCTGGGAAAGTCTATGCCATGGTACTGGAGAGGAGAGTCCGTCCGATAGTCAAACCTCATATTCAGGAACAACAGTTTCCGTCCTGGTCGTGGAACAGTGGACCAACTCTTCACCCTATCTAGGGTGCTGGAGGGTTCGTGGGAGTTTGCTCATCCAGTCCATATGTGTTTTGTGGATTTGAAGAAGGTATTTGACCGCGTCCCCCGTGGTATCCTGTGGAGGGTGCTCTGGAAGTATGGCGTCCGGGGAGCCTTACTGAGGGCTGTCCGGTCTCTGTATGACTGGAGCAGGAGCCTAGTTTGCATAGCCAGCAGTAAGTCAGACCTGTTCACGGTGCATGCTGGACTCCAACAGGGCTTCCCTTTGTCACTGGTTCTGTTCATAGTTTTAATGGACAGAATTTCTAGGTGCAGCCAGGGGCCGTAGGGGGTCAGGTTTGTTGACCACAAGATTTCCTCTGCTCTTTGCAGATGATGTTGTCCTGTTGGCTTCATCAAGCCAGGACCTCCAGTGTGCATTAGGGTGGTTTGTGGCCAAGTGTGAAGTGACTGGGATGAGGGTCAGCACCGCTAAATCTGAGGCCATAGTTCTCCACCGAAGAAAGGTAGTTTGCCATCTCTGGGTGGGTGGAGTGTCCCTGCCCCAGGTGGAGGAGTTTAAATATCTTAGGGTCTTGTTCACAAGTGAGGGAAGCGTGAGATTGACAGGTGTATCGGAGCAGTGTCCGTAGTTATGCAGTTGCTTTACCGGTCCATTGTTTTGAAGAGAGAACTGAGCCAAAAAGCCAAGATCTTAATTTACCAGTCGATCTTTGTTCCAATACTCAGCTATGGTCATGAGCTCTGGGTCATGACCGAAAGAACGAGGTCCCGAATACAAGCGGCTGAAATGAGCTTCCTCCGCAGGGTGGCTGGGCGCTCCCTTAGAGATAGGGTGAGGAGCTCGTAGAGGTAAGATCTTAAGCCCGAGCCTGAGTCGGGTCGGGTCGGGCTCTAAATGACAGTCATTACGTTCGGGTTGGGTCGGGCCGGGCTTCTCTCTCGCTGACTTTTTTAATAAATATATTGTAATGTCTGCAAAGAAGCTCCTTAGGCGGCGGTTGTCAAACAGCTCTTTATTAATCCTGTACGTCAGAACGGTTACCGCACGAACGGAAAGGCACAGCCAGCTTCTTACTCAGAGGGAGAACGTTCCCCTAGCGCACACACACACACACACACAGGTAGACCCCGCCCCCTCCCACCAGTCACCAGCCCACCATTGATTGACATACACTGTGGTCCAGCAACTGGCAGAAAAGGGGGGGCGCCGGCCACCCGCAGCTCTGTGCACGTGTCGTGAACGTAATCTTCCCTCCCCAAGTCTGCATCTATTTTGTTTAGGGATCCCTGATATGGAGCAGCAGGAAGTCAAGGATAAACTTCAGACAGGGGAACTGAAAAGGCAAACGCGCACCGCCGCGGCTGCAGTATTTCTCCGCGTAATGAAGCGAGTGCTTATCATCCAGATCTCTCTGTCACTCTCTCTGTATGGCCTCTTATTCTGTGTTCCAGCATTATTTCATTGATCAAATGCATTTGTCATGGAGGGAGGAACCTATGCGCAGCGCTTCCAGCTGAACTCTATGCCACAACAGCAGCTTATACGCGCGCGGCTGCAGCAACCACTCTCTGTTCGAAGGAAAATAACTTTCATCATCATAAAAATATGTAGATTATTTTACCTTTAAGAAATCTGGCGATTTTTTTCTGCCAAAAATCCTATGGGTTAAATTGAAATTTCAGGTTTACTTCGGGCTCGGTCCTGCAAATCAAGTTAATTGGTCGGGTTCGGTCCGAGTTCGGCTTTGATGCCCGCGGGCCTGTGTCGGGTCGGGCTGGATTTTTTAGGCCCGATCTTACCTCTAGAAGCTCAGTCACCCAGAGAGAGCTCGGAGTAGAACCACTTCTCCTCCACATCGAGAGGAGTCAGTTGAGGTGGCTCGGGCATCTAGTCTCGATGCCTCCTGGACGGGGTGGGGGTTAAGGGCACAAAAGAAATGAGGAAAAGGTGGGGTAAAGGAAATAGAACCCCCTGCTTGCCAAGCTGGGAAGTGTAACACTTATTTGTTTATAACAGGGGTCGGGAACCTTTTTGGCCGAGAGAGCCATAAACGCCACATATTTTTAAATGTAATTTAGAAAGAGCCATACAATAATGTAGCGTCCCTGTCCCACACTGAGGCACGGAGACTTAACCTCTTTTAAGATTCTTTATTCTGGTTACTGCAGACCAGAACAAACGCCGTACAACTAATTCAGCAACTCCTGAATCTCTCCCGCTGACACGAGAGCGCTTCTCCCACTTTATATTCCCTGCTCCCGCTCCCGCGTTCCCATTTCCCTTATTCGGCCCATAGCTGAACCCCATTGGTCCAAACTACCTAACAACAGGCTGAGCGACAGAACTGAGAGCCAATCAGATCTCTGCTTGATGCGTTCCTTGAACTCCAGAACTTTTAACGTGGCCCAACAGCGGACCCAACTCGGTTATGCTGTTGCTAATAAATGATGAGTATTTCTCCTGGTGGTTCTGCTGATGGTCTAGTCTGGTTGATCCGTGGTGAGTTTCAGCTTCATGTAGGCGTTGAGACTTTAAACGTGATCGTAGGTCTGAATGTTCTGTAGATGTGAGGAAGACTCACATGCAGACGTGGAGCCAAACACACACTCACACTGCAGTGAGTGACGGGCAGTGGGTTTTAAGTTTGGAGAATCCCTGCACGATTCACCTGCTGCCTGTTCCCCACCCCACCCTCTGCTTTCTTCCTCACATCCCGTCCCTACATCTGCGCGCTCTTTCTCAGAGACGGGAGCGCGCAGTTTTAGGCACAGAAATTAATAGGTTTACGGCTGGTATAAACTCTGTTAAATAATAGATAATAGTAAACTGAGTCCTGGCGCAGATTTTTCTCTCCAAGCACCGCTACTACTGCGCGCCCCTCTGGCATGGCATCGCGCACGAGGACTGGTCTAATGAAAAAAAAAAATGGTATAAATAAAGATTTGTCTGCGAGCCACATGTGACCATCAAAAGAGCCATATGTGGCTCGCGAGCCATAGGTTCCCGACCCCTGGTTTATAAGGATGTTTGGGTTGTTCCAGATGGATGTCATTTTGCACAGTAAAAGTGAGGAGTTTGCAGTCCTGTTTCTTTATTGTTTGGCTGATAAATGGCAAAGTTGACTGGCTGATCCTTCCACATAGTGCCTGTTCCAAGTCCAACCAAGAGTTGGATTTTATTCATTCTACAGGGCAGATCATTTCAGTGTTACCTTATTTTGGTGGGTGTATACGTCAGAGAAAGTAAGATTTTCTTTTAGGGTTGTTAAAGGAAAATGGGTGCATCCTGGTAGAATCGCACAAAAGGACAGAAATAAATGGTAAGAAGCTTCAGCTGAGATGAAAGAAACCAACTTGCCAGGTCTCACTCAGTGAAAATGGGCCACTCCTCTGCATTATAGCCACCATTTAGTCCAGAATGAAAGCAGTCCTTGCACACAAAGGCCTTCTCCATGGCAGCTTCAATACTGAATGGTTACAGCTCACTGGGCATTAATGCCTTTTTGCTGGCAAGGTTAAAGACTGCATTCACAGCAAGCCACCGAGCATCCAAATACCCATCACATTCACGTTCACAAACATTAATGCAGCCTATTTCAGTCAAGTAAGGAGCTATTGGGAAACTTAGCATTGCTGTTGTTAATTAATTTCTTATCATACGTCTCAGTTTACACTCAAAACTACATGTCCTTCAAAAAATGTTTCATCAATGTTGGTGAGTTTTATCTACTTTTTTTGTAGTGGAGTGACTAAAGTCACACTTTAAAACTATGAAGAATTGTATTTTGTTGAAAAATAATTAGTTACTTGACTAGGTGTACACAATCTAACTCCCCTTAGGATAATGCATGTTTAAACAGAATGTTGCTTCATATTTGGATGGATTTTTGGACAAAGCTTGAGTTTATTTATTGATTAGACTGCTTTTGCAAGCTTTAAAATATGTACTAGTGCAAGTTCAACAGAGATCACTTAAATTTACCCTCTAAATCTTTGTTACCAGATTTTTAGCACTAAGCAGCACACTGAATAGGCCTTTTTTTTTGAAGAAAAACTGTGTTTTATAATCTGGAGCGCCTTATATGTGGATAAATTCTGGTTGTGCAGATGTCAAAGTGATTTTGAGAAGTATGGTGCCCTGTCAAAATGTTTGGTTGGGTGTATTTGTGAATATGATATAAACTGACCATTCACCCTCAATAAAGGTTCCTCCTCTTCCTCTTTATTGTTTATTTTGTCTCAAACATTAATGTATTGCTAAGGGTCGTATTTCTCATGTTGCAGATGGTGTATTATTTTGTGATAAGATCAACCAACAAAAGTAATTTGGTTGGTCAAATGCTGAGACTAAGTAGTACTATGGTTAACTTCTACATGTGGCATGATTACATGTAAAGAAATAATTAGATTTTTATAGCTAGATAGAAAACATGCGGCACAGGAATGAACTAGAAAAAGGGATCTCCGTTCTCTGATCATGGACCATGCCTCATGGATCGTGGATGATGGGTCTCGAGGACTCTCGCCTCATGTTTCCTCCATTCACCAAACCATCCCTTATTGCATCAGCTCCTGAAATCCCCTCAAGTGCAGCTGGTGGATGGAGGTTTCCTGAAGACTCTGCTTTAAATACGAGCTTCATGAAACTATTTCATTTGGCCTGTGTGTGCATTATGGGTTCTTCATCTGTTCTTGACACCCAGCAGCAATAAGATGCTACATCAGTCAAGTGAAGGCCATGTGTTGGCACTACTGAAAGTTTACAGGTTCCAGCTCAGTGGGACTCGCTGTGCATTAAAATAACACTGAAAGACAGCAAAACAACAGAAATATTCAGATCCAGGCTTTTTAAAGACCTAATCCTAATTCAGTCTTTGATCATTATTTCCAGAGTACAACTCATCTGATTCATGAATGTCATCGTCTTCACAGTGAGATGAGAGTCATTTATTGGGGGATGTCTCAAACCAATCACATGATCGTAAATCGAGCCCAATTAACCAAGGGTTGTGGTACAAAAATCTCTTTTTTAGGAAGGATCAACAACTGTAAAGATATTAAGGCTAAAGTCACCAAACCTTCACACATGACTATTTATCACCCATTATTTTACTAGTTATAGTTGATTGTTTTTTGCAACTCTTTATGTGATAAATGATCAAATTTGGTTAATAAGTAAAAATAGAGGAAACCAGAATCTATTTATTACATTTGTCCATTTTTTTATGTGTTACAAACGTATCGGATCAGGACTCGGTATAGGCAGATACTCAAAATCAAATGACAGAATCTGATCAGGTCCAAAAAAACCTGATCAGGACTTTGCTAATTTCTTGCTCCTTTAGGCTGTTTGAAGGAAAATCTTTACAACCACACAAAATTACCACTTCATGATCTACTGATAATTCTAAATATAAAGAATTATAGACATGAAACACTTGCTGCAGATGGACATGTCCGTCTCCGTCCCTCCCACCTTGGACAGCTGATGCTCTCTGGTGGACTCTTTGGTCAGCGCTTCTCTGATCTGCTTCAGCTCGGCGCTCGCCATCTCCTGAGCTGTCATGCTGGCGATGGTTTGAAAAAAAGAAAATATAGCAGTAGCCAATTAAATCATGCTCTGAAAGTCTCTTATTAAATCTATGTTGGTCAGTTAAATTCCCTAAAGGAACCAACTCATCAGATGGATCAAAACCAAACTATAACCAATAAAAGTGCAACAAATGTTGAGATAAGTGATTTAAATGGGCTGATTTTGAGCTCTTACAGTGAATACTCTAATTGGTTTTATTTTTATTTTTTCGTTTGTATTTCTAATTCTACTTCATTTTTTGTAGTGTATTGTACTTTTTAATGTGTTGCATTGTAAAACTCCAAAATCCAGCTCTCATGGTTTTGTTCTACCATCATCTTTCATGTATGTTCTGCTTTTCTCACACCAGACTTTTCATTTTTTCTTGTCTTTCTCCTTTCACAGTTTTGTCATTCATTGAAATTCAGACTGCAGACAAACTCGCATCTCTGGAATCTTATTACAACCATAATCATTATTTCTGCTAATCCTGCTTTTCATCTCTTCTTCATCCCCTCCTCCTGCCCCTCCTTTACTCACGTTCTTTCCTTGAACTGCAAATTCACATCAAGGCCATATTTAGCCTAACATGACTGACAAATAGAATCTAATTTATTCCTCCATCCAGTGTAATCTCAGATAATGGGAAACAAAGTCAGCTTTATCCCTCAGCATGATCTGTGGACATTAATTAGCTCCCCCTCCTCCGCATCTTAAATTAAATATTGTGATCTTGAAAAGCTTAGTTAAGTTCCTCCCATATTGCAGTTTCTCTTTCCATTCAGGTTTCAAAAGACTTACAGGCAGTCATGATTTGGTCTTTGAGGTTCCAACTTTTTTGACCGGATCATTGCAGAATACAGAGACAATCTGTCGGGTCGCCTTTATTGTTGTTTTTCACATTTGCCACTCAAGAGTGAACCAAAAAACAGAAAAAAAAGTCTTGCAGTTCCATAAACTGCCAGTTTGAATACATTTTTCTGATTAGAACAAGGAAGAAGGGCAAAGAAGAACAGCAGTTACTCCTGCTAGACTTCTGATTATGTGTTTATTTGCACATGCAGCCTCTCACTACCCCATTGTTGCCCATGACATTACTAACTGTCTCAGGTTTTGTAAAGTTAAATTACTATTATTGCTTTTTTCTTACCACCTCCATAGAACTCATCATTTACTCCTGTTGATCTGTTTAACTTGTCCTGTCCAACAGCTGAGCAGACAGATGAGAGCTGAAGGCCTCTTGTGTTGGACATATTTTACTTTAACAACAGGGGTTATGAATCTACTGACAAACCAGAGGAATGTCTGAATAAACCCCTTTTGGAATCCAGGACAAACTTTATTCATTTTAATAGGAGGGTCAGTTTATATCTGGAATAAGAAAGAATAGCATGAAAAAAATGTGGATCATCAAGAACACGTTAAAAAAATATATCAGAACAAGAACAAGTAATATATTTTCTTCTACAGAAATATTCCAAACAGTTTTCTATTAAAGCTGTTCGGAATGCCAGGAGGGAGGGATTACTCAGTCCAGTTCTCATATACAGTTAATGGTCCTGCTGTGAATACTTGTGTCCATTATAGTCAATGTTCGCGTCCCGCACATTGACAGTATATGAGATCCTTACCTGTTGCAATAGAATGGACTACACGGCTCAGTAAAAGCACCATTGATGTACAGCTTTCCACAGAATCCGGTGTCATTAAATTCAAACAATTTAATTATTTAAAAAGAAATAAAACATTCAACATTCTGTCTTAGTGTGGCACTTCAACATGTTCACTTTTTGTGTAGCTACAGAAAACTTAAATATAATGTTAGTCTTTTTGTGTAAATTTTATTAAACATATTATGTTCATTGTATAGGTATAATTGTTCAAAAATTCCAGTTGCCTGGTCTTTTGGCGTGTGCAGACAGCTGCTAAGGACCTTTTACGACACTGTGGGGGCCTCAGTAATCCTCTATGGAGTTGTGTGCTGGGCGGGGGGCAGTGCAGGCAGAGACATGAGGAGGCTTAACAAGCTGGTTAGGAGGGCCGGCTCTGTCCTGGGCTGCACACTGGAGTCCATGGAGGAGGTGGGGGACAGGAGGATGTTGGCTAAGCTAACATCCATCATGGATAACCCCCCCACCCCCTGCACCAAACTGTAGAGGCGCTGACCCGCTCCTTCAGCACCAGACTGAGGGATGACCTGCTACCGCATCAGACTAAACAACACGGTGCTGCAGTGATACACTATGTATCCACGCTGTGTTCCTTCGTCACTCATTCATTCTTTCATTTATATACTTATTGTTGCAG
The DNA here is from genome assembly GCA_023969325.1 of Oryzias curvinotus. Classification (NCBI taxonomy): domain Eukaryota; kingdom Metazoa; phylum Chordata; class Actinopteri; order Beloniformes; family Adrianichthyidae; genus Oryzias; species Oryzias curvinotus. The sequence continues at coordinate 27,108,804 of CM043720.1, forward strand.
TTGTTGTTTCTCAGTTGTTTTTTGTTCTTAGAACGGCTGTTTTTTTGGTGTGTACTTTACCTATTCACTTATTTGTATCTAATTTAATTGAATACTGTTAAACCAAAAAAAACTTTGGTCACTTTACACTACTTGCTGTCTGTCACTTTGCTGTTTCTCAGATGTCTTTTTTTCTGTGCTGCCGCTGACAAAAGGAATTTTTCCATGGTGGGATTAATAAAGTCTCCTATTCTATTCTATTCTATTCTATTCTATTCTATTCTATTCTATTCTATTCTATTCTATTGCTGCAAAAATGTGGCTCTTTAATTACTCCCCTCTCTGATGAAACGGGGAGGGGAGGTTTGCCTATCTTTTGCCCCCAGATGCCCCGTATCCACCTGTAAGGGCAGTTGTAACTGAGGGATTAGAGGTTAAAGGTGCAACAATGCAAATATTTTGTAGAAGTTGCCTTTTTCTAGCCTGCAGCTTTATACATTGTCAGAACTCAGAAATACAATAAATCAACACATTTGTGATAAGTTTTTATTTACCAGGAGCTAATTTAACTTGGTATGGGCCCCTGCTGCTGGTCTGGGTTTTAGTTTTTTACACGCCTGACATGTGGTCTCCTCAGCAAAGGCATACTAACGAATGCACTGATGGCTAATGGTGGATGTCCACTTTGGTTTGGTTACCATGAAAGTGTGAGCAACATTAATACTGGAATGAACTAAAACTTTCATGTTTATTACAATAGCAGAGTACAAAGAGAGAAATTAAACTCATTTCACTATTGCCTTCGGTTAGATAGCAGTTCAGCATCAGGGAGGTGTGGGGATTAATCTCCCATTACACAGAGAGACTGATAAGAGAAAATGAGGAGGAAGCAAATAACAGATGACTGTTGAAGATACAACATATGATTGAGTAAACAAATGTCATTATGTTTGTATGACTGAAAAGGGTAAAGTTGGATGGGCAGCGGGAGGGAAAAAGCATTATCAAGAACTGAACATTCGTCTTAGGAGATAAACATAATTGCATATGCCAACTTTGAAACCCTGACAGTTCAATGTTCACCTAATTTTTTCTTTTAAATCTGCTTTGAGTACGAAATATCTGCCACAGCTTGGGGATCAAAACAGCTCACTGCAAAAAAGACATCTGTCTTTCAAGTTCAGATTACAACCTCAAAGAATCTCTTGACATTCACCAAACTTCATGACTGTTTTTATTTGAGTTGTGTTTCTTTGCAGTAACTAACTGTGTCATTGTTTCTTTCAATATTTTAATAAAATCAGATCAAATAAAACTAAGGATGTATTCAGACTGGAAAAGTCCTTTGAATTTGGTCCAGATCCAATTCTCAACGTGGCAGATGGTCTGTATTCAGACTGCTTCAAGGGGACTTTCCTGTTTCGAACCAAAACCTGTAAACGCATGACTATAGATCTCTTCAGTCATTGGCAAGGACTTACGAGGGCGGGGCAAAGCAACTAGAGGCAGAAATTGTGGCAGTCCTGTGCTTTGCCGTCCTTGCCAGGATGGTTTTCTTATGAAAACCACAGACCAATTTTCAACATCTGTTCAAACATCAGGAACAACACTTTTTGCTTGCTAATTTAGTCTGGTGGAGGCATGCTGCAGGGAGGTTACTGAGGAGGCGACGGCTAAGAATGTACTCTGATATGTCCCTTTTTGGGACATGGTGACCATCCACCAACCACCCACTACTCCATCTATTCGGACAATCCAGCGTTGCACAACACATAGGTGAACAAGAAACAAAAATTAGTCTTCATATATGTCTGGGCCCACTGCAGCCGTTTCTGGTTGTGAGTGGGGTTTAGGGGGGTCGAATAGAAGGTTTACATCAAACTGCAAGGATCCTACACCTGGATGTTTGTGGGATGTTCAAATATGTGTTTGCTGCTTTATAATGGTATTTTAGCTCTTTTAATCTGAAATATTTGTCTGGCAGAAACAATTTGCACAATAATTTGGAACGCACTGCATAGCTAGATTCTAAGTCAGTGTTGTGTGTGTTCGATTCCTTTCTCCCTCTGGTGGCTTGAGATCTTTCTCCATTTTTCTTATGAAGAAAATCGCAGACATTTACTTTTGGGTAGGAGTCATTTTTTGTGTCCTTGCTCAACCGTTTTTTGTTTTACTTTTTAGAATAGTGTGCTTTTTGACTATCGTAGCTTCTTAATAACATTTTTTTATTTCAAATTTAATATTCCTGGACTAAAGACCAAAGTCTTGTAAACAAATCTATTCAGTTTTTTCTCTGAAGGTTATTTATCAGGAAAGTGGAAAAAGCTGTAAAAAACAACAACTAATTGGAATTGTATGTTTGTATTCAAGTTTAGATGAAGTCGTTCATAGTAATGAGAAAATCCCTACAAAGCAAACCAGCCTAAGCCTTCTGTTTTTGCTAATTCTGTGCATATTTTCTTTCTTCATCTGGAAGAAAATGAGAGTCAACTGTTGAGATGTGGAGAAATTCCATCAGAGCATTGCAGACTGATAAACTGGGATTATTATTTGGACTCTCACTGCTCACATTTCTGGAGCAATTCTAATTCTTTCTCTGTTTTAATAAATAAACCCTCAAATTTTTGAGTTAGACTTTTCATCCTCTTAGGTAAGAAAATCAATCAACAGTCCAAACCTTTATTTCTTACCAGAAAATACATTTGTTTTTAATTTACCCACAATTTATCAGTGCAAATGTGAAAAACACACATTTATTTATTTATTCATTTCACTAACCTGCAACGGCCTGCTTTGATTTGAAGAAAAAAATTATTGCTAAAGCACAACTTTTTTATACTTTATTTTTGATTGACACTGGCTAAATGCAAACTTAGAACATTGCCAAGGAATTCCGTTTTTTTTAGTTATTTGGTTCAAAGAAGCGACAAAAAGCTCCCAGGGGAGCAAGAAATTAAAATAAAAGATTGATTGAAATTCTTAAAAATGGCCCTGCATCAATTCATATTCTCATATATCAAATCAAATCAAATCAACCTTTATTTATATAGCACTTTTTCGACAACAGATGTCACACAAAGTGCTGTGCATAAAATACAATAAAATTTAAAAACAAGATGACAAGACAAACCGTGCGACAATCCCCCCCCCCCCCCCCCCCCCCCCCCCCCGCAACCCCCCCCCCCCACACACACACACACACACACATCAATAAATAAATAAATAAATAGATAAAATAAAAAGTGATAGAATGTAGAGACCTGGCTTTGTCCTGAGGTGGGAAAACGATACTTTGGGGACATGTCCACACCAGCGACCCCCCAACCCAAGTTCACGGAGTACACCACCACAGAACCCCCCAGATCCGATCAAAAGTGTCAGACCCAGGAGATCCCACTGCAGCGACCCCGCTCACTGAGAAGGGTCAGTCACCGATGTGGAGGATCCCTCAGAGGAAAACACTGGAGTGTAATAAAATGTAAAACGAACAAATTTAAAATATATATAAAACATGGAGTAAAAAACAAATAATTACATAAACCTTAATAGGCATATGAAATAGTAAGAGCGTCTTAAAAATTAAAAGAGTAAATAAATAAATGTATTTACATACACATATAAAACTAGTTAAAAGAAAAATAAATGAATTAAAATATTTAAAAATAATAATAATAATAAATTAAAAAATAATACTAATAATAATAACAAATAAATAAATAAATAAATAACAAAATTAAAAATCCTTAAATTCAACTAAAAGCTAAATTAAAAAGGTAGGTCTTAAGCCTTCCTTTAAAAACATGAACAGTCTCTGCAGCCCTGAGGCTCTCTGGGAGGCTGTTCCACAGGCGAGGTCCATAAAAACTGAATGAGGCCTCGCCGTACGTTTTTGTTCTAACTTTTGGGATAATCAAACGGCCTGTATCAGAGGACCTCAGGGTCCGCGAAGGCTCATACTTTAAAATCATGTCAGATAAATATGAAGGCCCGAGACCATAAAAACATTTGTAAACCAATAAAAGAACTTTAAAATCAATCCTGAATTGCACAGGGAGCCAATGCAGCGATCTTAAAACTGGTGTAATATGTTCCCGCCCCCTGGTCCTCGTCAGAACGCGTGCTGCTGAATTTTGCAGCAGTTGAAGATTTGCTATTCTTGTTCTGGGAAGACCAGAGAGCAGGGCATTACAATAATCCAATCTGCTGGTAATAAAAGCATGCATTAGCACCTCTGTACTGGCAAGAGAGAGAAATGGGCGGACTCTGGATATATTTTTTAGATGATAAAATCCTGTTTTTGTGATGTTTTTAATTTGTGGGATAAAATTCAACTCAGAGTCAAAAATGACACCCAGGTTTCTCACACACTGAGAAGTTTTGTAATTCTTTAGTTTAGATAAAACTATCTCTCTCTTGTCTTCAGGACCGATCACTAAAACTTCTGTTTTGTCCTGGTTTAGCTGTAGGAAGTTCTCTGCCATCCATGACTCAATGTCTAAAATGCATTTTAAGAGTGTGTTGACCGACTCTTCATCATCAGGAGACACAGCGATGTAGAGTTGAGTGTCATCAGCATAGCTGTGGAAACAAACGCCATGCCTCCTGATGACGTCCCCCAGTGGCAACATATATAGATTAAAAAGTAGTGGGCCTAAAATTGAACCTTGGGGGACCCCACAGTTGATGTCGAAGACCCTTGAGGAGCAAGTATCCATACTTACGTAAAAACTTCGATCTGTGAGATAGGAATAAAACCATTTTAGTACGGTACCAGAGATGCCCAGACCTCTCAGTCTGTTGAGTAAAATACTGTGATCTACAGTGTCGAAAGCTGCACTGAGATCCAGTAGTACCAGAACTGAGAGTTTCTGACAATCCAGGTTACATCTAATATCATTTACTATTTTAACAAGGGCCGTCTCTGTGCTGTGGTTCGTCCTAAAACCAGATTGATATTTTTCAAATATGTTATTTCTAATTAAAAACTCATTAAATTGGATTAAAACAGTTTTTTCAATCATTTTACTTAAAAATGGCAAGTTGGATACTGGACGATAATTGTTATAGTTGTTTGGATCTAAATTACTCTTCTTCAGAAGAGGCCTCACCACTGCCGTTTTAAAGGCAGCAGGGAAGACACCTGTCTGAAGAGAGTAATTTACTATATTTAAAAGCTCAAACTCAAAGAAGTCATAAAATGTTTTCAACAACGATGTGGGGATTGGGTCTAAAAGGCAGGTGGTTGGCTTTAACTGGGAGAAAACCTGACCAAGTCCCACAGCATCAACCAGGACAAAACTTTCCAGTGTTTCCTCTGATAAATACAATGCTATAGATTCATTAAAAGCAACACCTTTTTGAATTAAAAGAGTAGATCTAATAGCATTGATTTTACTCCTGAAGTGGTCTGCAAAACTCTCACATACAGCATCTGAGGCTGCTATAGAGGACCTTTGAGAGTCTCTTTTAGTTAAACTGTCTATTGTTTTAAAGAGAACTCTAGGATCATTTTTGTTTTGTAAAATTAAGTTTGAGAAGTGGAGGGTTCTGGCTTTTTTTATTGCATGACTGTACCTCGTTTGCTGTTCTTTAAAAATTTCGCGATGTACAGTTAACTTCGTTTTTCTCCACTTCCTCTCCGCTCTCCTGCATTCGCGTTTCAAGGCTCTGATTGGTTCGTTTTTCCATGGTGCTGTAGCTTTAGTTTTTAACGTTTTAGTTTTAAGTGGAGCTACAGCATCAATGGCTGACTGTAGTTTGTTGTTAAAATGTTCAACCATAAAATCACATGATACAGGTAGAATCTGAGCGGGAGTTTGATGTAAAATATTGATAAAATTTGCAGCCACATCAGGAGTTATGTATCGTTTCCTCACAGTTCTCGCTGGAGCTTCCTGTCGAGTAAAACTGGTGATATTAAAAAATACACAATAGTGATCTGACACAGCCATGTCAACAACAGAGGACACACTGCAGGACAGGCCATAGGTTATCACCAAGTCTAGAGTGCGCCCCCTGCCGTGAGTAGGCTGTGTGACATGCTGTGTGAAATCCATACAATGCAGGAGGTTGAGAAACTCCTTTGCATGAGCATCACTATCTTTATCAACATGTAGGTTAAAATCACCAGTTATTAAAACTCTACTATATTTGGAGTGTATTACAGATAAAAATTCAGAAAATTCTTGAATAAAACAGGAGGAAGGCTTTGGTGGTCTGTAAACAGTAACACATAAAATAGACGGGCTGTTAAAAGAAAATGCATGATGCTCAAATGAGGAGTAGCTATGTAGCGTGATTGTTTTGGTTGCAAATGAGCCACAAGCAATCGATGCAGTGCCACCGCCTTTTTTATCTCCCCTGGTAGAAAATAAAAAGTTAAAATTTAGTGGGGAAGCTTCAGTGAGAACAACAGGAGCATCAGCACCCAGCCAGGTCTCTGTTAAAAGAAGGCAATCTAAATTGTTGTCTAAAATGAGCTCATTCACGATAAAAGATTTGTTTAAAAGAGAGCGAATGTTTAAAACAGCAAAGTTTAAAACAGTGTGTGTGTGCAGATGAATTGATTTATCTTTTTTGTCCGGTAATGTGTGAATGTGATGAAGATATCTAATTGTGGATCTGGTGGATCTGATCTGGGGATGTTTGTGAGATCTGCTTGTTATGTGAACTGGAATTTGTTGTGTGATAACCATGGTTTTAACTGAGGATGGATGCCAGTGGTCCAGTCAGTCAGAGAGCAGTTTAACAGAGCGGAGTGTGAGTTCAATATTCATGGACAGAAGTTGAGATCCTGTTTGGTTTGGGTGGATGCCGTCTGGTTTAAAGAGATTTGGTCTATTGAGGAAGGTGGTGAAATTATCAACATATGGAATATTATTAGAAAGGCAGTGTCCTTTAAGCCAGATGTGAAGTTGTCGCAGACGGCTAAATTTAATGTCTCCAAAGCGGGGAGATGGAAGCGGACCGGAGATGATGCACTGTTTGTCCAGCTGCTTGATGGAGTGGATGAGAGTGATGAAGTCCTTCTTGAGGGTCTCAGATTGCTGAAACTTTAGGTCATTCACTCCTGCGTGGACTATTATTGTGTGTGTGGAGGGGTTGCGAAGGGAGAGCTGGTGGGCAGAGTTGGTGATGTCTCGTACGATGGCGCCTGAGTGACAGAAGGTGCGGCTCCCGTCAACACGAACATGCCTGACCATAGAGGTTCCCACGACGAAGGAGCCAGGGGGGTCTCCGCGGCCGCGAGATCTTGCCGCCGAAGTGAGCGGGCCCGTCGCTGCAGGAGAGCAAGCGGGAGTTGGCGTTACACCTGTTGCGCGAGCCGGGGTAGCGGCCGATGAGGGGGGCGAGCCGCCAGGAAGAGGAGAGGTGGCGGCGGTCACCGCGACACCTGCCGCGGGGGGACACGCAGCGGACTTTGAACCTGACGCCCCGGTCGCGACCGCAGATGGAGAACCCGCATTGCTTACTGATCCCACGAGGGCGTGGGTTACGTTCGGGCGGCGGCGGCTGTCGGGGCGTCTACTCACTGCGTCTCTCAGTAGCTGTCGGCGTTTGGCGGATGATGAGCCTCCAGAGGCAGATGGCGGGCGGCTTTCTTTCTTGGGCCGAGAAGCATCGACAGGACGATGGCTTTTTCCGCTGAGTGGAGGAGCAGCTTCCAGAAGAACGTCGTTAGATGTTGGAGCCGACAGAACATCATAGCGGTTGGAGAGAAGGAGCCCATCACGGTCCAGGGGTCTTTTCCTGCGGCACACCACCTCAGACCAAAGCGGTTTTGGTGTGGAGCTCGAGGAAGGCCGCGGCGAGGTGTCAGGATCCCAGTGAACCGTGTCTTCCACAGCCGCTTTCAGGGAAGCAATATGCATGGACTGTTGATGTGCCAGGTCCAGCAAAGAGTTCAACAGATCATTCTTTGACCTCAACTCATCAGAGAGTTTCTGGATGTCCTTTTTGAGGTTAGTGATCTGTGTGTCAGGGTTTGTTGGTGCAGTCACGGCAGTGGAAGTGGACGCAGACGTAGCGGCGGCAGCCATCTTGAAGGATGCAGATTGGAAGCTCTTTAGAAACTAGTCATTAATGAATTGTGAGCCACCCTTACATCAACTCATCCATCCATCAGTCTCATCCAGAGATGGATCACTGGAGCACCAGTCTCAGTAGAGACACTCAGACTTCTCTATTCACAGAAACTTCCTCCAGTTCTGTTGGGCAAACCACAAGGTGCTCCTAGGCCAGCCCAGAGACACAGTCCCTCCATTGTATCCTGTGTCTTCCCGTGACCCTCTGCCTCTCAAGCATCTAAGAGAGATGTCTGAGATCCCTCAACTGGCCTCATGTGATTTGGAGGAGCAGCGGCTCTTCTCCAAGCTCTTCCTGGATGACCAAGCTCCCCACCCTATCTCTTTGGGACTGGGGGTTGATAAACCCTCCTTTGACCTTCTTAATAGACTCTCACAATTATGTTTGTTGGCTTTCCAGCCTCTTCCACTAGTAAATCAAAATCACCGCTAGGTGGTAATCAGTTGAAAGTGAAAACTGATAAAACTAGAAAGTTGAAGTTAGACCTTGTGCTTAGAGTACCTTAGTACCAAGAGTAGCAATGAGCACACCAGTGTTCCAATATGGTGTTTGTTGGGCAAAAAAAACTGCTACTGGGACAGAAGTTAAATAAAAGACACCACTTGGGTTCAGATCAAAGAGGCCGTTCCTCCGGATCAGGGCCTGTTCCAGTAGAACAGTAGTGTCCCCATCTGAGCACTTTCTATTACTCTCCTGGAGACTCACAGAAAGCTGAGAAGCCTACTGTAGCAGTGGTTTTGGCTTACGGGCCAAATATCAGTAGAGACCTGCCTCAGACCCAGAAGTGAGGGAACAGGACCCCATCATTTACTAGGGTGAACCACAACACACAAAGACAGAAAGACAACTGTACGTGGGGGAAAGTCCAGCTATCTCTAGTCCAGGGATTCTCAAAGTCTTTGTAGGGGGGGGGGCAAATTAAGAACTAGACTGGGGCCAATTTTGATCTAAAAAAAAGGGATAAACAGAAAAATGTTGTTTTTAATAACCTTAATGACCAAGTGTCATTTGTACAGTTAACAGAGCCTAAGAACCAACCGAGCAACATTTGAATCATGGATTTAACTGAGAAATATGATAGATTTTTGTCAACAACAGACCTTAATGATGTGCAGTATATTTCAGACTATATTGTAAGCATAAACTTTTTACAACAAATAGTCCCCCTCAGTGTGCTTTGCTTCCTGTCTTCTCATCAGCAGGGATGGATCCTATTCAGGAGCATTGTCAGCTACTGCAGAAGGAAAAAAACCTTATCAAACATGTCATTGTCACCGTCATAATTAGTGTCTATCATTGACGGATAAAATCATCATTAAGTCACAGTGAAAATTGTTATTAGTTCATCTTACCTCTTTTTTTTACTGGAGTGGGATTTGTGAAGCTGTTTCCGGTTGGCCTCGAGTCCTCCGATGTCTGGCTCCATCACAGTTGTTGCAAAGATCGTGTAGATGTCCACCTGTCAGCCCGGATCTCGGCTTGGATTTGTTGATGGCTATGTTGGAGAAGGTTTTCTCACAAACGTATGAGCTTTCAGACCATCCTGATTGCTTGCTGCTGAAGTGCAGGATATGAAGCTGGGGAAAGTCCCATGTAGAACTCAATGAGGTCATGATGTGCTGATCTGGCTTTGGGGCTCACCTGCAGGTCGATGAGCTTAAACTGCATCTTTCCAGACTCTTCTTCAGGGACAAGAGAGAAAGGATTTTGGAAGAGATTAAAGGACTTCTTATGGTTCTTGAAGTCAGAGAAGCAGTGCTCAGAATTCTCTCTGAGTTTTTGCATCAGGTCATAGTTTTTTTGTGAACACAGGTGACATAGAATATCTCTGTCAGTCTCTTCTACCAGCACCTTGCAGGCAAGAAAATGGGTCAAATCTCCCTTTTCATGCTGTCCCTGCAGCAGCTGAAGTTTTCGCAGGAAAGCTTTGACGTCGTCAAACAAGTTGGAAATGAGCTTCCCATGGCCCTACTTACTTTCAGCAAACGTCCCGTTTCAACATAAAACAATAAAGACGAATGAAAATAGTCTGTTATATTAGCATTAGAATGTTGGAGGTGCCAAAAGATGCTCCTCCTCAGACGGAAGCATCACAGACGTAGAGATCTGGTCTTTGTTGGAGGAAGAAAGGATTCAGGTGGACATCTGCAGGGACACCGATGTCTTCATCAACGGCTGCAGAGATTCTGCAAACCACCCATCAATCAATAAAACATTAATAAATTGTAAATAAAGACTCGGTTTTACTTCTCTTGGCTTTGATCTCGCTATTTCAAGTAAGTGAGGAATAAAAAATATATTATCCTCCAGAATGTTTTTCCTCAAACTCTGTCGTAGCTCATCCACCTAATGGCAGTGTAGTAAAGAGCGTCAGCATAATCTGCCTCCGATTGTTCCAAAAAAGTTTTTATTTGGCGGTGATTTACAGCTCTGGACTTATAATTAACAGTCTTCACATCGATGCCCATGACATGTTTTAATTCAGGATTGTAGCAGCAAGGGCAGCTTCTAGGTGTAGTATACAATGATAGGTTTGTCACCACCGCTCTGGACCACTTTCTCAGAGAGTAGTGACGCAGCACCTGTCTTTCTTTCTCGCGATCATTTGTTCTCAGCTCCATCTGTTGTAACACCAACCATAGCCTGCAGTTTCACTTTGTATTCATCCACACTGTGACACACAGCATCACAAATATCTATTCCTCTTCTTCCATCTTTTATATTTTGCATATTTAGCAGCTCCTCACGTATTTCAGAGTTTTCTGTGAGTGTCCAAATAAAATATAAGAGCTGTGTTGGAGACGTCCGTGCTCTCGTCTAGTGCCAGAAAAAAGTCCCCTCCCCCGGCCCCCCAGATTTGTCCCAGTTGCTGTCAGAGGTTGCTCCCCAGATCTTCTACTCGTCTAGTAACTGTATCATTTGACAGACTTATTTCCTCAAACCTTTTCTTTTGCTCTGGACAAACAATGTCAGCTACTCTCAGCATACATTCTTTTACAAACTCCCTGTCACTGCAGGGTTTGCTACACCGGCCATTTCCAAAGCCACAACGTAGCTGCTAGCTTCTGTCACAGCTTCACTGGATTTAGCCATTTTTGTAAACATTATCTGCTGTGCAGCATTGCCTCGCTGTAGTTGTTTAGCTCGTTGTGGTCCTCATCTGTTAATTTGTCATAGTTTAATAGTAGATTATTGAAATCGTTGAGCATTGCATTTATCCAGCCCCTGAGGTACGACAAAGTAACCATTGGTCCACTTGGCTAGAAAGCACCTTTTCTCCTCGCCAACACGTTTTTTAATCAGAAGTATCAGCTCTGGCTCTCTCTATGAATCCCACTCATCCCCCCACTGACTTCCTTTTTACTGCAGTCGTCGCGGTCTCTCCTTTCTCAGCAGAGGCAGTGACATTGGGGGGGTCTCCCTTGGGGTGCCGTGGCCCATGCCTGGGGTCGGGGTGGGAGGAGGCTCAGAACTCCTGGGTGGTGGTGGGCCCGTCTGGGGTTGGGGGTGCTCTCCTGGGGCGGGGCCCCGGGTCTCCTGGTTGGGCTGGAGCTTACACTTTCTTTCCCCCCATGCCTCCCTGCTCACTGGCTTTGGGGGCCCCTGTGGTGGTCCTGCTGGCCCTGGATGGCGGATGTGATCACCCGGGGGGGCGGTTGTTCTCCATCTGCTACCGTGCGGGCATTGGGGGGTTCTGGCTGCCGCTGCTGCTGTGGTGGGGGTCTTGGTGTGAGGATGGCTGGACACTCCCCCTCCTTCTTTTCACATTCCATCATCCATTTTAGAAGAACATAAACACTCACCTGAGCACAGGTGTTAGCTCACCTTTACACTAATAGTTTGCATGATTGAATTAAATATTTCACACTAGTTGGTTTGATGGTATAAGTACAGTGGTGGACAAAATAGTTGGTCCCCTTCAGTTAAAGAAAGAAAGACCACAATGCTCACTGAAATGACTTGAAATGTTCAAAAGTAACAATAAATGAAAATTTACTGAAAGGTAAATGATCAAAATCAGTCATTAGTTTAGAGTTGTTGATTAACAGAATTATAAAAAAAAAAAAAAAAAAGAAATAGGGCTGGACAAAAATGATGGTACCCATAACTTAATATTTTGTTGCACAACCCTCTATAACCATCCAGAAACTTGTTGCTTTATGCTGCTTCATGGTTTTACGCCCCCCCCCCCCCCCCCCCATAATCACCCTCCTATCCCCCCCTCTCTAACATCCCTCTCTCTTCTCCCTGTTGTTAAAGTAAAATATGTCCAACACAAGAGGCCTTCAGCTCTCATCTCTTTCCTCAGCTGTTGGACAGGACAAGTTAAAAAAAAAATGTTGTCTGCCCTATATTTGTGAAATTAATACACCGTACCATTGAGACCTGGCTGTAAATACCTATTTCCATGCAGTTGTTACCAGAAACCATGAAAGAAAGAAAACATTTCCAAGCAATGTACATCTAGTTTAATAATTATGATTTATTGAGGGCCACGAATATTCTAGTGACCCACAGGCCGCACTTTGAGAACCCCTGGCCTGTATATCGCTCAGGCTGCCGCAGTAGCTCAGGTGGGCTTTGCACCCACTTAATGAGGTGACGGTCCAAGTCCCAAGAGTTAGTCTGTTTCGGTGGATAAGGCTGTCAGTGGACCAAGCCTTGACTGCCACCCAATCACACAGCATCACGCATGAATAATGAGTTACCTTTGCATTTATCAGTGCAGTAACATCATCCTGCTTACTACTCACAACGTCGGTCTCCTGTTTGACCTCCAGGAAAGTAAGGAAGAACTCCTTATAGTTTGTGTGTTGCAGCAGCAATAAATCCACAAGCCACACACATTTACCACCTTTTCTTTTCCTTCAAAGAGCATGCAGCTAGAAGAAATAACTGCCATGTATACTGCATAGCATGTAGAGAACAAGATGGATTTCAGCTCAAGGTGGGGGTTTCCACTCTAACTAAAATCCTTTCAGAATACAAAGTAGATTCCTAATGTGTTTTACTAAAGTATCACCTGAAACAAAAAACAATATGTTTCCGTTAAAGACCATCTAAAGAGCAGATGTGACATGCTTACAGAATACCTATAGTCTCAGATTTCTCATTTATTCAAAATGTCAAATATGCATTTTTCACAAAAATATTGAGACTTTTCTTTTTTACATGCAGAGTTTATGAAGAACTGCATCTCATGCAGGCTTGTGCTGCCTGTGGAGTTACCTGTTTCTGAATGTTTAGAAAAGTGTTTACATTTTTATTCAAGCTAAGTACTCACTTGTGCACTCATTGGGAGAGGTCACTATGCTTGCTCCTTGTGAGCTTGATCACTAAACTAAACAGGCTCATCACCAACAAGCACCTCAATGATCAACCTCCTCACAACCTAAATAGCTGTACTGAACCTTTTCTCCTGCAGAAAGCCTTAGATCAGCCCAAACGCCTGTTTCTTTAAATCCAGGTTAAAGACCCATCTGTTCACAGCTGTAATTGATGAGTTTACATCCACACCGTTTATGTTTAATTTAAATTCAGTTCTTTTACTTCTCTTTAAATCTTTTTTCAATGATCACTCGTAATATTTGGTTTGGTTTTAATGTTTTATGTAAAGAATTGTCCTTGTACATGTGCTACACTAATGAACTTGCCTTGTCTACAGAATGCAGGCTTCTTCCAAACCCTCAGAGTTCCTCTTCTGTGATACCAGATCCCAGTTTTAGGATTCAATCTGCCCTGAAAGCTGAGGTTCCTATGCCATTGGGACTGTGGGTTAAAAAACACACACACCCATGTACTATTTCTGATTTTCAGACAAGTGTCATTATTTTTCGGTAGTTGACAATTTCGACTGCTTAACTGTAACTGATAGGAGGCAAAGATAAGGAACTTAGTGTCACATGTTTTTATTTCCCAATATTTATATGATAGTCTGATCTCAAGTAAATACTACAGATTGTGTTCATGATTTCTCCCACATTTTTGTGAATTGGAGAATAGTGGATAAGTTTAACCCTTGAGAACCTTTAGAAAATAAGTTGCCTTTTTTTGTAAGTTTTACCATTGTCATTTTTGTAAGCCATAAAAAAAAGGAAATGCATAAAACATTTGTATTTGCCTCTGAGGAAAAAAACACAATCTATTGTTAATGCAACAAACACGCCAACGTTTTAACACATCATCCAAAACATTCTTATTTCTGCACTCTGCAAATGAAATATCAATCTAAGTTTGAAAATGATGTTTCATGGTTTCATCAATTGCAGGTTCTTGCAGCGTCTGAAGCGTCTGAGACTCAGCTGCTCACTCAGAGCCCATAATACACATGTACAGCCCTATTTTAAGGAGTAATCTTTCAGAGGCAATTGACCCTATCCGGCAAGCCGCCACATCCCATGCCACCCGGTAACAGCTTTCCCAGGCTTCTCATAGGCTACAGCGCCAGATGGCTAACGATGACGGATAGTTTATTTACTGAGCTAAAACAAGGTTGTGGAAAGATGGGGGGGACAAAGAATTAAACGCAACAAAAAACAACCTTTTTTCAAGCAGGGTTGTGGTGGTGGATTATTTATTGTTCTGTGGTATTTGTATAGCTTTATGCTCATATTACCCAGTCAAATGATCCTTTCTTTCTCAGGCTTCTTTTTGGAATTGTTTATATCAAGTCATCTTAAAAATAATTAACTCATGAATAATTGCTTATTTTGAATATATTTAATTTCATCCTCTAATTTCTTTTACAAGAAGCACAGTACACAAATCTGTATTAATGTAGAAACAGCTATGTTTTTCTACGGCATCTATTTGAAGGTATTGTAAACTATTCCAAGGATATTCTAGCCTTATTATAAAGAAGTTTCCTCCGTCATACAAGACTCTATAAGTAAATGGTTTTCACCAGAGGAAACGAGAATATTCATTAAGAAATGGTGTCTGCTTTGTTAATAGAGATTGGCCCTGTTTAAGACCCCCATATTCGTTCCCAAATTTGAAATAGACCCAGTATTATATTACTAAATGTTCCTCAAATGACCACTGTCGTCATCAGGGAGCAAATTTCTATCGACCTCCACAGCGACCTCTTAAAAGTCCAACCTAACACTCAAAAAACAGGGTATGCACAGCCTGTTGACAAAAACATTTTTAGGTTTTTATGGATTCATTTTCAAATTCAGATAAATGTAGATTGGGATGATTTCATTAGAAATTTGTGCAATGCAAGGGATGTAATGCAATTTGATTGTCAAGTGGGGGAATCCATAGACATGTTCTTGTTGCATTTTTCTTATAATGGGAAACATATAAAGAAAGTTTACGTTAAACTGCATTTCTGATTATTTCTTTGTTTAAATCATTGTGAAGCAGACAGATAAAGCCTGTTCAAAAAAAGAAAACAGGGTGTTTGCAAGCTTCCTCTCTGCTCCATTCTGATGTATCCACTTGTAAACGACTAGATCCGTCTTTGTTTTCCTCGTCTGAGCTGGAATCTGGATCCAAACTGTACAGCTGGATAGCTCCAATATTGCTCACCATTTTTGTTGCAACTGTAATGTTTGGTTGGAGGTCTTAGTTGGTCGGGGTAGGCTAGCAGGAGAGCATGTAAACAGAGAGCTCTCACTAGTGGGGAGGGAAATGGGGACAGGCAAATTTCTAATGAACTGCTGCTCTGCAGTAAATATGTCCTAGAAAATGACAGTTTTTTTTTAATCTTAGCTCAAAACGGCATCTGTCTTTAACCACTTATGTTTTCGGAAGCTTGTTAAAGTGGGGAAAGGAAAAAGAAACTCAATTTGCCTGACCTACTTTAAGATTTTTTTTTGACATTCAGAATCCTCTAGGTGATGCCAGAGTCTATAAGTCTGGTGTATCGATGTCTATGAACCCGACCAGAGAGTAGCCAACCTGTGCAGCTACCCTCTCTAACCAGACGTGCTTCGTCAGCGCAGATCTCTTGCTGATAAAAACATCAAAACGACCTTGTTCTTTGAGAGAGACAAGAGTTAATGCAAAATCACTTCAGGTGAAAGAACAAAGACAGACAAAGAAAAGCACACTACTGTCCTGCTGAGCCCTAGGTACCAGATGAAAAACGTGATTACCCCTCACCAACATGCACAAAGTCGCATGTCCCCGTGCAGGGAACCACAGATGACAAAGACGCTGCTAAAATGCGCTTATAGTCTGCTGAGAGTGATATGAAAGCTCCAGCATGTCAACCTATCTCTCACCTACACACACACACATCCGTGCTCTCATGCTAGCACACACCAGTCGGTGAAATTTAATTGGGTCCTTTCAGTTTACCACTGAGCTGGCGGCTCAAAGCAATTACAGACACAGACAGTCCCCGGCACACTGCTGAGGAGCGTCTGATTCTCAGACAGCCACACCTGAGGTGCACTTGTCATCTGTAACCTGCTTATTTTGTTGACAAGCACCGCTGTTGAGCTCTTGTTTTACAGGACCCTGTCTGCCTGTGTGTGTGTGTGTGTGTGCACGTGCATGTGTGTGGGAGGGACCTGATTCGGAAACACTGGGAACGTCATTTGTTCCATCTTGTTGTACAGCTGCTGTGGGACGCTTGCATCTGTGTATGACAGCGAAAGGCCCTTTAAATGACCAATAAACTGCAGTATGTTGAATCTGTCAAATTTAAGACTTCAGACAAAAGTGCAGGTGAAAACTGAAAGACTTTGGATTATGCAAAAATATTCAAACAGGACCATCTTTACTGACATCTTGTCATCAAACTTATGGTTCTCTTGAGCGTTTGTGTTGGAATTTGGTCCCTTTCCTTTTTAAGACAGGTTTCTGAGTGCTGAAAAGTTGATCTGTAACATATTTTTAGCAATGCTCCAAATGTTCTTTATAATTGGAACACCTGGACAGCAGTTGGGCTCATTTGTTTGGAAGAAAAGTTATTGTTATAATGGCTAAAGTCTACAGTGGGCGTTTGCGCTGCTGAAACACAAACATGTCTTTTTCAACACTGGCATCATGAAGGGAGAACAATCTCTTAACTTTTTAGTATTCACAGTTGATTTCAAATTGACCAAATAGCTGGTGGCCATGGTGCAGAGGTAGACTGGTCAACCTCTGATTGGAAGATCACAGGTTTGGTTCCCGCCTTGCCCGCCTATGTGTTGATGTGCCAGTGTTCACCAGCAGGGCCACTGTGTGTGTGCTTGAGTGAATGAGACTGTGACTGTAAATCACTTTGGGTCTTTGAGGAAGATAAAGGAGCGCTATATAAGTATATGCCATTGACCATATGTACTTACCGTACACCTTCCAGTAGTAGCCCCCGGTTGGAGATCGGTGTTCATTCCATAAGAGACAGAGTGGTGATGGCTAATAGGTTCATTTGCATTGACAAACACCTGATTGTCAGAAGTCAGAACTCTGTCTCCCCCTTTGGAGTCCCCAGAGTTCTAGCCATACTACAACTCCCAGCAACTCCCAGAGCCCATTTCTGGATGCCACACACCTAACTCTCATTCATTCAATCAGCCACAGCATAATTAAGCTCTGCACTGAGTGGATCCACCGCCTCCCCAGACTCTCGCCACGAATTTGACCGTCCTGTCTCTCCTTTGATGATTTCATGCCTGTCATTGACTCTTCCCTGCCTCACCCTGATTTAGCTCTGTGGACTTTTAGCTCAGCTAGTAAACCTGCTGCATTTGGATCTGTTCTTGTGACACTGATGAACATTTCAGGATTTATTAAAAGTAATACAATGACTCTTGTATTATGTTCTGATTAGCAAACGTTTCCTTTCTCTTTGGAGCATCAATCTCAGATCAAATACCCTCTTTGCTTGTATAAATATCTCTTTTGTGGTTGGGGGCCTCTTAAAGGAGTCCGGGCCTCTATGAGAGACCGGCATTTAAAGTAACGGTCCCCTGTTAGACTCAGTGTTTATCGGAGACCAGCCACTATTTGAAGATATACGGCATGCATGCTCATACCATCAGAGACGGCTTTTGAAAAAATGTCACTTGAGCTTGGCTCATTATAGAAAACTGTCCCATCTACGGTAAATGAGTCTTACACATTGTTTGATTTTGATTAGTTTTATGTTGGATCTGTGTGGACGTGCAACATGCCACATCCAGAACTCCTCTTAATTTAGCATCACCTCGAAAGGTGACTCCTCCACTGTTTTGCAATTGATGTTATTCTGAAGTGGAAATGTGCAAGACTTTACAGTAGTGAAGGGCTTACGCAATCAACGTAAATCAGCTGATTTTTCTCAGGGAGAAAAGGGGCTTTTCATATTGGTTTAGCACCGATATGCTTCATATTACTAACATAAAGTTGATAAAGTGTCAGAATCAACCCCAGAATCAGCTGATTCACATGGATCGCATAAATGGTCAAAGAGTTACGGTATATTAAAGAGCCTGTGTTATTTATGTGTCGCCGGCGACATCTCCAGTGTTGAAGGGTTAATGTTTGTGAAACAGACATTTAAAATGGTTCTTTCTATTGAAACATCTGAAATAAGCATGTTTAAACTGTCTGTTAGTATTTAAATAATGATTTTGAAAACAGGATTTGAACAAAAATGACAATTTTATGTCGACCTGTTTGCATTTTTCTTAAACACCAAAGGATACAGTGGCAAATCCCATCTGGTACGATTGGACGGCAATCCTGCTGTTGTTGTTTAAGGCTATCCTGGTGAGTTTGATCCAGACATGATCTTCTGCTTTGCTGTTTTTATGACAATTCTTTCTCTGTTTGATACATCATCCACATTAAACCAGAAGGAGCAGAGAAGATTGAAAAAGAGCCACATGACATGGGGCAATGACAACTGTCATGACTCTACATTGGAAAAAGAATGGATGTGTTATGGAAAAGCAGAAACCTCCAAATCCAGTCATCATCAAGGCGAACGGGTGGGCTCATCTCTGATTCTCAACATAAATAACAAACTGGAGTAGTCCCACAGAAGAGCACAGACAATTCCTGTGCAGAGAGACATTGTTTCCATTTGATATGAAAAGTTGTTTTTAGCAGCTTATATAATGAAATAATTATAAAACGGATCGATTCTGGTAACTTTTATGCTTTTACACTGCTCCATCTGCAGTGCATCTCACTTGCATTGCATGGAAAGTCCATCTCAGTTTAGGCCGTGTCACACAGCCACTACGTACATTTTGTGTATTTTCCACACATGAAATGTTGGTCTTTCGTGATATGATATACCTAACATTCATCGCTGAGCGCAGATTTCTGTCGAGGGTTTCGACCTACGGGTTTTAACGTGAATTTGGTTTTGAACTGTTCAAATTTTTGGTTGATTTAGAATTACGCAGCTGATAATTTGCAATCATTACGTAAATCTTACGCAATTGTGCATGACTTCTGCGAGATGCTTTTGCAAATCTGTGGCTTGGAGTGTTTTGTCCTGCCACTCCCGTGTCAAGCAGTTCATCAAGGCCCCATTCTCTCTCCTTCCTCACTGAATCTTTGTAAAGTGAATCTTTTGTATCATCAATGATGTTGTGTTTTTTTATACTTCCAAATTCACACTGTCGTCATCCATGGCAACTGTTGGACGCTGGTGTTATATGCAATGTTAATATGTGTTATCGTGTCACCACATTACATTTTGTAAAGTTTTATTTTGAAAGTAAAACTGAAGTTTTTATTTTGAAACCTAGATCTGTTTACCATTTTTCCAGCTTTTTGCCACTACACTGACGTGTCAATAGACTAGAAGTACAACTCCTGCGTAAAGCTTGCGTTTCGTTGCAGAGTGATGGACATCAGACGCAGCATGACAAAAGAGATGTAAACATTCTGATTTATGAATGAACATTATCTTTTGTGTGTCCATGCAACGCACTGCAGACAGACCAGTGTAAATCAGCCATTTTTATTTTTAGCCCCTTGACACCTATTGATAAAATGATGCATCAAACCGCTTCAGCTCCAAAATTACATTAATTTAGCATCTGCATAAAAGCAGAAACATTTCTGGCGTAAAGACATTTAAAAAAATAAGTATTTTTTTAAATCTGTTTTCTTGACAGACTTAAGATCATTAATTTTTTTTATTTTAATGGCCAAAAAATGAATCTGTTTTCTGTCATGCCGTCTTTCAGAAAGACCTCACTTTTAGCCAATGACAGCTTGGGGGTGATTGTTGTGCACAAGCATCAGCAAGGGGCCATTGATTTATGTGCACGTGCAGCAGAGGGACAATTTTTATTCCTTACAGGCCTGTCCTTTTGGAAGCACATCCATCCGAGCAGAGTCTGATTTTTCAAGCGCCACTGCGGGGCATTTGTCGTCTGTAACGTTCATACAGCAGGGTGGTTATTTTGTTGACAGAAACCACTCAGGAGCCCTTGTTTGGAGTCAAACCCCAGGTGGGAGGTGCTTGTTTAGGGGACAGGTGTACTCTGTAAATGCTTGTGTGCAAGCATGGCATCTTTTTGAACTGTGGAACAGGCGGCACAAAAACGTTTGCCCTTTTTCCAAACTATCCATTTATGGCAGTTTAAGGTTAAATATGTATTTGTGTGCAACTTGTGCAAAAAGAAAAAAAAAATAATCCTAAAAATTTGGGGGAAAAAATCTAATCTCATATTACTATTTCTGGACAGGAAGCAGTTTATAAATTAATTTATTCAGAATAAAAAAGAAAAATAACTTCAGACTGTTCAATTTATCCCTCATTACAGAAAAGCAAGACTGAGTAAGAAATCAGTCCCTGAAATAACTATTAGAAAGCCATGTTGACAAAAGCAAGGATCTGTTTACAATAAGTAGAAGAAAGAAGCACAACCAGATTTTATTGAAAAAACTGGTAGGCACCATATTTAGTCTGGCATGGACATTTAAATGGGGAATACAGTGTTCCCCCGCTTATATTAGGCGATGGATGATCCATGAATGATGGATGAAACTGGTTTCTTCTGGAAGAGGATGCCCTCCTGCACCAATGAAAGGGGAAGCACGGGCTCCTGGTTTTAAGGTAGAGTGACAGAGAAATACTCCTAATTTGCGTTAAAAAGTACATTACAGTATACTCACAAAAATAAAATTGTGTTAAGCAATATTGCAATGATTTTTAAGAAATGTTTCACAAAGAATCACAGCACGGACGCGTGTGGCTCACGGCGGCAATGCAACTATCTTCAAGTGACTTAAAAATGTTCTCCTAAAAAAGAGAGCTGGCCCCTAAGAAAAACCAAGCAACAGGTGACTACGATGACCTTAAAAAATACTTGACAAAATCCTAACTACATTGTATTCTTTCATGGACTGAGTGAACGACTAGCTAACTCCCCTCATGGAGCTAATGGAAGAGCTCCAAAGACTCCGAGCTCAAAACGAGCAACGAGAAAACCGGGTCGACATTCTGGAGAAAAGACTGGAGGATGTGGAACAACAAGTAAGGATGAATAATGTCATTCTCACTGGAGGACCAATCAAACCTCGGGCAAAGCTAAATGCAGCTGGAGCTAGCATTGCTAATGCTAATAGTGCTAGCATTGCTAGCAGTCCCTCTCAAACGGAGAGCGGTGCAGAGTCTCTGGAACACAAAGTGGAATCATTTCTCACGTCTAAAGGGATTTCCCTGGATCTCAACACCATGGAGACCTGCCACCTGCTCCCCAGGAGAAAGGAGACGGATAAACCAGCGATCCTCATCAGGTTTGTGAATCAAAAACACAAGCTAGCTCTGATGAACCAAAGAAAGAACCTGAAGGGTTCTGCTGCTTATCTGAACGACCATCTGACCAGAAGGAATGCTGAAATCTCCAAACATGCACGGCTTCTCAGGAAGCAGAAGCAGATTGAGAACACTTGGGTTAAAGGCTGCAGGATTTACGTCAAACCACTCGGTCCACCGGACCGGTCCAAGGTTCTGGTTGTGAACACCATGAAGGACTTTGAGAAGTGTTTGATCACAGACGTCTAAAACAACATGGAGTAATAAATCAAAGAGCCAAATGATTTCAAGAAATATGACGGCTGGATTCATCGAATTCTCCAAAAGTCTGAAGTGACCCTGACTCTCAGCTAAGTTCTGACCTGCAGACAACTTGACCTCAACTTCCAGCGTCGCTGGTATCAGCTGAAGAAGGATATGGACCTGAATCTAATGTCTGCAGACATCGAACAGAACTAGAAACTGTTTAAACCCAGAAGAACGGCTGTTAATCAGCAGAAGAAGGAATACCAGCCTTGGACAATCGACAAAATATGGACCCTTTTTATTTGACAGCATTAGCTTAATATATAAAAAAAATACTTAATCAATTATTGAAGATGGATAAAATGATGGATTTCTAATTAGATGATTTCACTTGCTTCAAAAATGGATTTAAAGACTTTTGATACTTGATCAATTTAAGCTAAGAAGATTTTTGAAAAACTGTTATTTTTCTGATATAATATTTTTCTAATCATGTGCATGATTTTTTTTTTCTAAAAAAAAAATAATTATTTTTTCTAAAATAATTGTCTTTTTGACATGTTAACTAAGTAATTCATCTTTGTTATGTGCTTTATTGATACTTGAGGATTCTTAATTCTGTCTGATAAAGTTATAAACCGGATATTGATCAATCATGTATTAAAATGGTTATAGTAGAACAGGGTGGGATTGTGGGTGGGATGTTTTAAATCTCAGGTCAAGACGTTGTTACGGCTAGTAACTGAGGAACCCAAATGCAGGAAAGACTCGAAAACCAAATGTTGAGTAGTCAAAGATTTACTCGAAAAACTCGAGGAAACAACCATCAGTGACACTGAACAAACAGGACACTGCGACACAGAAACCACAGGGACAGGAACCTAAATACACAAACACAAATTACAAACAGACAACAGCTGAGATCCAGGTGAGTGCACAGGAGGAGGAGGGAGGAGGGTGCAGCTGCCGGCTGTAATCATGACATAACCCCCCTCACAAAGTCCGGCTCCCAGACGGACCCCAACGAGGCTGATCAGGGTGGTCCCTGTGGAAACAGGCGATCAAATTCGGGTCGAGGACATGGCGCCCAGGCACCCACTGACGCTCCGCAGGGCCGTAGCCCTCCCAGTCCACTAGATACTGGACACCCCGACCAACCCTTCTTGAGGCAAGGAGTTTCCGAATAGTGTACACGGGCCCACCATCCACGATACGAGGTGCAGGAGGGGGTGCAGGAGGAGGCTGGAGAGGTGAGTCTTTTGCAGGCTTGAGTTTACTGACGTGGAATACCGGGTGAACCCTGAGAGTGCGAGGAAGGTCAAGCCTGACCGCCACAGGATTGATGATTCCCACAATAGGGTAAGGACCGATGTAGCGGGGCATCAGCTTCCTGGCACCTCCTTTCAGAGGAATGTCTGTAGAAGAGAGCCAAACTCTGTCTCCCACCTTGTACTCAGGAGCGGCCGTCTTCCGGCGGTTAGCAACTGCGGTGAACCTCTCCTGGTTCCTCAGCAACCGCTGTCGAAAGCCCACCCAGAAACGACGGCAGCGCCTCACAAATGCTGCAGGACCTGAAACTGCGGCCGTTTGCTCTTGGTGAGGGAAGAGAGGCGGTTGGTAGCCATAAGCTGCTTGAAAGGGAGAAAAACCGGTGGAACCAACGAGGGAGTTGTGTGCATACTCTGCCCAGGATAGATGAGACGACCAGGTGTTGGGGTTCTTGGAGCAGAGTGCTCGCAGGGTGGTCTCCAGATCCTGGTTGAATCTCTCCACCTGGCCGTTGGTCTGGGGATGAAAACCAGAGCTTAAACTGACCTTAACTCCCAACAGCTTACAGAACTCCCTCCAGAACGAAGCAATGAACTGGGGTCCACGATTAGAAACAATGTTCTGTGGGAGACCGTGCAGCCGAAACACGTGTTTCGAAACCAAAACTGCCATCTCCTTGGCTGATGGTAACCCCTGCAGCGGGACTGCATGAGCCAGTTTGGAGAATCTGTCCACCACAGTCATTATGACCGTTTTCCCCTTGGAATTGGGCAAACCAGTGATGAAGTCCATCGCAATGTGGGACCAAGGCCTGGAAGGTACAGGCAGAGGTTGAAGAAGCCCAGCAGGGGGAGTCCTGGGAGTCTTTACGCTGGCACATATGGGGCAAGAGGAAACAAATGCCCTTATGTCTGATGACATAGTGGGCCACCAAAATCTTTGGGCCACCAGGAAGGCAGTTCTCGTAACTCCTGGGTGGCAGGCTAGACGGGAGGAATGTCCCCACTTTAAAACGGACTGACGGAGACACGAGGGAACAAATAGACATTCTGCAGGACAGCCTGGAGGAATACTTGCAAGACCAGGAACTGAAGCCTTGACCCGGCGCTCTAGGGACCAGCGCGCCGCACCCAGAACTAGATGAGCCGGAACAATGGGGCTGGATGTAGTCGAGTCCCCACCTTCCTCTCTCTGATGTAGACGAGACAGAGCATCCGGCTTTGTGTTCTTGCTGCCAGGGCGATAAGAGAGGGTGAAGGCGAAACGATCAAAAAACAGAGCCCACCGTGCCTGGCGAGGGCTTAAGCGTTTGGCAGTCCTGATGTACTCCAAATTCTTGTGGTCCGTCCACACAAGAAATGGTCTTTCAGCCCCCTCCAGCCAGTGACGCCACTCCTCAAGGGCTAGTTTAACAGCAAGCAGTTCTCTGTTCCCAATGTCGTAATTTCTTTCTGCAGGAGAGAGCTTGCAGGAGAAATACGCGCAGGGATGGACTTTGTTATCAGACGCTCTCTGAGACAAAACAGCCCCTACTCCTGTCTCAGACGCATCCACCTCCACAATAAATTGTTTGGAGGTGTCAGGCTGAGTAAGAACAGGAGCTGTAGAGAAACGTCTTTTTAGCTCGGTAAACGCTCTATCTGCTCCCCCTTCCCAGATAAAAGGTACCTTAGCCGATGTTAGTCCATGCAGGGGTGCAGCCACGTCACTAAAGCCTCTGATGAACCGCCTGTAAAAGTTGGCAAACCCTAGAAAACGTTGGACCTGTTTGCGCCCGGTAGGAACAGGCCACTCCAAAACAGCCTTCACCTTGTCATCATCCATACGCACAGATCCGGGTGAAACCACATGACCGAGGAACTTTGTGTGGTGTGGAATTCACACTTCTCGGCCTTGCAGTATAGCTGGTTTTCTAGGAGGCGCTGGAGTACGGCTCTGACGTGCTGCACATGGGACTCGAGATCTGGAGAAAAGATCAAAATGTCGTCCAAATAAACAAATACGACCTTGTTTAACATGTCCTTGAGCACGTCATTGATTAAACACTGAAAAACAGCAGGTGCATTCGTAAGTCCAAAAGGCATGACCAAATACTCGAAGTGACCACTTGGAGTGTTAAAGGCGGTCTTCCACTCGTCCCCCTCTCGAATACGGACTAGATGGTACGCGCTTCGAAGGTCCAATTTAGTGAAGATCTGGGCTCCTCTTAACTGATCAAAGGCAGTCTGTAAGAGAGGCAAGGGGTACGTGTTCCGAGCAGT
The DNA here is from genome assembly GCA_023969325.1 of Oryzias curvinotus. Taxonomy (NCBI): domain Eukaryota; kingdom Metazoa; phylum Chordata; class Actinopteri; order Beloniformes; family Adrianichthyidae; genus Oryzias; species Oryzias curvinotus. The sequence goes on from CM043720.1 coordinate 27,134,349, forward strand.
GATGTTGTTTAACCCCCTGTAATCAATGCAGGGTCGTAAACCCCCATCCCGTTTGCCCACGAAGAAAAATCCTGCCCCTGCAGGAGAGGAAGAGGGACGAATGATGCCGGCCTGGAGACCCTCCTGGATGTACTCCTCCATGGCCTCCTGCTCAGGACGTGAGAGAGGATATATGTGTCCCTTAGGTGGTTGTGTCCCTGGAAGGAGATTAATGGCACAGTCATATGGACGATGTGGGGGGAGGGACTTAGCCCGGAGTTTGCTGAAGACAGCACCTAGGTCATGATAAGCTGAAGGAACAGCTCCGAGATCCAGAGGTTCGGGAGGAGGACCTTTAACTGAGGAGCGAACAGCGGCAGCAGTTAAACAATTCAAGAGACAAAACGAACTCCAGGACAATACACGCCCCGAAGTCCAGTCAATATGTGGAGTGTGTCTGCACAACCAGGGAAAACCTAAGATCACCTGTGGTTTCAAAGAGTCAACAACATAGAAACTACGCAGTTCAGTGTGGTTACCAGACACAGTCACTTGTATATTAACTGTACGTGCAGACACATTATGGATGACAGACCCATTAATAGCACGAATAAGCAACGCAGGAGACAAATGTTCAACAGGAACCTTAAGTTCGGATACCAACTCGTGAGATATAAAGTCCCCATCTGAACCAGAGTCAATAAGAGTCTCCAGCTCCTTCTGGGCTCCTGCATAGTTCATCAACACCTTGGTTGAGGGTCGTGAGGGCGAAGAAAAAGAGGAGGTACGGCTCACCAGTTCCCTCCTTGCGTTTCCCGGGCAGTCGCGCACTAAGTGTCCAGACTGTCCACAGTACAAGCAGAGTCCAGCTCCCATACGGCGCCGTCGCTCAGCGGGAGTCAGACGCCCTGTTCCCAGCTGCATGGGCTTGGGGGGAGGAACGAAGTCCTGGCGCGGAGTGCTGGAACGGGACGGTGGATCACTCACAGGAAGCGACGGGCGGGGGCTGGAATTGTTGCGTCGCACACGACCCCGTTCTCGCATCCTCCGATCGATACGCACAGCTAAATCAATCAACTCCTCCAGCACCTCGGGGATCTCCCTCGCCGCCAGCTCATCCTTGAGGACGCCGGAGAGACCCTGAAGAAACACGTCCACCAGCGCCTCGTCCGCCCAGCGGGTGCTGGCAGCCAGAGTCCGGAACTCCACGGCGTAGTCCGCGGCGCTGCGCCCCCCTTGCTGGAGACGAAGCAGCTCCGAAGCGGCAGCTCTGTGGGGTGTAGTAGGGTCAAACACCGTTAGGAGGTGGGTGGAAAACGCTCTGAAAGAGCGGCAGAGGTCAGCTCCGCGCTCCCACTCAGCCAATCCCCATCGTTTGGCCCGACCAGTCAAAAAGCTCAGGGCAAATGCCACCTTGCTCTGCTCGGAGGGAAACTCGTCAGGATTGAAGTCGAAGTGAAGACGACAGGAGGTGATGAAGGCCCGGCAGTCTTCAGCTGTTCCATCGAATGGCTCTGGACGACCCAATCGGGTTTGGCGAGACGGGGACGGGGATGAAGAAACATGTTCCAGCCTGGAGAGGCGATCATGGAGTTGTTGCATACCGGACATAAAACCCCGCATCTCCCGTGCCAGGACAGACAGCTCGTCATCATCATGACAGACGTTTTTATTTAGGAGAGCTTTTAGTTGATTTGGTCCTAGTTTTACCATGTTTTACTGTGTTCTGTTTTACTACTATTATTATTATTGTATTTTATTACTTTTTTGTGTGTTGATATGATTTTATGCTCTTTGTAAAGCACTTTGTGACTTGCTCTGAGAAAAGTGCTATAGAAATAAAGATATTCTATTCTATTCTATTCTATTATACAAATGTGCTTCCTTCCACTCCCTTTCAAGCAATTTTGAATTTCATGTCTAACTATCCTAAGTTTATTTCGTCGTTGTATGAATGTATAACTGATGATTGTATTGTTTTTGTGTATTATTCTTATTTGATTGCTTGAAATAAACCATTTCAAATCAAATCAGAAATGTTTATTGTTTTTGATGAGTAAGGATCGGTGACAGACATTTGGCATATATGGTGTATTCGCTGGTGTCACCTTAACCTAAGAATGTACGGAAAGTCACAGACTAAGAAGATCAAATCCTCTAATCAGGCAAACATGGTGCGGCGAGAAGTACTTTTCAGTCACAGATTCTGAAAGTTGTTTACTTAAAAAACTGAGAAAGGTTAGAAATGTTTTAACTGTAAGAAAAGAATGTGCAAAAAAATCCAGGAAATTACATTGTTGAATTTTTTCATATAATATAGAAAATATGTATTTGGTCAATAACAGAAGTTCACCTAAATATTTTGTATCTGGTTGACGATGAGAGGTCAAAAGTTCAAGGTTTGAACACAGTCCAGCTATTTTGGTCCATTTTTCCATGAAGATCTTCTCAAGAGCTGTGATACGTCTCTGTTGTTTTTCTGTGGATTACGGTAGACCCCCCCAGAACCCTGAAATGCTTCATACCTATCCACACCTTTCTTTCCTGAGCGATGTGTTCAGGAGCATTGCTGTGTTGCAACATAACATCTTAATGATGAATGGAGGTGTTTGACCAAAATCCCACCATGGATCCATTCATCCTTTACTAAACACGAATCCGTAGTCTTATCCTGCTTTGCAAAACAGCAGCTCCAAATCATGATGTCTCCCCCCCCATGCTTCACAGTGGGCATTGGTGTTCTTGAAAGGCACCTCAGAATTCTTTCTCATCCACATATCACCCAAGTTCCATTTTGGTCTCATCTGACTATACAACCTTCCCCCAATCCTCCTTTAAAGAATTTAGATGGTCTCTAAAGAACTTCAGATGGTCTGGACATGTGATGGTTTAAGCATGGGGACCTTTGGAGCTCTGTAGGATTTGAATTGTGTGTTGCCACAATAACCTTTGTAATAACCTTTGTTATTGTTGTGCACATTGCAGATCAATCTCATTAATTTAAATGGGACAATTTACCAAACCAGAGACTGATAAATACTTTTTGGCCCACTATTGTATGACACCTGAAATGCACCTTACACATGAAGCCGCGAAGGGGGGGTCTAAGGGCAGGGATACCAGTATAGCTTAGTCAGTTTGTTAGTTCATTTTAGTATTTTCCTATTGACTCTTTGTATTCATGATCCTTTGAGTTCATGTTTTACTTCAAAGCCCATCGAGACGACTGTTGTTGTCATTTTGGGCTATACAAATAAAATTGAATTGAATGAGCTTTAAACATGATCGGTAATAAACAAGTGAAAAGAAAGTTCCTCTAAAACAGGGGTGGCAAACATACGGCCCGCCAGGTGGTTAAGTCCGGCCCACACATGAAGAGTAAAAATCATAAGGATGTTTAAAAAAGAAAGCAAGTTTCTAGTCCATTCCTGTGGCGAGTTATGATTTTTTAAAGAAATAACAGAAATGCGCAATTCCGCCACTAGGGGGAGCAAAGGAAAAGCAAAACAGGCGAAACAGCATCTTTCTGCACGTGCTAAAAGCCAAACCTAACAGCTCTGCGTCTGGGTAATATTCACTTTGGTTCCTTTGAGCCTTACCGCTGTTATCTTGCTATAAGGATGATCATTAGCACCACACTAATGATCAAAATGTTGGAGTGGAGTGAAGAGCTTTCCAGGAAAAATAGACAGTTTTTTTTTTTCACAAAGCTGAATGCAAAACCTGCATGCTTTGTATGTCATCAACAGGTTGCAGCACTCAAAGAATACAACATTTAGCACCACTAAGAGACTCACCATAAAGAAAGCTTTCTGGATTGCTTCAGTGTCAGATGTCAAATATTCAGTCTGTATTAATTTGAATGGACCAACCTTTTTTTAAGTGAAATTAATTTTATTTGAGATCCATTGGCTCCAAGTGATTAGGCTACTATGTTGGTTGAGACGTTTTTTCCAACTGTAAAAAACTAAAACAAAGCTGTTATTTTGCTTTTACGTTAGCGGTCCGGCCCACTTGAGATCAGACGGGCTGAATGTGGCCCCCGAACCAAAATGAGTTTGACAGCCCTGCTCTAAAACGATTAATTTTCAGGGGGAAAAAATGACACTCAATTCTAAGCAAAATAAAGAAGAAATCAATTTTCAATTTCAAAGGTTGAACCAGGCCGTTTGAGGAATTTTCATAAAATACATCGATTTAAGGCACTGTGACTGACTTAAAAGCAACATATTAACAGACTAAATCAAAAGCAATCAATACAACCCAGCAGGAAGTGTATCTGATGTGGCACTTAAGGAAACCTCTGCATGCTCAGATTTTTTTCTGGCTCTGCTTGTGGGGTCAACGGATTTGCAGAACTCCTGGATCAATATTGCACTGCTCTGTTACTGTGCTGATGACTAGACTAAAAATTATTGATTGAAAAAGCCTGACTCAAATTAGAGTGCTGCTTTGTGTCTGTGGTATCAGTGCCCTCCAGACAGACCTAAAAGCCCTGATGAGTGAGCGGCTGTATTTGTTTCGAACTCTGACCTTGTTGCAGGCCTGTTCTGAATCGATTTTTTTTTTCTCACTCAGGAAGCGTTTAACACGCGGCTAAGTTGTTTCCTCTCTGAAATTGAATAAACATGTTTTCATGACAGACGTTTCCCCATATTTTTGCCACAAGTTAAAGAAAAGAATTATTTGACTCACTGGTTTGTTTCCAGTTAAAACCTGTCCTACTTGACAAATATTGCTGCATCACAGAAATGCTGAAAGTCCTTTTATTGACGTCAAAAACAGGGTCTCTGTTAAAATAAAAGGGCTTTGGCCACCCGGCACACTGAGATAGACAGCTGGGTTGGAGAGGCATGCATGTTAAAAACCCACTTCAATTGAAAAGATTTTTTTTGGTGTTTTTTATGTGTTCTTGTGGTCTTCCTGTACAGCTGGATTGCTCTAATAGTGATCGCCATTTTGTTGCACCGCTAATTTTAGGTTGTGGTAAGAGGGGGTGTAAGATGGTGGAAGTGTGTGCAAACAGTTCTGTGATGGGAAGAAGGCCAGGGCCTCTCTGTGCCAACTCAGAGGCTAAGTTATGATGAACTCCTGCCCCTCTGCAGAAACGATGTCCTAGAAAACGAGACAGGGTTTTTGATTTTCTCCTTAAAACAGCATAACCGCTGGGAACGCTCTACAGTAGACGAAAACATGAGCAGCATTGGTATAAAAAAACAGAAATAAAAATATAATTAAAAAAGAAATTAGAAGAACCCCTTTTTTCAACTTAGCCCACTTTAATACACTGCCAAAAAATATAAAGGCAACACTTTTGTTATTGCTCCCATTTTTTATGGTATGAACTCAAAGATGTGAAACATTTTCCACATACACAAAATAACCAGTTCTCTGAAATATTGTCCACAAATCTGTCTAAATCTGTGATAGTGAGCACTTCTCCTTTGCCAAGACAATCCATCCCACCTCACAGGTGTGCCATATCAAGATGCTGATTAGACAGCATGATTATTGCACAGGTGTGCCTTAGACTGGCCACAAGAAAAGGCCACTCTGAAATCTTCAGTTGTATCACACAGCACAATGCCACAGATGTCTCAAGTTTTGAGGGAGCGTGCAATTGGCATGCTGATAGCAGGAATGTCCACCAGAGCTGTTGCTAGGGAATTGAATGTCCATTTCTTCACCATAAGCCGTCTCCAGAGGCAGCACATCCAACCGGCCTCACAACCGCAGACTACGTGTAACCACACCAGCCCAAGACCTCCACATCCAGCATGTCCACCTCCAAGATGGTCTGAGACCAGCCACTCGGACAGCTGCTGAAACAATCGGTTTGCATAAGCACAGAATTTCTGCACAAACTGTCAGAAACCGTCTCAGGGAAGCTCATCTGCATGCTCGTCGTCCTCATCGAGGTCTCGAACTCACTCCAGTTCGTTGTCGTAACCGACTTGAGTGGTGCTCACATGCAATGGCGTCTGGCACGCTGGAGAGGTGTTCTCTTCACGGATGAATCCCAGTTTTCTCTGTTCAGGGCAGATGGCAGACAGCGTGTGTGGCGTCGTGTGGGTGAGCGTTTTTCTGATGTCAATGTTGTGGATGGAGTAGCCCATGGTGGTGGTGGGGTTATGGTATGGGCAGGCATATGTTATGGGCGAAGAACACAGGTGCATTTCATTGATGGCATTTTGAATGCACAGAGATACCGTGACGAGATCCTGGGGCCCATAGTTGTGCCGTACATCCAACACCATCACCTCATGGTGCAGCATGATAATGCACGGCCCCATGTTGCAAGGATCTGTACACAATTCTTGGAAGCTGAAAACATCCCAGTTCTTGCATGGCCAGCATACTCACCGGACATGTCACCCATTGAGCATGTTTGGGATGCTCTGGATCGGCGTATACGACAGCGTGTTCCAGTTCCTGTCAATATCCAGCAGCTTGGCACAGCCATTGAAGAAGAGTGGACCAACATTCCACAGGCCACAATAGACAACCTGATCAACTCTATGGAAGGAGATGTGTTGCACTTCATGAGGCAAATGGTGGTCACACCAGATGCTGACTGGATGTCTGACCCCTGACCCCCTCAATAAAACAAAAATGTTTCACATCTCTGAGTTCATACCATAAAAAATGGGAGCAATAACAAAAGTGTTGCGTTTATATTTTTGGTCAATGTATGTACTTGTCCTTTTCACTGAATTGCTGTTTGTATTTTAACAATGTCAAAACTCTATTAAACTTTCCCTTTTTAGTTTTGTTTATGAACAAACATAACATTTTTCAATTCTGATTTAATGTGAAGATTTTCTTCTGTTGATTTAAAAACATGAAAAAACATGATGAGTCATCTCTTAAAGCTTATTTGAATTAAATGAAGAATAAATTCAACAATTCCAAATATTCTGTTGTTTTATGTCTATGTAGTTTATGTAGTTTTATGGCCTCAGGATTCAATCCAAGGTTGTGGTATCATGCACAGAAATGTCATGATCGATTTCTAGAATTTGCAAACATGCATTCATTTCCCCAGCCCGGTAAATCTGAGCCCACACACCGATTAAAATCAAGGACAAAAAAATGCCTGCAGAGACGTTGCTACAAGGATGAGAGGTTAGCCACACGTCACTTCAAAATGACTTTTGAGCTTCAGAAAACCTTGCTGTCTCCTTTTCGTCTGACACCTTCAGATGTATTTCTCCTCCATCAAACTGCTGTCAGCTCCTCATCCATTCCTCTTCACTGCCCTCATTCCACCTCGACTATCACAGACAGACACACAAAAATTTTAGGCACACGTCCAACCGAATTGCCACCAGAGCTCCAACAAACACTCATACGCACACAAATAAAGGATTTTGCAATGACAAACACTAAAGCTGGAGGGTGGAAATTGAGGTCTGACATCATGTCAAATCAAGGACTGGCAATAGCTCAATATGTCAGACTGTATGAGTCTGTGTTTTTAATTCACTGCAAGAATGACAAGCATCACGGCAGCCTGCTCAGAAGCATGCAAAAGCAACCACTGGCCTTCCAACAGCTGCAGGATTTTTTCATCAACTTGTATACAGATACGTTAAAAATAATAAATAACTGTGGATTAGTCACTGTGGCTCTCTACCCATTTAAATGTTTTGACTGTCTTAAGAGGGATGAAACAATAGACAAAAGTGTGACAGATTGTTTGAAGCTATTTTTCCACAGTTTCACTGTCATACCTCCACAATGCTGTACACAATCATTCATCAAAGTTTCTTCAACTCTTTTTTTTTTTAAATCAGTCATAGGGGTATGTCTAAAAAAGGGAAAAGGCTTCCACATAAGGGTTAAAAAAATCAATTTAAAGAAAACCGTCGTGATTTTACAACCTTCCCATCCCCCCGAAGCATTTCAAATTCCCATAACAAAAAAACTTTTTTTCTTTTGCTACCTGTGTCTGACAACCCAGCGGGGTCTGAGTCTGTGACCCTGCCAAGCATAAGTATGCCCCCCTTCCTTCCTCACCCCCATTCCTCCTTTTACTGTAAAACTGATGCAACACTTCAAAGTGGTATGACTAGCTTCCTTGGAACTCCTATACCGTGTGAGGAAATGCCATCTTCTGAGAAGCCAAGTGTGTTTGACAGTGTGTCACTTTGAGATATTGGAGATAATATAAGGAAAGAATGAAGAGATCTTAACCAGAACTGCATATGACAAGAAGGTATTACTTTAAAAAAACGTTTAAAAGTAAAAAGGGCTTTTTGTAACTTTTTGTTGAAGCTTGTACTAATTGAAATTAGGACTGAGGTTCTTTGTTTACTCAAAAGTGTTAGCCTCATGTAGAGCTCCCAACTATCCTGTTCCATCATACTGGCAGAACAGATTTACACCAGTTTGTTGCCTCAAATACTGCATTTTCTGACAATAAAGCACTCTTAAAATTCTTTAATTTACTCAAAGAAATGACTGTGTGCCTTATGCATGAATTCTGCTAAAATCCACTGACCTCAACATGAAATCGGAAAATTGATGACGCTATAAAACCCATCCAAATGTTTTAGTATGACTTTAAGAAACTTTCAAGTCACATTGGATTGCTGGAGGATTGTGACTACTCTGGTCAGGAGCCTCATGGAGTGATACTCACTGTCCTTTAATATAATGAACTAAAAAAAAGTGAGTGTGCTGTTTTGTATTTTATGTGCTTTATCTGAACAAAGTAGATCAATTTTGTGAGTAATCAAATAAAGTTTGATTAATTTGTTGTTTTACTCTTTGTGCAAAAACTTCCCATTAAGACCTCTGACCAATTGCCTGCCTCTTGGCCCCTCCAGGCATTCTGGGTAGTGTAGTTACACAACATCTGACTGTTTTGCTTTTAATCACACGCCCCTTATGATCTGAAAAATACATTCCTTTGACTGGAATGAAAGCTGAGCATGAACCTTAGTGCAGATCAACTAAGTAAACCCTGGACATCTTAAGAGCAAAAGTAAATATGAAAGTGAACTAAATGAGCTAAATGTTCTCTATTCTAGTATTAGTTACAAAAAAACAGCCTACAATGCAAACCATCCATCCATCCCTTTTCTTTTGGCTTTTTTCTAGGTTTCTAGGCTTTTATGTCCACTTCATTTTTGATCAGCTTTTAGGAGTTCTGTAAATAAAACCAAATAAAAACTTAAATATCCTGAAAACTCATGACCCTACAAGAGCTTTAAATGGTTTTGACAGAAACCTGAAGTAACAACAGTTGAGTTAAAACAAAAACCTCAACAGAAAAGTGGAATGTGAGTTTCGGTATTTATGTTAGCTGTTCCTAGCACTGTTCTTTTCTGGACTGAGAGGTCTGAGGTCTTTCCAGGTATCTGTTGTAGCCACTCCTCAAGCTTGGTGGTTACTGCTCCGAGTGCTCCAATTACCACAGGCACCACTGTCACCTTCACTTTCCAGGCTTTCTCCAGTTCTTCTCTGAGTCCCTGGTATTTCTCCAGTTTCTCATGTTCCTTCTTCCTGATGTTCCCATCACTTGGCACTGCCACATCCACCACAACGGCTTTCCTCTGTTCTTTATCCACCACTACGATGTCTGGTTGGTTCACCATCCAGACACATATATAATATATATATATATATATACATATATGCACTTTTTTTTTTGCGTAGGAGCAGATTTAATGTGATCAGTAGGTTTTGGTTGAACTGTCAAAGTAGTAAAACATTGTGTGTTTTTGTGCTGATCCAATCCAGATCTCTGTTTTGGGTCAAGTTGATCCTCTCCTTTCCCTTTCTCTGCCGGAAACTTTATTCTTGGTCTGATGGTACTCACACTGAGAGCATCAGAGTGCCACTTTGCTACCTGTTCTGTGAGCACATTTAGACTTCAATCATGTTGTTGATGCATTCAGACCGTCCACCCATTTTCAACCCCACTTAGTCCCTTTTGGGGTCATGGGGTTGCTGGGCCACACACACACACATAGGGACAATTTTGAATTTTGAATTTCCCCAGGAAGCATGTCTTTGGACTGTAGGAGAAAGCCAGAGCGCTCACAGAAAACTTACACAAACTTCAAGCAGTTGGGATTTGAACCAGGGCCCTTCTTGCTGTGAGGCAAGTGCCAACCACTACACCACTGTGCAGGGTTACAATCAATTTACCAAAGATTTGTGGGCTTAAAAATATATTTAAACTTGACACTGGCCCATACAAGCTTTACATAATTTAACGTCTAGATTACTAATGTCACCTGCAATTCATTTTGCATGTGTCGATTCAAAAATATCAAGTGTTGGTTGGGTTGAAGCCACTTTTTTGTTTGACGTGTGGATATCGGCACCTTTTACCTTTAATGTTTTTCTTTTTTGCTCTACACTCGTTCCTCTACTGGACCTCCCTTGCAATGTTACTTTGTGCCACTCTTGGGCTGTTGGTATCAAGTGCTCCCATCACCGTTTGTACTCCATCTTTCATCTCTGCAGCAATGGCGTTATTATCTACGGTCAAGGTAGACACAGGCTGACCAACTGCTGAGGTTTGACGGCTTTAGCATCCCACCTTAAAGCTCCTGTCACAGAAAACGAGCACACCTCTTATATAATAGATATCCAACCATCGTCCGGTTCAGCGGACCGTTTCATTTGCTGCAGTAGCATCCAGTTTCTTGTGCCCATTAGTGGCTGTTTTGGTCTCTTCACTGCATGAATTAATTTTCCTAATCCATACCACATGATAAATCCCCTTTTAAATACTACAGTTTTTTAAATACACCAGTTTTTTCAGCAGTGTTAGAAAATCAGCTGCAAATGCTAATTAAACTGAATCTGCAATTTCTAACAAAATTTTAGTCCTTTTTTTGGGACCTTAGTGAATGAGACCCTAATTTTTTAAAATGTTGCTGTCTGAATGCAGCAGAGGCTGTGTGGTTTGTGGCTGCTTCCTGTGCATACGGTTAGTGAGTGCAGGAAATACCCTTGTCTCAGTTACATCTAGTTATTGAGGGACTTGTCTAATATGTAAAAAAATCTTACAAAGTATGAATTCTATGAGGGTTAGTGAGCGATACAAATGGTGCAACCCTGCGTTGTTTCCTAAAGTTGTCCATCCTGACTAACTTAATGCTTGATTTTATGCTTCCACATGTAAACCTGGACATGATGTATCTGTGGGTTTTCTGCAATCAGTATTTTCTCTTGTCTTTCATTATTTTACAAAGACCCTCTCAGGTGTGTCTGCAGACAAAATTCTGGGACTCCTCTGATTATGTCATGAATGAGGCTGTGTGTTTGCTGAATGGTCAGCATTGGCAGAGTCAAAGGAAAGACTGATAATAGACATTTACATTTAGATCCCACAGAGGCAACTTTAGTAATCTTACGATGTCAGATGAAACAGCAACCGGGACGACTATTGCATTAAAATTCAAAGCATTGCCCAAAGTATAATTTGTAGTACAAAGAAATCAGAATGGTCTCCTGGTGGGAAACAGAGACCTTTGTCTTCAATTCCATTCGTTGTTAAACTACCAGTCCAATGAAAAACGTCTTTTTGGCGTTTTTAACTCGTTCTTGTGGCATTTTTGTTGCTAATGATTTTTGCAAATGACACTGGGAGAGAGAGCAGGGAGCAGGTGGAGGAACATCTAGACAGGTGGAGGTTATTAAATAATATGGCAGTAAGACAAATTCATTGTTTTAGGAACAAAATACAATTAGGAGAAAAGAGCATAATCTTATATATAAATTTACAATCCGATGGGCTAGTAAGAGGTGGCACGCTGATCAGCTGCTCACTGGTGAAAGGTGCTGATTTCCTATTATGTTGTGTTTTTTAAGAAGATGGTAAAGAATTATGCATGGTAATTTTATTTATTTAAAAAAAACATAAAAAATAAAGTAGAACATTATTTAACAGGATTATAATAAATCTATATTATTTAGTTAAATAGTATAAGCACAGGTAAAAAAAGAAGGGGGTAATCTCATTTAGTTTATTTCCTTCTATGAATATATTTACTGGTTCATTTGTAAGTCCCTCTATCTAGCCAATTGTGTTTGGTTCCTGATACGTTAGAGGGTGGGGGACAGGTGAGGAAGAAAGGAGGAGACTGACAGAAAGTTCTAGACGACAGCACATGGTGAATTTCCCTCTGGACCTGCGGGAAAGGAGAAGGCTTGTTTTGTTTTTTTAAGAGAAAAACAACTGGACGGAACGGCAAATTTTGTACAGGAAGTTCAGACAAATAGCGCGGATTCGTGAGTAAAGAAACTGTGGGTGAGCTTGAAAGCCGGATAGCTGTTTTCTGGATCTGAAAGGTTGGAGTCGGGAGGGAAGGCTGCAAAGCTAATGTGCATCACGCTGTGTCGCATCGAAGCGGAGTAGTCGACTTTTCTCTTCTCGCTGGATCTGTCTGAATTATTGCACTCAATGTATTGCAGGAGCAACAACAGGCTGTTGCGAACGCACAACGGCCTCCGCAGATTCAGACGGTTCAGGACACCAAAAGTCTAATTTGCAGTGGGGGAAAAAATAAATCACACAAGAGTCTGCATGAAAGTTCAAACCTTTGCAAAGGGGAGACACACCAATCGACAGCTCCGCTGTCATCTGCTCTCTCTCTGCTCCCACAGCAGAAAGCTTGTTTTTGTCCAACAGAACATGCAAACATGTAAAATATGTCATTAGATTGATTCCGTGTCTGTTCGTGCAAGCAAGCAGATATTTCCGCGCCAGTCAAAGACGATCACGTCTGTAAGACTAGTCCACAATCCAGAGGTGTCTCTGTTCCATAAACTACTGAGCACAGAAAAGAAAACACAGACCAGCCCAGACTGCCCTACCGCTGACCCCATCACTTCTGATCTGGTGATGCGCACAGGTTTCAATGTTCACTGTGCAGCAAGCAAGCACAGTTCTCAATACAATGTTCATGCATATATACATGGAATCAAGTACATTTATAATCAAAGAGCATAAAAATATAATGGAACCCCTGATCACCTCCACAAAGCCTGTAATGTTTTTTTCGCTTTTAAGGTGCCGGTACGGTCAGTAAACTGGACTGTGTGTGTGTGTGAGCGCGCATGTGTGAATGAGAAAAGGTCTGAACAGCACAAAATTCAAAACATTAGAACACTGAACATTTTTGTTCAGTGTTCTTTTGAATTCTGTGCATTGCATGTCATAAACAAAGGAATGGTAATATCTGGGAATTTTTTACTGTGAGATTTATCTCACAATTTGGGTTGGATACCAGTGTTTTCTTTTGTTTAGTTACAGGCTAAAAAGGGGACATTTTGTGGGTTTTTTTGGAACAATTGGTGTAATTTTTATTAATACAACTTTACTTAATCGGAGTGTTTTTGTTTGTTTTTCTGTTGGGGGATTCTTTATGTTTTATTTGCCAAACTATTATAATTAATTAAACAAGGTACTAAAATTGGGCTAAACGTTGAAATATCTCTTGGTATCTTTATTTTTTAGGAGAGGAAAATTTTGCTTTGTAAGGTGTACTTTATTTGGTATCCACCTTGTCATTCTTCAAACCCAAGCACCCACCCTTCTTGTATTAGTGACATGACTTTTCCTGGAACGATACTTACACACACACACGGGAGTTCACTTCATGAGCTCGACACGTGACCCGACACGTCGGTGTTGCCGGACTCATCACTACTGACAACTGCTGGACCGAAAACATCATTGCAGGCAACCAAGTAAAGAAAGTCCACTGATATACTGATTAAATAAACTAGTGTATGCACAATATTTGTCCTTTGTGGCTTCCTCATTCCCATGTCTGGCTCTATAATGCCCCAGCATTGAGTAGACGCTTTTAAGTTTGAAAGTTCTGCTGAACAAATGTGACAATTAACCTACAAAACATAAAATTATTCATTTCAAATAAGAGTCAGTTTGAAATGGAATTGTATTTTGCTAGATCATGCAGAAACTGAGAGGAACCGTGGGGACAAAAAGTCAAAAACACTATTAGAACCATTAAATAATTCCTCAAACCTAATTAAAACACCACATTCAACACCTTTAGGAAAGGTTCAGTAAACAAAATATTCAAACACAGATGGGCATTAGGGGCATGAAAATGTGTTTTTTTTTTCCTTCTGTACTGATTTAGCACCCAAGTGACAGAAATGTAACCGAGAATATCTGGTAAATGTTTAAAAAAAGAAGATAGATGAGACTCATAGTAAAACTAACTAAAACCCACCAAGCTGAGAGCAAAACCCTACCAGAGCACATTTTCTCTGCAATATCAAAATCAGAACTACCCAGCTGGGCAGAAAACCGAGGAATCTGGCAACACTGCTAGTAGATGCACTTCCTCTTTGACACACTGACACAGTGGCTGAATTGGTCATGTGACTTTTCCCGTTGCCAGACCCATCACTGCTTATCAGCTCCTTGACCATCATCTAGGTATGTGTTTGACAATAAACACTGCTGCCTCTTTATCACAACAATAATGTTAGGTTGGTGTTCTAAGGCACTGCAAGCTAGTGGGAGAAATTATAAACAGATAGTTGGTGGAAAGTGGGGGCAGGCTTACTCTGAACAAAAGGTTCACACAAAATGTGAAAGTTCTGCAAAAGTTATGTCCTAGAAAAGGAAAGGTTGTTTGTTTTTATTTATTTATTTATTTATTTATTTATTTTGGCCTATAAACTGAATAATCATAATTAAAAGACCACTTGAAATGCTTTTACAATTTACAATAGGTCAAAAGATGATTGGAGTGGATCTTTAAGACAAAACTACTTTTGTGAAAAAAATAACACTGATAGGGTATTTTTCAAAATACAAACAGAAATTATTTCCTGATTTGACAAAACAATTTAAGAAAAAATAGACACCGCTGAAAAGTTAGGCATTTTGAAAACACTAGAACAATAGATAGGAGACAGAACAATCTGGAAGTAATTAGCAAATGTTTAATTCATTATGTTTAATGATTTGAGTCATAAGAGCCAAATGCGGATCCCAAAGAATGAGAAACTACCAAAGTTTAGCCTTTTAGGCCCGAAGAATCAGAACGACTTTATTGCAATGATACATACACATGACAAAACACAACGAATGTATTAATG
Organism: Oryzias curvinotus; assembly: GCA_023969325.1. Taxonomy (NCBI): domain Eukaryota; kingdom Metazoa; phylum Chordata; class Actinopteri; order Beloniformes; family Adrianichthyidae; genus Oryzias; species Oryzias curvinotus. The sequence goes on from CM043720.1 coordinate 27,149,430, forward strand.
ACATCAGTTTACAAGTGAACAAAAGTGTAACTTTTCTGAAAGAAGGTGGAAGTTTAAAACTAATTTAAACTATTTAGAACAAAATCATCTTCAAATTTTAGGCTCAAGTGTCTCAAAGTAAAAATAGAATAATTAAATGTAGATTTTTTTTTTAAAGTTTTATTTACATGGGGAGTGTCAGTGACGGTTCTCATTTATCCAGCTGACATGGTCTTGAAGTGGTGCCATGGCATTTCATCTTTATTGAAACGTTTCACCACACATCCAAGTGGCTTAATCAGTCTAAGTGGTGTTGGGTTCAAGCCCCATATATACTCCAGGTTGGAACCCATATTCCTGCAATTTAGTGGTCTCATTAAGAGGAGCAAAGACATGGGGGAGAAGGTGTAGAATTTCCAACTTGCTTAGGTACTTCAAGAAATACTTTCTCCCAAACCTAAGACTGAAACAGCAGCAGACCTGCAGGTTAATGTCTCTTCAGTCACACAACAGCATGTGTTCAGCAATTTCCTCCTGATTTAGCAGTCAAAAGTAATTGCATTAAATGCTTGACTGCATTGACCATAACACCAGTGATTCACCGATGTCAGCTGAATGACTTGTTATCAGAAGGGCTTGTGTCAGAATTATACTGATATGAAGTTTTTTTTTGGTAACCGTTTTTCCTTTTAATTGTCATTAGTGACTCCTTACCTCTGACTTTTCTCACGTCATCGCTTTTTAACTTCTGTTCAACCCAAACAGCAGTTCTGTAATTGAATAATTTATTAATGCCCTGCTACAGAATTTATCACTTGGGTGGGCACAAAGAAAACACACAGAGGACAACTGGAGCGAGACGACACCTGTAGGTAAGATTTAAGGAAAAGATTCATGGGTGGGCTGACAGACAGGAGGGCAGATTGATGAAGGGGTGGAGAAATAATGGGCATGAAAGAGCGGTGAGGAAGCTGGGTGTGCAACAAATTAAAAGGATTTAATGACCAGATAAGAATAAAGAAGAAGAGGAAAAAATAAACATAGGCTCAGTTAGGGTTAGAAAGTATATAAAGACATGAATGGCCACTCTTTTTTGTAAAAGTTTGATGTATCAGATCTTCACACACACACATACACAAATATTCTCACTTATGCCCTATTTGGGGGCGCACTTCTGTACACCCCACCTTTGGGGATACCATGTTCTGAATAACTTAGAGAAACACTCCCAGGCAAGTTGTATTTCCTCTAGCCCAAAGAACTTCAAAAGCACATGAGAATTTACTTGGAAGCAACTTTTTTTTTATTACATTTTTTAACTTGAGATTAGGGATAAAGACTTTTTTTGTCCACTTAGGGGTGTCAGTCTGTACACACAATGGTAAACTGAAGAGGCTGTACTTTTCTTTACCTGATACTATCCTTTCAAAAGTACATTCAGAAAAACACATTTTTGTAAATAAACACATAAACTGGTCTTTGTCCCCTCAAAAGTTTGGCTTAGTTTAGTCTTACACCATTTGGTTGGTACCTTTAGGGATCATAATTGGTTAATGATCTATCTCTGTCCTTGCTTACACCAACCTCCCTCATGTACTCTATAACTACATACATAAACATCCTCTTCGGTCTTCCTCTAGTCCTCTTTTCTGGTAGCTCCAACCTCAGCATCCTTTCACCATCCCTGTCCCTCCTCTCAGCATGTCCAAACCCTCTCAATCTGCTTCCCTGCATTTATCTCCAAGAGATCCACCACGAGCTGTTCCTCTGATGGATTCAGTGCTGATCCTATCCATCTTCATCACTCCTAAAAAGAGCCGTAGTATCTTGATCTCTGCTACCTTCAGCAATAATGTCTGCATCCTCTGGTTCCTGAATACTGCTTCTTCTAGTTGAGTAAAAATCCATGACTGTGACTACAATGCTTTTTGGAAACACCATTATCATTGGAAAAGGACTGAAAAAATGTTGACTAAAATAAAAAACTAAACAAAATACAGACTCCATTTTTTAGTTTGCTAAATAGCTTTTTCTAAAGTAAAAATAACCAAATTTCTGTATAAACCCTGTGATCACTTAAAAAAAACATTTAGTATCAGCAGTCAGTTTGAAATATAAAACAAATTAAAGCCGCAAGCGGCGTTGAATGGCCCGCAGACGCAACCCGCCTTCCACGCCCAACTCTACGCACCACCGCCGCCTTCACCGCCCACCTTTGATTAAGGCTAGTTAAAGCTGCAAATGCTAATTATGCTAAAGATGCTAACCATGCTAATGTGGCTAAAAGTGCTACCATTTCAACCAATATCATCAAGTCTCTCAGAAAAACACATTACGTAAAATGCTAATTATGCTAACTATGCTAATGTGGCTAAAAGTGCTAGCATTGCGATCAGCATCATCAACTCTCTCAGAAAAACACATGACCTAAAATGCTAATTATGCTAACTATGCTAGCTATGCTAATGTGGCTAAAAGTGCTAGCATTGCGATCAGCATCATTAACTCTCTCAGAAAAACACATTACTTATAATGCTAATTATGCTAACTATGCTAATGTGGCTAAAAGTGCTAGCATTGCGATCAGCATCATCAACTCTCTCAGAAAAACACATGACCTAAAATGCTAATTATGCTAACTATGCTAGCTATGCTAATGTGGCTAAAAGTGCTAGCATTGGGATCAGCATCATTAACTCTCTCAGAAAAACACATTACTTATAATGCTAATTATGCTAACTATGCTAATGTGGCTAAAAGTGCTAGCATAGCGATCAGCATCATCAACCAACTCAGAAAAACACATTCCTCAAGATGCTAATTATGATAACTATGCTAACTATGCTAACGTGGCTAAAAGTGCTAGCATAGCGATCAGGATCATTAACTTACTCAGAAAAACACATTGCTCCATTGGTGAAAGCTATATGTCATGAGTTGACCAAAAAAAAAACTTTTTTTCAAAATGGCAGCTTTTCTGTTGATTTTATCTCCATAGCAACCATTTTATGTTTTGTTTGCCTCGGGAGGACGAACGGATTGACGTCAGTTTCGGACGAATCGGATAAAGTAAACTTTTTGTTGTCCTTAGCAACAGTGGTTTTATGCTAACCACGCCCACATTCCTTATATGTCCTTGTCCAGTCTTTTTCAATGTATTCAGATCCAGGCATGAATGCATGCATTCAATTTTCACTGTATTGTATTGAAAGGCATGGGAGTTATAACAGTGCACCACTTGGCTAGCTCGCCACGCGCACGCCGTTCAAAATCTACAACTTCTGATTCCAACATTTTTTCCACAGTAGCGTGCCATTGATGCCCAAAAAGTTTCGAGGCAATCGATGAAAATTCCAATGACAAGTTTACGTTTGAATCCGGTGGCAAAGGTGTTTTTTATAGAAAATTCAAGATGGCTGCCTTTTCCCGAGGTCAAAGGTCGATGTATGTGACATTGTTTTGTTCAGCGCGGGCCAGGGAATCGCATATTTTCTCTTCACGACATTCCGTTGAAAAATGTGCGAGCTAGCTAAGATGGCAACGGTTGCGAGCTCGCCACGCGCACGCCGTTCAAAATCGACAACTTCTAATTCCAACATTTTGTCCAGAGTAGCTGGCCGTTGATGCCCGAAAAGTTGCGAGACGATTGATGAAAATTCCTACGACGAGTTTTCGTTTGTATCTGGTGCTAAAGGTGCTTTTTTAAGAAAGGTGCTTTTTTAAGAAATTTACAGATGGCGGCCTTTTCCCAAGGTCAAAGGTCAACGACACTTCTGTGGTGTTTGTAGACTGGAGCTGGCAGCAAGTGTGTGCAATTGCGTGAAAATCACTCAAACAAAAGTGTCGATTCCCCATATCGTAGGAAAAATCGCCAATTCTCAGAGTTTGCCACAAAATGGCGGCCAAGCCGTAGGTCGTGTGGCCGCCCCATAGTCATTTCAAAACTTCTTTGGGATATCCCCGACATGTGTGTCTTGGTTTCGCGGCTGTATTTTGAAGTACATTTTGTTCGGCCCCATACGCGATTTACGGCCCATTCATTTTTTTGACGGGATCGCTGGCCGTGATGTCATCGTCTTCGGGGGGGGGGGGGGGGGGGGGGGTGACGTTGACTTTGTGGAAAATTCACTTGCAATTTATCCCAGGTGTGTGCACGTTTTGGTGACTTCTCGAGCATGCGGCGGGGGTCACATTCTCGCTGAAAGGCGGCGAAGTCGTCGTTCCAACTGCGAAAACAATATGGTCCTTGCAGTCAGTGACTGCTGCTGCGGGCCATAATTAAAAGTTCAGCAAAGCAGCAGTAGGATTCTATGTTTGCTTCCTCCCACTCCCTTTCGATGATCTATTGAACTCCTTCTAAAAGTCTTAATATTTAATAGTTGCATTGTCTTGTACTATATGTAACAAAGCTCATATGTCTACTTATAATTAAGAGTAATAATTTAAATTTTTATCAGTGTATATGGATGTATGCTTATTTTACAATTAATTTTATGACTAAGTATTCTATGTTTGATATATCAGTGTATAGATATAAATTCCTGTTGTTTGTCTTGTTTTTGGTTTTATTGCTGGAAAAAACATTTCCAAATCCAAAATGAATGTTTGTGGGCAATAATTGTGGTTGGTTATGCGGCTGATCACAGAAAGGAAGGTTCCAATTATTAGCGTTTCCAACCTCTTGTTTTCATGCTCAGCCTATTTCTCATTGTCTTTCCCCATCAGTTAGGGGGTGGGATGTATGAAAGGAGTGGGGGGCTATGTGTAGGTAGGGGGAGGTGGGCCCTATTTATTTTTGTGCTTGTTTATTTTAATTTTCATGCTTGTTTTTATATTATTTATTTTGTTTTGTTTAATGTAAAGCACTTTGTTCTATGCTTTTATATGAAAAGTGCTTTATAAATAAAGTTAGATTTGATTTGAGAACTCATACCTTCACAGTCAACTTAAAGAGTTTGACCTATTAAATGTGCCAGCATCTCCTTATTCACTGAAAACAGCACTTTCTTCTGTTTTACAAGCTCAAATGAATCTTGAGCTGTCAGTTATACTGCTTGCACACACAGCTGCTAGTTTAAAAAAAAAATTAGCACGTTTATCTGCTTCATTTGCCTGAAGACTAAGTACATACGGCATATTGATACTGTGCCTCATTGATGTTGAGACATCTGCATTTTTGACATCATGTTCTTATTTTTTCTGAAAAAATCTGGATGCAGCCCTTCTCATCTGTATGCTGTGCACAATACAACTCACAGCAATTCACTAGGTGTGTAATAGTGGAGTTCATTGACGGCTTTATGAGCACAGGTATGCCTCTTTTTTCCACCCTTGGGAAGAAATGTATTTATTTTACAAGCACGGCTAAACCAGCAGACATGTCATCATTAACTTATGACCTCTTCCTGGTTTTATAAGTAGCTAACTCCATTCCTGGGATCTCTCCCTCTGTGTCTGTTAAAAATCATCACCTGTTTAAGTGTCACTTTAATCAGTTTTGTAAAGTTGCTTGATGGACTCTGTTATAGCCTTTTTGCACTTTCTCTACATTCTCCACACTTGACATCTTCAGTAAAAGGTAGGATCTATTGCAGGGGTGTCCAATTCCAGGCCTCAAGGGCCGGTGTCCTTATATGTTTTCCAATCAACCTGCCGTTGAAGCTCCTTATTGGCTAAACACACCTGATCCAGGTAATCAGCAGCAGATGAGGAAAACCAGCAGGTTGAGGTCTGGATTTTGACACCCCTGATCTATTGAGTATTCTGCTTTGTCTCTTTGATAGTTCTGCTTCTGATCATCACCTTCTTTCAGCCAAAACATGTTGTAAGTCTCTATCCACTGATGTTAAGATTTTACTTGAAATGAAATGAAATAAAATAAACGAAATTAAATTAAATATCTTTATTGTCATTGTATATGTACAACAAAATCACAGTGCTATTTTTGCAGTGGAATAAAAAGGTCATAATAAAATAAAAGCTAAAACTGAGAAATAAGACAATATAAGAAAGAATATAAAAAATATAAAAACACCAGTAGGTTACACCTTCTCCAGCTATTGCACGCTTCCCTTAATAAATTAACCTTGTTTAGCACCGTTTAAGACCACGATGGCTCTCGGATTGAAGCTGTTCTTTAATCTGTTTGTCCTTGTTTTCATTGTCCTGTATCTTCTGAGGGAGGGAGGGAGGGATGGATGTTTCAACCGTCTCAACTTAACCATTTACTAATAGACCTGTTGCCAACTCAACTTAATTGTAATGTGCATAGATTGCAAGCACGATAGGTAGCAGAAGCCTTGACCCATTTCATTGTGGGTAGTAATGTTTTGCTGTTTTGTTATAGATTCTGGTTTTAAAAAGGTTGTGTTGGCTTTGGTTGTTGTTCTGTTTGCCATTATGGTTGGGATGTTTTGTTGTGTGGTTGTACTTTGCACCACAAATAAGCAGGTTCCTCATAGAAGTTACATTGCACTTCCAGTACACTGTTGTGATGGCTTGCTCAGTTAAAGTCCATTTTAAATTCTGTGCACTGAAGACTTTGGATTTTGCCATTCTGAACGTCCCTCTTACCTGACAGCACTCAAAAAACCACTTGTTGGTTGAGCAGAATACATTTATGTAAAGTATTTCTAACCGAATGTGTTAATAATGCAACTAACCTTTTTGTTGGAAGATCTGAATATGGTGGTTCAACATGATTTATTGGGATTGCTGTAGCATGATAACCAAGGAGCAGTCCTAATCGACTTGTAAGGGGAAATATAACATATAATTAAGTAATTTTTTTTGGGGGTGTGTTTTTTGGCTTCAATGGGTCTCTATAATCCTCACTTAATACACTATTTTTAAAGTTATCCTGCTATGTCTTTCTTTTATGATTTTTGTTACCATTGTAATTCATTTGCTATTTGTATTTTGGGTTATACCCAGTGTATTTGGTTTTCTTTTATTTCTTATATACAGGCAACAAGAACAGCTATAGCTGGGTAGCTCAGTTGGTAAGGTGCAGGACTGTCCGATCGAGATAGGTGGGTTATACCGACTGTTTATCTGACTGTTGCATGCAATGATTCATGCAAGACTCATGATAGAAAGCTTTGGAGTGCATATGGGACCGATCAGCTGCTCTGCGGACGCCCCGTGAAAAGCGCCGCTCCGCTCTCGCCCCGCTGACTCTCTGCCTCTCCCCTCTCTTACACCCCTCATGAGGGGGATGCGGGGCAGGAGCGCTTCGGTGAGCAGTGAGCAGAGCTGCGTTTGAGGAGGGGGGGGTGCTTAGTTACGTGTGCGTTTTGTTGTTTTGTTATGTGTGGGAGAATTCAGACTGCGAGCCGTCCCGCCGCTCTGGGTTAGCGGCTACAGGACTCAGGAAGAACCGTGTTCCAGCAGAGCTTTGGCCGCTAGCTCACAGAGTGGCTTTGGGGCGGTGTGTGAACTTTTCAGAGCAGAAATAAATGTCGCTCAGTCCTTAGAAACTGTTCAAACAATCACGTGGATTTGTGTTTCCAGCTGTCTCCCGACAGGATAAAGAATGATGTTATTCCCAGACATTTACGTGCAGCCAAGATGCAGATTGCAGAATTTCCCGCACGGTCCTGGATTTTGTGTTCACAAGGCTAATGTTGTTAGCCCGTGTTTATTGCCTGTCCTAAGCCTTCTTCCAGCTCCGTTCTTCCACAAAAAAAGAGCTGACCACACAGATTAAATTAAACGAACAGGCGCTTCATAATATTCATAACATTAATAAAAAGCAAGTTTGGAAGGTCTCGTATATTACCGAGCTGCTGCATAAATGTCTGTGGCAGCGATTTGTTTACAACATTATGCATCTCCTCTTCTTCCGGGATTTTTTTTAACACTACTGCACATGCCCAAACGATACATTCCAACCGAAAGTGTGACCCATGGGAACGTTGTGTTCTATGTATGTGTTCTAATCGGAAAAAGGTGCAGAGCACCCTGATGAAAGTGGGTTACTGGAACAAGACGGAAATGGACTAGATGTGTTAGAATGCTACTACTCAAGTAATCCCACCCAGAGGGGTTACATGCAGAGAATGTGGAATGAATGGATGCTTCAAAACCCACAATCAAGGCTAACTGCCAAACAACTGGTAGCCCAATGCTCGAACATCCACAAGCGGCAACTCCTATCACAACTTGAGATTGAAGCAGTACAACACAATGGCAATACCACGGGAGAGCCAGAACAACAGGTCAGAGTGGAGGCTATACCACACTCCCACCAACCACAGTTACGCTGAGCGAGGCAGCAACTGACCTGAAAGACAAGATCATGTCTAGAATGAACACTTGGCAACCCCGACACCAGCTACAACGGTTAAGTGATGTACCGCCTGAAAGTCTACTGGAAACTGTGAATGAAGCATTGAGGGAAATTCCTACCACAACCATCACAGAAACCAATGAACTGGTTTACACTTCAGCAGCAGTGATCCTTGAGATGCTTGGCTATAAGAGTAACTGTTAACAGGTTGATTGTCCAATGGGTGTGCTCTCAATTATTGAGAATTCTTCTCAGGTGTTTTCCCTGTGGTCATGCCATGTCACTGCCTATTTAAACTGCACCTGCACCAATAAACAATTGATTGTATGTTCTGACTGCAGACTGTGTGCCAGTGTGTGCTTTTGCTCCCCTTTGGAAAACCATGTTTCACAGGTTATGGGCCCTGAAGCGCTGATGTTTGCCCAGACATGGTATGAGTAGCAAAACAGTTTGAGAAGCTATAGTTTCAAACTTTTGGAGTGCCAGCACCATGAGTAAAAGAACAAGTTCACGTTGGTCTCGTCTTGTGTTTGATGGAGACGAAAAGAATTATGAACTCTGCGAGACAAAGTTTTTGGGACATCTGCAGTTACAGAAACTCAAAAGATACAATTCTAAATGAACCTGCCACAGATGTGGATGAAGACACACTGGCTGAGGATGCAGCAAAAAAATGCTGAAGCATATGCTGAACTTATTCAATTCCTTGATGACAAAAGTTTGTCTCTGGTCATGCGAGAGGCTGCTGATGATGGGCGTTGCACTCTCAAGATATTGCAAGACTATTATGCTGGCAAGGAAAGCCCGTATTGTGAGTCTCTACACTGAATTAACTTCCCTGCAAAAGTTAAGTGGTGAGAGTGTGACTGATTACGTCATACGTGCTGAGACCTCAATCACAGCGCTGAGGAATGCTGGAGAAGTTTTGAGCAATGGACTACTGGTTGCAATGGTCTTAAAGGGGTTGCCAGAATCATTCAAGCCTTTTTTAATTTTTGTCACTCAAAGCAATGAGGCCCTCTCTTTTGCAGATTTGAAGACCAAATTGTGCAGTTATGAGAACACTGAAAGCATGCCTACAGCTGTGGCCTAGGACAATATCATGGGCGCCCAGGCACAGAAAACTAGTGTCCTGTCAGGTCCAAGGATGCGAAATGTAGGGAACAGAGACATTGAGTGTTTCTGTTGTGGCCAGAGAGGACACAAAGCAAGACAGTGTCAACGTGGTCAGCAGTAGTACAGCCAAGGCAAAAGCAACACACGGTGAGGAGGTCGGAAGCAGCAGCTACAGGACAACGCACGTGGGGTATCTGAGGAGACGGATAACACCTTTGCCTTCTTGGTGACCACTGATTATCAGCCGGGGAGCGACATCACCAAAAAAGGGTTGATGGTGAACACTGGTGCAACATCGCATATCATTACCGATCTTGCTAAGTTTAAGAGCTTTGACGAGCAATTCCAGGCTGAGACGCACTGTGTGGAACTGGCTGATGGAACAAGGTGCAGGGGGGTTGCGGAGCGCAGAGGAGAAGCAGCGGTGTGGCTGGTTGACAGCTGGGGACGTCACATTTGTGCCGCACTGAAGCAGGTACTGTATAGCCCCTCCTATCCCCAAGACATCTTCTCCGTGAGAGCTGCAACTTCCATCGGAGCAACAGTGATCTTCAAGGAGGGAGAAGACGTCCTGAAGTACAAAGACGGTACACGTTTTCTTATTCATGAACACAATAGACTGTTCTATTTGCCTACAGTACCTGAGAGCAATAACTGTGATCAATCTGAGTTGCCATGACATTCAGACTTGGCATGAGATTTTTGGAAATTGCAATTATAATGATGTTCAGAAGTTGGAATGTATTGTTGATGGCATGTCAATTAAGGGTAAAGTACCTAAATCTATGCAATGTGAAGTGTGTGTTCAAGGTAAATTCATTCAAAGTAGGAACAGGAAGTCTGATGTGAGGGCAAAGTTGGCATTAGAGTTGGTACATACTGACTTAGCAGGCTCCATTAATCCAGAGTCCAGAGAAGGTTATAGGTATGCACTTTCCTTTTCCGATGACTACTCCAGTGCAGTGTTTGTGTACTTTTTAAAGCACAAAAGTGATACTGTGGAAGCTACAGAGAGATTTCTAGCTGATATAGCTCTATATAGTAAAGTTAAATGTATCAGATCTGATAATGGTACTGAATTTACTGGACTACTTTGCAGGAGTATGATTAGACATGAAACATCAGCACCATACTCGCCACACCAGAATGGTACTGCTGAACGTAATTGGAGGACTCTCTTTGACATGGCTACATGTATGCTCTTGGAAAGCAAGTTACCGAAGGAGCTATGGCCGTATGCAGTCCAGACAGCAGCAATGGTGAGAAATAGGTGTTACAACAACTGCACTAGACAAACACCTTACTTTATGTTGACAGGCAGGAGACCCAATGTGTCCAGGATACAGACTTTTGGTACTGTGTGTTATGCTTATAGACAGGACACAAAGAAATTAGATTCAAAATCTGACAAAGGCATTTTTGTTGGATATGATAAGAACCAGCCTATATGGTCTACTATCCTGACAGTTAGAAAGTGATGAAGCACAGACTGGTGAGATTCATATCTAATTTTAAGAAGTGTGAGACTGATTATGCGTCTGATGATGATGAAGTTGGTGTGCAACATAGTAAAACCCGACTTGACCCAGACAAACCCAGGCAGAGTGACATTGCAGAGACTGGGTTAAGCCCAAGTTAGATAAATGCACAGTCAGTTGAGGTAAAGGCAGAATCCCCTTCTTCAGATACCCTGAGTGGAGAAAGGAGATATCCTAGTAGAGATAGAAGAAGACCAGAGTTTTATGGGGTAGAGCGTGATCAGGCACAGATCAACATTGATTACTGCTATAAGATGGTTTCAAATGTGCCTCAAACTTTCAGAGAGGTTGTGACTTCATCCAACTCAAGAGAGTGGATAGATGCAATGGATGAGGAGATTAAATCATTGCGGGAGAACAACACATTTACTCTGACCACTCTGTCTGAGGGCAAGAAAGCAGTGGGGGGTAGGTGGATCTATGCAATCAAATCTAATGCTGATGGATCTGACAAATTTAAGGCAAGGTATGTTGCCAAGTGATATAGTCAGGAGATAAGAGTAAATTATGAAGAAACTTTTTCTCCTACTGTTAACCTAACCAGTGTGAGAGTGCTAATGCAGAAAGCTGCCCAGGAAAGCTTGATCCTCCACCAGATGGATGTTAAGACAGCCTACCTACATGAACCAATTTATTTGGAAATTTACATGGAGCAGCCAGAAGGGTATGATGTAAAATCTCAGACAAATAAGAAAATTGTGTGTAAATGTGACAATGAAACAGGCTGTTTGTAACTCAATCTGCGAAAGTGTACGCTCAGTGGCAGGGTCAAAACAGCCGAGCAGACCCACCAAGGCTAGAAACTGAACAGTACTGGAAAAGGATATGGGAGAAAGAGACAGCACATAACAGCAATGCCCAGTGGCTGGTCTCTCTGAGAGAAGAACATAGCAACCTCCCTGAACAGAATCCAGTAACCATCACAGTGGCAGACATCCAAAAAAGAGTCTCAGGTATGAAGAACTGGACAGCACCGGCCCCTGACATGATACATGGCTACTGGCTAAAGAAGCTTAGTGCACTCCACGAGCGCCTGGCAGCACAAATGAACCAGCTGCTAAAAGATGGGACTCACCCCAAATGGCTAACGGAAGGGCGAACGATCCTGATCCAGAAGGATCCCTCAAAGGGTGCAGTCCCATCCAACTACCGGCCAATAACCTGTCTCTCCACAACATGGAAGCTCATGTCAGGCATCATTGCAACCAAGATAAATAGGCACATGGATCAATACATGAGCAACTCACAGGAGGGCATTGGTAGAGACTCCAGAGGAGCCAAAAACCAACACTTGCTCAAGACTGCAAGTCACGACACATCAACCTGTGCACAGCCTGGATTGATTACAAGAAAGCCTATGACTCAATGCCACACACATGGATCACTGAATGCTTGGAGCTGTACAACATTAACAGGACTCTAAGAGCCTTCATAAGAAACTCAATGAAGCTGTGGAAAACCACCCTTGAAGCCAAAGGGAAGCCAATTGCACAAGTGGGATATACCAAGGTGATGCTCTGTCCCCACTGCTGTTCTGCATAGGTCTGAACCCCCTCAGCCAAATAATCAACAAGACTGGCTATGGATACCGACTCAGAAATGGGGCCAACATCAGTCACCTCCTCTACATGGATGACATCAAGCTATATGCTAAGAGTGAACGTGACATTGACTCCCTGATCCACACCACCAGGATCTACAGTACTGACATTGGGATGTCATTCGGGCTCGAGAAATGCAGCCGGATGGTGACAAAGAGAGGCAAGGTAGTCCACACAGGAGGGGTCTCACTCCCAGAAGGAACAATAGCAGACATTGAGGACAGTTACAGGTACCTCGGAATTCCACAGGCAAATGGCAACCTGGAGCTGGCAACAAGGAAAGCTGCAACAGCTAAATACCTCCAACGAGTAAGGCAAGTCCTGAGAAGCCAGCTCAATGGCAAAAATAAGACCCAAGCAAGAAACAGCTACGCACTGCCAGTTATCAGATACTCTGCAGGAATACTAAGATGGACAAAGGAAGAGATACAGACCACGGATGTTAAGACACGAAAGCTCCTCACCATGCATGGAGGGTTCCATCCCAAATCCAGCACCCTGAGACTGTATGCTAGCCGCAAGGAAGGAGGCGAGGACTAGTGAGCGTAGAAGCCACTATCCAGGATGAAACATCCAAGATGCATGAATACATCAAGCTCAAGGCCCCAACTGACAGTGAGCTCAGTGAATGTCTCAGGCAATGGAGAGCAGAGGATACAGTGCTGGAGGACAGATCCTCATGGGAGGACAAACCCCTGCATGGGATGTACCACAGGACCATAACTGAAGTGGCTGATATCAAGAAGTCCTACCAATGGCTAGAAAGGGCTGGCCTACAGGACAGCACTGAAGCACTCATCCTGGCAGCTCAGGAACAAACCCTGAGCACCAGAGCGATAGAGGCTCAGATCTACCACACCAGACTAGACCCAAGGTGTAGGCTGTGCAAAGAGGCGCCTGAAACAATCCAGCACATAACTGCAGGGTGCAAGATGCTGGCAGGTAAAGCATACATGGAGTTCCACAATCAAGTGGCTGGAATCATATACAGGAACATGTGTGCAGAATATGGACTGGAAACCCCAAGGTCAAAATGGGAAACACCTCCAAAGGTAGTAGAGAATGAGAAGGCAAAGATCCTGTGGGACTTCCAGATCCAGACTGATGGGATGGTAATGGAGAACCAACCAGACATTGTAGTGGTGAACAAAGAACAGAGTAAAGCCGTTGTGGTGGATGTGGCAGTGCCAGTGATGGGAACATCAGGAAGAAGGAACATGAGAAACTGGAGAAATACCAGGGACTCAGAGAAGAACTGGAGAAAGCCTGGAAACTGAAGGTGACAGTGGTGCCTGTGGTAATTGGAGCACTCGGGGCAGTTTTTCATTTTTCATGTGTTACATTACACTTAAAGAAGATAATGGGATGCCCTCTCCCTGACGGACATCTACTCCGCGCGCTGCATCACTAGGGCCCAGAACATCATCAAGGACAGTTCCCACCCCGGCTCAGACCTGTTCCATCTGCTGCCCTCTGGGAGGCGCTACAGAGGCATCAGAAGCAAAACGAACAGACTCAAAAACAGTTTCTTTTCAAAGGCAATAACCCTCCTCAATTCCAAAATGCACAGGTCAATCTGCACTAGCACAGTCCACTTAAGTGTCTACCTCATTGCTACCTCTTGCACATCTGATATGTCTGCACAAAATTCTGCACATAATTTTGAACACAAATCTTGGACTATTACAATTTATATTTGCATACTGTATATGTTGTACATACTGATTTATTAAAAAGCACAGAGTTTGTGTCAAAATTAGGGAATCTCACGAAAACACTGCAGTCTGCTGACAGAGCTATAAGACCAATTTGTTTAAAGATACTTTTATGTCTTTTTTGTAGCTCGTGCTTCCCTTCTCCTTTCCTCATCTGCCAGTCAGAATGAAATGATTCAGAGTTGTTTATAGGAGGTAGTGTTAGACAAATGAGGGATTTCAAGATGTACGTCATCATGGTAGATGAGGCCAGTTTGAAACCTGTGTGAGATGTTACTGATAGTATTTTTAAAAAAAAGTTCCTGGCTCTTTCAAAGATGTTGACATTTGATGCTACATCAATAACCTCTGCAACTAAGGATAAATTATCTGGAAAAAGGTATTGAAGGGTTGAAATGTGTGACAAACACATCTGACAGGGCAGTTGGTGGTGTGCAGGCCCAATTTTACAAGCAACACCCTGAAGCGATGTATGTTCATTGTTATATGCTCATGAACTCAATTTTGTCCTATACAGGCAGAGGAATTCCTGAGAGAACAAAATTTTGTCCTTTTGGTGGCATTTTGGTGGCCTACTTGTTAACCACTATAAAATTGTGGACACTCGAAATATAATGAGATTTTCCACCAAGTGAACTTGCTAGATTGGCTCTATAAATCTCTGTGGTCATTAAGTGTCTTCCTTTTATCAACGAACCTACTGTAGGGCTGTGGAACTAAAGGTTGAAAGTTCTGCAAACTCTCAGTGAGGGTATGTACTGATAGTTATCTTGGCTTTTTTGTATGTAGCTGCTGGTTTACATAACATTTCTACATAAAGAGAGTGTGAAACAAAGACTCAGTGGCTTGACACACTCACATAGAATCACACAAAAACCACTGCCACAGATATTCGTTACAAATCTATGGTCTTGTGTGTGGATAACCAGATAAAAGCTATAGAGCTGCCTTCAGCACCAATGTGCAAAGCAACAGAATGCATGGCTTTGACCTTGAGTCAGTTATGAGGCAGGTTGTTGCCAGATAGAAGAGCTTCTGTATAAAGGCAATCATTATTACAGGAAGTTTTCAGAACTCAACAGTAGTTTTTTTTAAGTCGATGAAGACACAGACAGCTTTCAGGACAAACTAACAATTGGAACTACAAAATCAGGCAAGATGAACAAATAGCAGAATTTAAATAAGCACACAGTAGCTTAACGATTTGTGTAGTGTATGTTTGGAGTCTGTCAAGTGAAACACATGAAGTAGCACATGCAAGAACACCTTGGAGTTTTTGATTATGCCAGTTCCCAACTATTAGCGCTGTGCTATCATGCCATTTTTAGCCATTTTACTGGTATACTTTGCTTTTATTTTTTTGGTAATCTTTTGTCTGGTTTTTGGTCACTGTACAGCACTTTAGAAACTGCCTGTTTGAGAAATGTGCTATATAAATAAAGTGGATTGGATTAGATGCCACAACTGACTTGGACACTGAGCAGCATACTCCAAACTCAGTAACAACTATCTATTCTCAACTCTGGGCTATGGAACAGTCGGCAAGACATTAAGATCATAATGAGTAGTTCACTGTTTCAGTCTATAGATACAGTTAAAGCTTTGTTGCATCAGGAATGCAATCAGGTATAAAACTGAATAGAAATGATTTTTCTACCCTCTCTTGTTGACACAGACACCTGGTAATTATTCATTAATTATCCTGGTCTCTTGCCTCCAACAGTACACAGATCAAATAACTGCCACACATTCACTCTTGTTCCAATCCTTCACCCCTTAGGATATTTGCTGGGTCCTCAACTGCCAGATCCATGACTGCCCTCACTGGCAAGGACTTTCATCTTTGTCATTCTGGTCCACATGGGTTACAGTCAGGGAATACCTGCTGCCTCTGTTTGAAACTCTCCAGCTCATCACCTGACAGCACCATCACCTCCATGCTCTGGATTCCCTCTTGATCACTGAATAATACTGCCTGGTTGAATAGTAGCTGTAATATCCCATTCACTATCAAATACTGATTCCATACTGGTAAGGATTGAAACCAGTTTGTTTGTTTTTAACCTCCTGTTTTTGTCCTTTCATCAATCTTTTAAAGACTATTCCACTCCACCTTTCATCGAGCGTCTCAGTGCCTCTCTCCTGCCTCTCAGTCTCCCCTCAGGCATAGCTTGTAGTTTTCTGTCCATCAGCACTTTGGGGAAAACAAGAAAGGGCAAATTTGAGAGGAAGTGAGGGCTGGACCTTGGAGCTTGCCGGCTGACAAGTGCAGAGGCAAAATGGAAAAAGAGACAGAGAAAAACCTGAGGAAAGGAAAGGAAAGTGAGGCCATCACAAGGGGAGACCTCACAATCATCTGTGTCTCAGTATTGATAAATGACAATCTAATGACCTGAGATTAACTGGCTAAAAGGTCAAGATGAAAAAGGACCCCTGAAGACAGAGGAAAGAAATTTCATGGGGAGAAAAAAGTGGGTTATGGAGAGTGAGATAAATCACCTTTCTTTTCAAACTTGTGGAGTCACCAGCTGTTGTGTGAAGATGGTTGGCATTGTGGTGAAATATGATGGATTTTGTGCATTATCAACCAGTTTGCAGATGAAACTGGACAGTTGGACTTCAGCACAGACCAGATTTGAGTATGAAGCAGCTCAAATTAAGAAATAGGTGAAAGGTGATCTTCCTGTAGTATTGCAGTAGTGAATAATAACTAGTAATAACTGTTTTTGTTTTTTTTGTGAGTCAATTCTGATGAAACTATCAGGCACAAATCAGCAAAGTCTTTTGTAGTTCTTAAAAATATTAGAACAGAGATCACCCCATTTTTATTTTTTAATGTGATACACTTCCATACAGTTTAGTTAGTTTCCTCCAGATCAATAGAAACAGTTGTTGATACAGCAGCTGCAGTTTTAACAGCAAGGCAGACAAACTTGGTTGTATCAATATGTGTCTTGGTTTGATTTAGGGCCACCGACTACAATAGTCTGACTCAAATAAGTTAACTTGTAGTTTTGGAAATTTAGTGAAAGGTTATGGAAAAATTTGGGACCTTAATTATTCTACTTAGGGTTGAAACCAGATTGAAAAAGCTTTTTGTGGTAAGCAATCACAGAAGACTTTTCTGTACCTGAGCTTTTACTGTCCAAAATCAAGTCCGATAAACGGCTGAATCCATTTCATAACTTGGTTGATCTGTTAGTGTATGAAAGGCAAATGTCCTGACATCAGAGCCACCTCCAGGATTTCCACTTTAGATTTGGTTCTACATTGGCTCTTGGTTGTTTAGCTATAGCTGTGAGGGTTTTCCCTAAAGACTAACAGTTATCTGCAGATGGACAGAAGTCACATTAAGCCTTTGTGTTTTGTTGGTTCCTCTGTTTTTGTACCAGATTTTTTTTTACTTTTTGGTAATTCGTTACATCATGTAGTAGAACCCATCATGGGTTTTGACACTCAGTGTAGCAAAAGTACTGAGCCCGGGAACTGACATGGGTAAATTAATGAATATTACGTTCCCACAAAATAATATTTAGTTCCCTTGAAATCAGATTACGTTCCCTCAAATTAATTAATTTGTGCGAACAAATATCCCATAATGCATCTCGACCAATCAACATGTCCCTGTAACTGTGGTGCATTCAAAGACAACAGGATAAATTCATATCAGAATATTATTCCGTTCCCACACATTAGTTATTCCGTGGGAACGAAATGTAATTTGTGGGAACACTTTATTTATTTATTGTACCCGTGTCAGCTCCGTACTACTTATCCCAGGATACCGGGCTCCATACAAAAGTTCAGATTAAAGGTTTAAGTTTCACTTCGGTCATCTTTTGATCTATTTGCAAAGCGTTCTCAGTGGTCTTTAATTATGATTCCACTGTTTGTAGCCAAAGTCCAAAAACCTGTATAGTCTTTTAGGACATAGTTTCTGCAGGAGAGTAGTAGTTTATCAGAAACTCACCTCTGAGTTTTGGACGGGGACATTGGAGCAACCTCATCACCCTTTCCTTGCCTGTTGTATTACAGGCCTCTCTCATTGCATTCCCCTGCCATTTGCAAATTTTTTAACTTGAGTCCCATTCAGCCACAGGGTTCACCATTTTTAGACATTCTATCTGCTACCATGCGGGTGTTGGGGGGTCCTGGCTGCCGCTGCGGTGGGGGTCTTGGTGTGGGAATGACTGGGTTCTCTCCCTCTTTTTACATTCCATCATCCACCTTGGAAGAACATAAACAATCACTCGAGTACAGGTGCTATCTCACCTTTGCACAGGCGTGACTGAATGAAAAGTTACACGTGTTGGCCTGAAGGCATGAGTATGTGTGTGTGAACATGAGTTGTATTGTGTACATGTGGAATTGTCTGTATGTGAACAGTTTAGGAGCCAACAGTTGTGTTTATAACATTAGCGTGTGTGTGGACAGGCCCCGCCCCTTCTAGATTTGTATTACATCTGAACCTAACCGTAATAATAAACATCCATCCTCTATGCTGCTTCATGATTTTACCCCCCCCCTCTATAATCACCCTCCTACCCCCCCCCCCTCTCTCTCTTTGGCATCCCTCTCTTCTTCCCTCCTTTTTTCTGTCCAGCACAACACAAAAATGTTACAAATATAAGTACGATGAATAATGTTTAGCCTATATTACAAAAGGGGTTGATTCAAATATACACCTAGTGTGTCAAAAGATTCATAACCCCTGTTGTACCAGTAAAATATGTCCAACACAAGAGGCCTTCAACTGTCATCTGTCTGCTCAGCTGTTGGATGGGACAAGTTAAAAAATAGACATAATTGGCATACTATGAACATTTCAGTTTTTTGGGGTTTCACTAAATATAACTCTCCCCATTACACAAAATGTTTCTTGACATGCTTATAAGGGACATTGTAAGTTTCAAAATCTAAAATGTCTTTTTTTTTCTGTGATAAAAGCTATAATTTTCAAATATTATACTTGAAATCTGAAGGGTTAAAATTCCAAAAGATAGTGCATGGTTAGAGGTTTTAAAAAGTGGTCAGACAGACTCACAAAATTCACAAAAGTAACTCCAGATCTTAAACGGAAGCCTGTCTGTAGCCAAACCCTGATCTTCTGCTCATATTTCTTTTTCTGTGTTTTGGTGCGAGTTAAATGTTTAAAGCATTATTGTTTTTCTGAATGATTGAAAATCAATGCATGTTTACATTATCTTTCCAGGATTGTCTATGTTTTAATTGCATCTTATTGTGAAAATGTTCAACATGTATTGAGCTCATATCTTCCACAGAGCAAAGCTGAGGCAACATTATCCCACTGCACACAGCAGGGTATTATTGCATATGATCAAAGGCCTTCCTGTCTCCCCTAAATACCACTCAGTTTGGCTACTCTTTCTCTCCCTCCATCTTTGTACACTCTGTTCCTCTGCTCCTCTTCCAATGATTCAGTTTATCCCGCCTCCTCCCTAATTTAAACCTGCTTTAAACTGCCCCTGCCTCCCTTAGTGATGGTACTTTCCCAGTTGCATGGTGTTGTATGTCTTTGATCAAAAGTCTGCTGCTGCTAGTATTCACTGATTTCACAGACCTCTTTGTGTTTATACTAATACTCTGTGGACATGGTGAGTACAACAGGTGATCTTTGATGGAATTCTACACACAAATGTTCCCTCGGACCGTCACACGTCCAGTTGCGCTGGAAAAGGTGAAGCAAGACAATGTGCTGGTTTCACTGTGGAAATGAATGAGGTATTAAACAGGGCAGGACTGGAAGAGTCAGTTAGACAGCCATGAATCATCAGTGTCCAACTTTCTACTGTTATAAATGAGAATAATGTTTGTTACAGTTTGTAAAATGTCTTAGAAATGTACCAACTCTTTTAGGGAGAAGATTAAGCTCAACTAAATAAGTATCAAATATAAAAATGTTGGTTATATGGTGAATAACTTTACCTGCAATGTGCACTGGAACAAACCAATGTCTGTCTTATGCTGCATTCACACCAAACCCCTTTCCCACGAATGATGCGTTGGCCGCCTCCATTTGGACGCAGCGAATTTGCCACTCGACACTTCTTCAAAAATGTTTTCATAAACTTTACCCACCAGGAGCAGGTGGGAGGAGCTACCGCCAAATGTTTTTAGCCTGATGGATTGGTGTGCACAGTGGGGCAAAAATGCATTTAATCTGCCACCAATTGTGCAAGTTCTCTGATTTAAAAAGAAGACAGAGGCCTGTAATTTTCATCTTAGGTATCCCTCAACGATGAGACAAAATGAGAAAAAAAATCCAGAAAATTACATTGTCTGATTTTTAAAGAATGTATTTGTAAGAGCCAGAAATCTTGCTTGATTGTAGACGACCAAATACTTATTTTCCCTCATAATTTACAAATAAATTCTTAAAAAATCAGACAACGTAATTTTCTTGATTTCTTTCTTTTTTGTCATTTTGTCTCTCATAGTTGAGGTATACCTATGATGAAAATCACAAGCCTCTCATCTTTTTAAATGGGAGAACTTGCACAATTGGTGGTTGACTGAATACTTTTTTCCCCAGTGTATATCTCATTTACAAAGCATGAAAGACACAAATGATCTTGAGAGACCAGGTTTATCTTTTTGCAGAGCTCTACAAAAACATCAGTAATCACGTCTCCAGGATCTGTGTTGAAATGACGGCCACTTTCATCATTACTTCTGTGTCTTCCATGCAGCGGAGACTTCGTTCTCTCCCACACCTCTACACTAAGGTTTAACCCTTTGACGCCAGAGCTTTAACTCTAGTAATTACAATCTTGAATTACCATAACTCTTAAACTCAATGCAATTAATGTAATTCCAGCAGATTTTGAAGCGGAGAAAATTATGTAACACTTAAGGTTAGTAATGTGTAACGGGACAAGGCCGATATGAAAAGCCACTTTTCTCTGAGTCAGAATCATCTGATTCAAGTTGATCTAGTAAACAGTTCAGGATCCCCTTATGTCAAAGACCTTTTAAGGGTTACAAAGAACCACAGTGACAGAACTCTGAAGTTGATTGTTTTTAGGTAGAATCATGGCATCTAGACTTGTAAAAGTCTTCTTTATGTAAAATTTCATCCAATTGGCTTCATCACCTGTCATTTGTATGGGTGCTAAAATGTTCAAAGAAAGAGGACTCAGTCCAGACGTCATGACTCTACTTTAAGACAACATCATGTGGATGAATGCAAACCATCGACTAAAACTGCTTGCTCTTACTGATTTCAATACTTTTAAGCTAAAACTACCTGACATCATCTCACAGTCATATAGCACAAAAAGTCAGCTTTGCAATTGGGTCAATTTTATAATCACAAATTAGCCTACATGGGGAATCATTATAACAGCATGTCTGTTTAAAAAACATTTTTTTTACAACCTTTATTAATCTCTGTTCTATTATTGTTTTTTGATTTGTAAGAAAAATCAGTTAACACAATCGTGACATAAAAAAGTCTTCATCACTGTTTGCTTTTGTGGTTTTAAACAATCTTTTCATTAAAACCAATGTTGTTAAAATGTGGATTATCTCTTATTTGCTTATTTGTCAATTTGACTTCCCTGAAAAAATGTGTGAACTGGGTGAATATTTAACCTAACATGGGATAAGACATGATGTATTTAAATTGATTCTAATGCTAAAAATGCAAAATAAGTCTAGACACTGAGAGCCATTGTTTGTGTCAGTGCTTTGAAATGCATTATGTTGTTTTGGAATTAAAGGAGGACTGAGTGTGGGCTTTAAAAATGTATTCAGAGGGGTGTTAGCTGATTGACACACAAAGGAAGCCACACAGAGACCTCCAGGCCACCTGCATGCAAAACCAAACTTTGTCCTTCCATTGGGACATCTAGAAGGACAGATTCCTGGTAACACGCATGCAAGTGGAGCAACTGCAGGAGAAACTGGAAAATGAACAGTGAATGTCACATGAAGCCTTTAGCTTGGCTCTCTCGCATTTTGGTGCTTTGTTTCAGACGTGTCAATCACTAGTTTTCATATAGTTTGCTGTACAATTCTAGCCAATCATGTACCTTTCCAGCCGTTGTGGGCAGGGTCATGTATGAATGGGTGGAGCCTTGAGGGGACGCAGCCATTTAGTCCAAATGGGTGAATGGGTTGATGGCGGCGGAGGAGTAGGTCACGTCAAACTGTCTCCCCCTGAAGTCTACCTTGAGCAGATACCCACTCTCAAACTGCGTTACAGAACAAAAGGGTAAAAAATAAATAAATAAAGGAGTCCTGAAATGCCTAAACCAGCAAAACAATCTCGAGCTGACCGTGAAGATGGCACAGCTTCAACAGCATCCAGCATGTCCCATGACACAAGTGCTAATGCTAGCGCTTCGACAAAACTCGACTCGCCTGCAAGTTATTCGGAGTTTTCACCGGAGGCTCTGTGAAAAATGATTTCCACAGCTGTTGCAGAGGAAGGACAGCGCACTCTAATGTCTGTCAAAGAGTCATTCGACAAGTTCGAATCCATTCTGGATGCCAAGCTGGACAACATAATGCTTCCCATCAGAAGCATTGCTAACATTGTACAGATCCCTGTTTGAGCCTCACCTGAATTACTGTAACATCATATGGAATAACACATATCCTACCTACACGGCAAAACTCCTGATTACACAAAAAAAAGCAATAAGAGCAATAACCTGGTCCACGCCAAATTCCCCAACGGATCCACTCTTCCACAGATACAGCCTCCTTAAGTTACCAGAACTCAACACGTATCATAATGCATGCACAATGTACAGTGTTGTTAATAAATTAAATAGTCGTTTGTGTGACCTCATACCACTTTTTTTGCCCTCTTATCACCATGACACCAGGGGAAAGCATATGCTAAAAGGCAAAAACAGAAAATTAAAATGTACAAGCTTCTCTGTCTGCACTAGAGGTCCACAAACTTGGAATATTTTAGAAAATGACGTTAAACAGTCTGCAACAATATACATGTTTAAAAGGAAACTGAAATTGCTATTATTGTCAACATACTGTAAAAATGCTGCTCCAACCGAAACCATCTATTAACGTGTTTGTGATTTCTTTCTGTCTGTTGACACTTATATGGCTACACGCCAGAGATTATGTTGTTCAAATTCATTGTCCCTATTGTCTAACACTTTCCACTATATTACCATCATTTCTCTTATTCTATTACTATATTTTATTTATGAAATTATTTTTCTTTTCTTTTTCTTTTCCTTCCGCCACTCATCTTTTGTATATTTATGCTTGTCTAAAATGCTGGACCCCTAATAATAAGCAGCTGCTTCTGGGATGTCCATTTTTTCCACATTCTGTATTGTGAGATTTGTTGCTTTTGACGCATTGTGGAAAAATAAAAATTGAAATTGAAAATTGATTGAAGCAAAGGAAAGTGAGCGGTGAAATACGTGCTTCCTTCTGACTGTGTGAAGATGGAGATGCAGAGCTGTAGTGACTGTTGGAAAGAATGAAAAACGACACACACACGTATGCGGTCTCTGTATCGGTCCGTCGTGGTGAAGAGAGAGCTGAGCCGAAAAGCAAAGCTCTCAATTTACCGGTCGATCTTCGTTCCAGTACTCACCTATGGTCATGAGCTATGGGTCATGACCGAAAGAACCAGGTCCCGAATACAAGCGGCTGAAATGAGCTTCCTCCGCAGGGTGGCTGGGCGCTCCCTTAGAGACAGGGTGAGAAGCTCAGTCACCCGCTGAGAGCTCGGAGTAGAACCGCTTCTCCTCCACATCCAAAGGAGCCAGTTGAGGTGGCTCGGGCATCTAGTCCGGATGCCTCCTGGACGCCTCCCTGGAGAGGTGTTCCGGGCATGTCCCACTGGGCGGAGGCCCCGGGGAAGACCCAGGACACGCTGGAGAGACTACGTCTCTCGGCTGGCCTGAGAACGTCTCGGGGTCCCCCCAGAGGAGCTGGAGGAAGTGGCTGGGGGGAGGGAAGTCTGGGCATCTCTGCTCAGTCTGCTGCCCCCGCGACCCGGTCCCGGATAAGCGGAGGAAGATGGATGGATGGATGGTTAAGAAAAAGAATTGATGTATGTTTTATAGCAATACAGAAATAAAAACACAATGAAAGTCAACGGTAATGTATCTGTTTTTTAATATCTTTATTTTGCTGACATATTTATTCATAGGCCTTTTTTTTTCAAAATGCTGTACTTCAAATTCAACTGCCCATCACTAGTTCTTCCAATGTTTTGAGTTGTTCCCCTATCAGTCAGTCAAGGTTCATGTTAAACATCCACAGCTGTGTTTTTATTTCTGTTAAATCTACCTTTTCAGGTCATCTGTTCTGCGCTGACACCCTTTTTGTTTTTCTATGGTTTTTGTAGTGTTCAGTTTATTTATTAAATGTTTCCGTTTCTGCCATCATCTGCATTTTGGGTCCCACATTCCTGTTCCTGACGGTTACTCATGTTCTCCCACTGCTTTTCCCTGTGTAGACTAGAGATATAGGAAACAGCTCTTTTATCATTATTGCTCTGAACTTTAGCACTTTTGGTCATTTCTATGTTTTTACCAGTTTACATGGTCTTCAACCTCTTAAAAGCATTAAAACAATTTAGCTGTGTTTTTGTTCTCTATTGTCAAAGCACTTTAAAAGCCATTTCGAAGATGTCTTGAGTGCACAAAATATAGTTTTTCATGCACTAACTGAACAATTTATCAACAATTTCTCCTCAGTAACGTCACCAGTGGCGTATTAAGATTGCAAATGCTTCCCTCAACTTCCTCCCGACGGTTTACTACAGATTCCAGAAGTCCCTTTTTTGTTCATGAAACATGCTGAGCACTTGTGCTGTTAACTTCAGCTCACTTTGATTTCCGTTTTGGTTGTAAAGTGTCAATGTTTGTTCTCAGACACCTACATTTTTTTTAACCCGGCTAATCTAGCTTTTGGACAGCTTCATCCAATCCGTCATCTACAACTGCCTTTATGTGTTTTTTTTCTACACATTTTCCCGGTTTGAGTCCACTGTTGTTGCAGAATCTCCCTGGAGAAGAGCATTTTTCGAAGCACTCAAACCAGCCCATCTGTCACACCAGACTCAGCGTCACAGAGGTCAAGTTTTTCACACGCTGGTGCTGGATGTAAACCCAAGCTCCTGACCTGCATCTTCATGATTAAATGCATCACATTGCTGCTGCATGATGGGATACCTACATGAATTATTAGGCACAGACTGTTCTTGGTGACAAATTTTACCGACAAGATGGAAATGTGGAAAATGTGCATTTGATTTTTTTTAAACGAAATCTGATGGGATTTCTTTGCAAACTGTAAAATGTAAAAGATGTGTTTTATTGCTCATACTGACATAACCTTCTAGTACATTTACTGCAATGATATAATCCTATGTGACACAGTCCCATTTCAATATAAATTTTAATATCTAATTATCCTATTAGATACTAATATCATGGCTCTCAGTGTCTAGATATTTAATATCTAATTATCCTAAGTCTGATACTTCTTTGCATGTATGTATGAATGATTATTGTATTGTTTTGTGCATTATTTTGTGATTGCTTGAAATAAACCACTTCAAATCAAATCAAAAATCAAATCAATATCATTACCTGGTACTCTGTATGTTTTCTTTCTAGGTCTGGAGGCTTGTTCTTTGAATGTAGATGGTTTAGCACGCTCCATTGGGTTCCATGACCTTCTGGGTTCTACCCAAAGGACGCTGGTGGCTCTGTTGGAAAACCAGGTGTGCTGCAAAGTCCACAGGAATCTGAAACGCTCAATGGTGTTGACCTTCTACTGTCAGCATCAACTTTTAGTCCTCTGAGGTTGAACTTAATTGCTTTAGCAGGACATCTTGAACTTATTGGAGCAAAAATAGCAGATAGGCATATATCCTACGATTATTTCTACATTACACACATACCTAAAATCAGGGGATTTCATGGCATGTTATGCCTTCAGCATCACAGTAAAAGCTTCACCCCTTATGGTCTGTGCTGCTATACAAAGGGTAACAATGGACACTTTCCTTTGAAGTCAGACGAGAAAAAAGTTTGAAGACATGGCAAGGCAAGGTTTGAGGAAAAGCTGAATCCTCCCAACTGTTCGGTTTACAGGTTAGGTTCTCACCTCAGAAGTTTTACGCAAAAGCAAATCTTTTTCCATCCATCCATCCATCTATCTATTTTCTCAACCCGCTATATCCCTTTCGGGGTCATGGGGTCGCCGGAGCCTGTCCTAGCTACTTTTGGGCAAAGGCAGGCTATAACCTGGACAGGTCGCCAGTGTGTTGCAGGGCACAAGCTTTTTTGGGGGCATATATAAATTTCTCATCATATAAAAATCGTTTTACCTGCAGGGGCAGACATCAGGATCTTTAGGTTGATCACTGTGAATGAAAAGGACACACGTGTGACTTTAAAACTACATCCCCATGACTCAGCATCTGTGAGTTTGACATAACATCATGTGACTACATAAAACTCAGCCTTTGTGACTTTGAAATAGAGTCACATAAGTGTTACTTTCACAATACGAGTGCGTGGTACAGCACACCTTAAAGCTACACATTTACCTCCACAATTCAGGGTCATTAAGTCGGGGGCTGGGTGGGCAATGCGGGGGCTGGGTGGGCAATGATCTAATTCGGGCAGAGAAATGGAAAATGCCACCCAACACTCCCCTCCTAGAAGCAGCTCCTCTTGGAGAAGTGCCACATGTCATGGTGAGTGATGCTGCATTTCCACAGAAGCCGCCTTATCCAGGACAGGATCTGACACATCAGAGGAGGATCTTCAACGACCAACTGTCAAGGGCAAGGAGGGTTGGGGAAAATGCATTTGGCATTTTAGCCTTCAGATACCGGACCCCCTATCAGAAGATGCAGTCAGATTGGGGTTGGCAGCATGCATTCTCCACAACTTCTTGCATGCTGCAGGTACATCAGAGATTTTGGATGATGCAATACAGCAGGAGAGGAAACTGGCCCCAGTTCATCACAGTCCTGTTCGTCACCATTCCTGAAGCCAGTGTGTCACTGCAGCACAGGATGCCATAACAGGATCAAGGCTTTTTGTGATGGATGTCTTTTATTTCTTTACCTTATATCCTTTTTCTGTCACTCATCTTATTTTTTCATTTTTAAATTTAATGTATGGAACTTTTATTTAAAAACAAGAAAACCCAGAATTTCTTTTAGTGCAGAGAAATTCAGAATATTTTTCATTTATCTTTAACTGCCCTGAAAATGTGAAATGAGATTTACTTAAAATGCTTATGGATTACATTTGCAGTAAGCTGCACTGCTATGAGTCTATGCTACTGAGCAACGCAATATGTGTGCAGTGCAACAGGGCCCTTTTCATGACGGCCATTAATAGAGCTGAGTGCTCCATTAATCGATGCTGTTTGGATGTTTTTGGATGTTCTTTGTTTGGATTTATGCGCATTCTGTCAGGCGAATAACATCTACAGCCGGCACGAGCTACTTAAGATCAGAGTATGCAACAAATCAATCGTGACGATGAAATGAAATGCACAATGAAAGGCACTTTTCAATAATTCAGTTACTGACAGAGACGTGTGTGTGGATGAATGTCTGTTTGTGTGATTGTCTCTAAGTATGCTAAGGCTGTTGTATGACTTGTTTTTTTTTTTACGTATTTTATGTATTTTATTATACATATTATTATTATTATTATTATATTTTAGAGACTGAATAGATGATGCACTCACCAGAGACCAGTATTAATTTAATTGTACTTGAGACAATACAATAATAAATCTAATCTAATCTAATCTCTTTTCACTGGAAATCATCCAGAATTAGTGACTTGAAGAACCACAGATGTTAGTTGTGGTTCTTCTTAACGTTGAAAAAAGAAGCTCAAAAATAAAATGGCACAGCCAGAAATCTAGGAAATAAAAACAATGGGACTTTATTGGTCTCAAACAAAACAAAGTATACATCAATAGTTTCTAGGAGCGCTTGTTACCGCCGCTATAACCAAGACTGCTCTCCCCAAAATGGAAACGTTCACTTTTAGCCCCTTCCACAGGCCAATTAACCAAACATTTTAATCAAAGAAATTCCTGCATTTGCTTTAAAAATACAATTCAGAAGTTCTTCAACATAAAAAATGGGATGTGAACAAAAACAAGCTTTTTTTTTGTAAGGATAAAAATCATTTAGACTGGGGAAAAACATTTGAAGTCACTTCCTGTTCGTGGGTGTGACTGGATACCCTTGATGTTGTGTACAATTCCTTGGTTTGAAAGTTTGTGGTGGGAAGAGCTTGACAGTGAGTACAATTCTATTTCAAAACTATACAACATTATACTATTCAATGTGGTCAAATACAAGTGATTTATTTATGTGTATATATATGTACATCTGAGAGGTGGGCGTGTCCAGTGCGAACTATGGAAACTGCTGATGAACTAAAAGTGGGGAAAAAACTCAGACTGGCTTTCAACTGTAAACATCAACTTCATTTATTGAATAAAGTTATAAGAAAAGGAAAACTTTAACCTAAAAAACAAAACTTGTTTTACTAAACTATTACAAAACAAATGCATGATGCACTTGAACCAAAAGATAAGATAAGATAAGATAAGATAAGATAGGACTTTATTGATCCCCGGGGGGAAATTGGGTTGTCACAGCAGCCAAAAAACAAGAAAACAAAATAGCAGTTGGAAAGCACGACAAACAGAGTAGCAATGAGTAAAGGATAAAAAAAATAATACAAGGTGGAAGCAAAATTACAGGTCATAAATAACGGTTTAAATAAGGCAATAGATAGCAGCAGCGGTTTTCAACAGTCCTAGACCGTGTTATTGTATAGTCTGACTGCTGTTGGGATGAAGGACCTCCGGTATCTCTCTTTTTTGCACTGTGGGTGCAGCAGTCTCTGGCTGAATGAGCTCCTCATAGTCCTCACCGTCGCATACAGGGGGTGGGAGGGGTTGTTCCGGATGCTGGACAGCTTGGTCAGCATCCTCCTCTCACCTACAGAGTCTACTGAGTCCAGGGGACAGCCCAGGACAGAGCTAGCTCTCCTGACCAGCTTGTCCAGTTTCCTTTTGTCCCTTTCACTAATGCCTCCACACCAGCAGACCGCAGCGTAGAAAGTTGCTGATGCAACAACAGTCTCATAGAAGGTCTTGAGTAGTGGCCTGCACACACCAAAGGACCTCAGTCTCCTCAGGAGGTGGAGGCGACTCTGGCCCTTCTTGTGCAGGACCTTTGTGTTCTCTGACCAGTCCAGTTTGTTGTTGATGTACACACCCAGATATTTGTACACATCCACCCTCTCGATGTCAAGTCCCTGAATGACCACGGGGGGAGGCTGAGAAGCCTTTTTCCGGAAGTCAACCACCATCTCTTTCGTTTTGGTGGCATTGATGTGAAGGTGATTGAGTTCACACCAGTCCCCAAAGTCCTTGATTACCTTCTTGTATTCCAGTTCGTTTCCCTCTGACACGCGTCCAACGATGGCTGTGTCATCGGAGAACTTCTGGATGTGGCAGCTGTTCGAGTCATGGTGGAAGTCAGATGTGTAGAGGGTGAAGAGAAAAGGAGAGAGCACTGTCCCTTGTGGTGCCCCTGTGCTGCAGACTACCTGAGCAGACACACAGTCCTGGAGCCTCACATACTGTGGTCTGTTGGTGAGGTAGTCAACAATCCACGATGTCAGCTGGTTGTCAACCCCCGCACCTTCCAGTTTTCCCCTTAGCAGTGATGGTTGAATTGTGTTGAAAGCGCTGGAGAAGTCGAAGAACATGATTCTGACAGTACTGACAGTAAGAAACGACAAAACAGAACACTTGACAACATTTACACATAATCACTATAAACAGCTAACAGTTGCATGGTATTTATACTGTATATAGAGGTTACATTAATGGAAAAAACATGTATGGCACTATATTCAAGCTGCTATGGTAAGAGTTGAAACAGTTCCCTGGATGTCTGACATACATATAAGCTAACAATAGTCACTGATGACAGAACGTATGTTTTTTAGTCCAAACTGACATTTAATCACAGCTGCTCAGGCACTCACATTCACACAAAAAACACTCATTCATTAGAGAAGGCTGGCTTCTCTCAAGTAGAAAAGGTTTGCACAACTATACACACACAAACACAATCTATATCACCTGCTTAGAGGGACTTGTGCAGAGAGTGAAGTCTTTTAGGTTGTCTGTCAAATGTGCCTAAAGGAGATGTTTGCACGCACACACACTGACAGGGATCGATTGGATAAGGGGAGGAAGGCAGTGTGACATTAAAGATCACCGACGCGATGGAGAGTCTGCAGATGCACACAGATTGACATGAGGCAGGCCAGAACCGTGCCAAGGCAGATGAACCAATCTGAAATGCAATCCCAGCGGCCTCATATGCAGGAACACACACACACACACACACACATGTGCAAGGCCAGCTGAGCAGTCCCTGCTTTCTCATTACTGCTGGAGAGATGGAGGAGGAGGCAAGGAGGTGTGCAGGCTAATAGGGGTTAGCAACTAAACGGAAAAGGGAGAAGGAGGAATGCAAGTAAGACAAAGAGGCTCTGAACGAGGTTAGAGAAAATAAGAAGGACGGTAACACAACCAGACTTGGAGGCACAGTTAGGATCAGAAGTTGATGCAGGGGGGGAGGAGGGAGAAGATGATGTGAGACTGTGTAGAGAGCTATATAAGAGCAGAGCGGCTGACTATGCAGCAGGGGGAAATTGGCGTTTGTGTGTTCGTATGTGCATGTGTGTGTCACTCTGGTAGTGGAAATTGGTGTCGGCAGGACCCCAAATGGCTGTTTTCCTGCCTGACAGAAGATAAGAGAGGAAAAAAATATATAAACAGGACAGCATAATCACAGGAGAGCCGTGATGGAAGACGAAAGCAGAGACGAGGAACGCAAGCAGGGAGAGAGGGGAAAAGACGAGGAGGTGTGGGAGTGAATAAGGATATCTTAAGAAAAAAAACAGGACTATTTTGATTTTTAAAGAGAAGTCCTCTGTTGGATTGAAGAGATGGAGCATCAGTGTAGCAACAAAAACAAAGCTCTCAAACGCGCTTAAATTGCCAAATAACCATGTATATGGGCTGCTCAGTGGTGTAGAGGTTGGCGCTCTCGCCTCATAGAGAGAAGGCGCTGGTTTAAATCCTGGCTGAGACCTTTATGTATGGAGTTTGCCTGGTGTCCTGTGTGGTGTTTCCAGGCACACCAGTTTCCTCCCACAGTCAAAAAAAACGTGCCTTTTAAGGTAATCGGTGTCTCTAAATAGCCCCCAGGTGTGAATGTGAGTGTGTGGCCATACAACTAACTTGGAACCTTTTTTGGTGTACCCCTTTGTCACCCAACACTAACTGGTATCACCCCCAAAAGGGATACAGCAGGTTCTGAAGATGGATGCATGGAACTCACCTATGGGATGTTTCCTCAAACAGGGCTATCTTGACCCAGCCACACTGGACCCTCACCCGGATGCTTCTGTACCACACACCGCCATGCAGTAGGTGGCAGTATGTTCTGCCTTTGCAGGCTTGAGTAGGACTGAGTTTGTCCCATGGGCCAAGAATACCTTGTGGTCCAACTTAATTTAGCCGGCAGCCCCTTTCAAAACCATGACTATATACAGCCCACAGTGCTATCTGCAGTACATAAGTCCAAACGGACATTTAAAATTTCACCAAAAGATGGGGGCAGCGCTGTGACCCAATGGAGTGTACTGAACACGTCTTCGTTGGCAGGCGTAATGAAAGCTGTGGATCTGCATTTTAGAGCAAACATGGGGAATGAGTCTCAGTTAGTCAGCTGCTAAGGTTCCAAAATATCCCACAGGTGCTGTCAGGATCCAGTGGATGAAATGCAGAAGACCAGCCATCAACTTAAACGTGACAAAACCATAACTAAGAGAGCTGCAAAAGGTGACTAATTGGCTTCACTAAAATGAAGTCCGATGTGGGTATTTGCCAAATGAAACCAGGTGAGACTGAGACAAAAAACAAGTTTAAAAAAAAGAACAAAAAAACTAACAAACCAAGTGCAGAGCAGAATCTGGTGGCATCTGGAAATACTTTTCTACGACTTTGCAAAAAATTAACATCATCTGCATACATGAATATGAAAGCACAAAAAGAATGTGAATACAAATACACTTTGCCTTAACAAGCACACAGTGTTCTTCACCTGAGCTTGGCTTTTGAATTATTTTCAAAAGCCAAGCTCCTCATTTGTTTGTTGCTTTTTACATGCAGATATCTGACAACTTGATCAGCATTTTCTTTAGTTTCTGCTTCTAACTAATTCTTTTAACAATGGTTCAGTAAAAAAAAACACGTGGAAAGTGATGCCGGCTTTAGGGATCACATTAAAAAATGTCAAAATCAATCAACTTACAAAGATATTTATTTATTTTACATTAAATTTGTGTTACTTAACCAGATCTCCAAATACAATATTAAAAAAACAACATTTGTATGTATTTCTAAGGGTTGTAAGGCATAAAAGAAAAACTGTCACTTTCCCTTTCCTTCTGCGGTGGGGAGCTTCCCCTTCACACTCTAATGACTTCTGAAGGAGCTGCGCGTAAAATGGAGGCAGAGACATTCACAGGCCAGCAAGCTGACTCATAAATAACACACCTGGGAGCAGAGGAGGGATGAGGAGAGCTGGAGGAAGGCTGGGCTCAGACAGGGAACCTTTAACTGTAGTGGAATGTATTGTATACATCAGTGCACACAAACCCAAGGACCTACACAAGGAGGGAGGTGAACACAAAGGACGAAAAAATGCCTCAGACGTGGAACCCTGTAGAAAAACACATCAGCTCAACAGCATGTGTTGCAGGGGAATAGAAAGACGAATGGAGGTCTTGTGTTTTTTTTGTTTTATTTCTGAACAGTCAGCTGACAAAGTCATTTTGCTCTAAGAACGTATCTCTCCTTACTAATGTATTATCTACACTACAAGGTGCACTTAACACCTGAGCTAATATTTGAGTTAACCCTTTACATATGTAGTCACATGACTCCATTAAGCAGACTTAACTACTAGCTGCGGCTACATGGACAAAAGTAATCAGAATGAATGCCTGATCAGAACAAAGATCCCCGATCAGACTCATTCACTCAAAATTTCTTTCCCATGGAGACAGGTGGGTTTGTCATGGGCAACAGCTGCCACGCCCCAGCGGCTGCTCATCAGGGTTAGCTCTCCTCACCTGTTCACGTCTGTTTTCTCCTCTCACTCCTTGCCTCCCACAAGTCTGTCTCCACACCCCTGGTGTCAAGATTCTGCCTAACATCCTTTCTGCTCTGGTCCCCTTTAAATAAACTCTGAAGATCTCATACTCCTGGGTCAGTCATCTTTTGTTGGTCCTCAAGACCTGGTTCTGACAGGGCTATGCCGATTGTTGATCCAATCGTAGTGCAAATAAACAGTTTATTCCGATCGTCGGTCACTAACGGGACCGGTAACCTGTTCCACCCGTTCGAAGCATGCCTGAGCCGAGCAGCCGGACTCGCAGCTTCATGTCTGCGGGCGGGGGTGGGTGCTTTGTTATGGTGTGCGCTCCAGAGGACGCTTCGGACCGCCGCCTGACCGGCCGCTTTGCGTAAGCGAGCTGCAAAACTCAGGAGAACCGTGTCTCCCGGTAGAACCGTGTCCCCAAGCAGAGGAGCGGCTCTGGGACGGTGTGAGAGCTAACGGAGGCGGCTTTAGAATAGAGAAATGCTGCTGAGAAACTGTGTTGACAATCATGTGGATTCATGTTTCCAATCGTGTTCAGACAAAATAAAGGCTGATGTTATTCCCACATATTTACGCTCAGTCAGGATGCACATGGCGGCATCCCGCATGGATTCTAACTGCATCCACGGTTAAATGCTGTTGTTGGCTTGTATTGGCCTAACCCTGACCCTCCAGCTCTGTTCCACCAAGAAAGCACTGATTTAAAAAAAATTATAAGCAAACAGGCACTTAATAATAATTATAACAGTAATAGAAAAACGTTAAGCAGATAGATCATCTCGCTCTTCTTTGTTTACAACAGAACTCAATAGTTCTTCTTCTAAAATCGTTTCTGGTATTTTCGAAAGTTCTGCGCATGTCCAAATGGTTTATTCCAACCTAAAGTGTAATGTATATAAACATTTGTTAGAACCGGATAACAGTTCAATTCTAATCCAATCTTTGATCCAATCAAAGATATTTTGCACACGTACCCGCAGCTAGTGTGATGACATAACCCAAAATGTGATTCCTCGCATGTTGAAGGCAGGTCTTAAGAGGTTAGAAGCTTTCATTTTGTTCAAAAAACAACGGTGTGCCTTATAATCTGGAGCGCCTAATATATGAATTAATTCTAGTTGTGATTAATGAAGAGATTCTGAGAGGTACACGGCGCTCTGGCAACAGGTGTTATTGTGTATATGTTAATGGGTCTAACGTAATGGTGTCAGACTGTTTTTTATGTGTCTATCAAAGTCGGGAGTTAGCATAGTTACAGTAACAGTCTGTTCTACAAGCTGCAAACAAAGTTGGAAGTTACAGATATTTACTGTGAATGCAGTTGAATAAGTCTGACTGACTGACAGACTTATCTCTGTCTAAAGATTTTTCGTAATGTGGCGTCTAATTTGGTCCACCTTACATATGACAAGTTTAAAAATAGACCATTCATTGACAGTGCGCCGTATAATCCCTATAGTGAGGAAAGCATGGTATGTATTTTATTGCAGACATGCAAAACGTTCACCTCCGGAAACTGAAGTTTGATGCTTTCTACTAACTTACCGCCAAACGTCTGCCTGCTTTTTTTGCCGCCAAATGATCTGTTTCTTCAGCTCCTTTTTTTCCTGCAGCTGCTGAACATGTGCTTCATGTAATCACAACTGTCGTTTACTGGGACATCAGGCAAAGGTTTTGGAGCTATAATTGGTCAAAATCTGGTGTTGTTTTGCTTTAAAGACTTCTTGCAGAACAAATTAAATTAAATATTTTTAGTATTATGTAGCCTGTTCTTAGATGAGGATTGAAAGGCTTTGACCAGTGGATTTTGGCAACAGTAACACTTCCTGAATGCTTTGTGCTTCCACCTGGAAGCTTCCCGAACCTTTTCTGTCTCTGTTCCATGACTGTGTTCAGCTTGTTGAGAGGTTGTCTGAACCTTGTACACAATTACATCCTCCCTACACTTGCTTTAACCTGTCATAAGGTCTGGACACGGCGTTTGGGGCTATGTGGCTCCGTAAAGGTTTGTGTAACATTTTCAGTCAGTTAAATTTGGCCCATAAAAGTATGTCTTCATAGTTTTAGTGTCTTGTTAAAGTAGCTGGTTGATGCAAACTTCCATCTTCAGAGCCTGCCATGTCCCTTTTGTGGTCATGAGGCTGCTGGAGCTAGCCCAGTTACGGTAAGGCGAAGGCGGGCCACACCCTGAGCAGGTCGCCAGTCTGTTGCAGGGCTTGATACAAACTGTTACAGCATGTTTTAGGGGAAATAATATTTTACCAGCATTCTGGTAGATTTGTTACACTTCAACACCAGGGAACCACATCTAATCCCATGTGATTGGCCCAAAGCACATACTTTGGTAGACTTGATGAGGTGGACATTGGTAAAATATGGATTTAATGTAAACTAGTTTAAAACAGTGGTTGGTAAAAATCACACACACAAAAAAACAAAGGCGAAAAACAGCCTGCACAAAAATGTTTGTTCTCATTTGTTAGAGTATTGTGAACAAAGTAAATAGAGCCACCTTCAGCCTTTTAGTACAAACCATCAGAACCTGAGCCTGGATTGCACAGGCCAGCCGGGATTTCGATGGAGTAAACCACTGTGGTCTTTGTGGCTCTACAATATGTACAGATTTCTCAGAGAGACCGACACCCCACATTGTTTTCATCCAGTGCTGGGTAAGAAGGGGAAAGGTTTATTTGTAAAGATGTTATATTTATGGTTCTGTTGTTGAAGGAGACCAAGTTCAGCAGCTTTCCATGTTTTCTCAAAGCTCACACTGGGACATTGATGAACCCACACTTAGACTTGCAGCAAATTTAGTTTGA
Organism: Oryzias curvinotus; assembly: GCA_023969325.1. Classification (NCBI taxonomy): domain Eukaryota; kingdom Metazoa; phylum Chordata; class Actinopteri; order Beloniformes; family Adrianichthyidae; genus Oryzias; species Oryzias curvinotus. The sequence goes on from CM043720.1 coordinate 27,185,746, forward strand.
CACTTTGTCCTAATAAATGCTTTCAGGCTGTTGCAGAAGCAATGCAAATGCCGCAGTGTTGTTCCACTGCAACCAGGTTTGTTTAGCTATACGTTTCCCAACCACAGCCTGACTGTAATTCGCTTTAATGCATAAAGTTTTTCCTTCTTTCACTTTGCCTCTTTCATGGTTTTCAAAAACTTTATAGATTCTGGGTTCATTTTTCTTTTAAGATAATTGGGCTTAATGTTCATACTGTGTTTTAGAAGCTGTTCCTGCTGTTTTCTGTGTGTGGCTATATGTGACATTTATATTTAAGGGGTGGTCCTGAATTGCAAACCACACCAATAACTCATTCAATGCAAAACCATTTTAAAATTCACAATGATAATTAAAAAATAATATTAATTATGACGTAAAAAACAACATTGCAGTTTATTAATCAAAACAAAATTCCAGAAACCAAAACACACTTCTGGAAAAAAAGGAATGACATAAAAATGTAATGTTTTTAAAAACAAAAATAATTTCTGGAAATCAAAATTAAACAGTAAAAAATTTAACACAATAGGAAACTGGAAAAGGTAGGTATCATGAGACATCACTGGATGGATGATGATGATGTTTGTCCATCAACTGGAAACTAAGCATGAAGCAAAACTGGACATCATCATCTAATCAGTGATGGCCATAGTACCTACCGTATCCAGTTTTCTATTGTGTTACTTTTTTTAACATTTCATTTAGATTTATGGAAAATATTTTGTTTTCCAAAACCTTTTTTTTTTTCATTTATGCTTGAAATTGTGTTTTGGTTTTTGGAATTTTGTGAGGATTTTTAAAATGTAACCTTATTTTTTATTGTTTAATGTGATTGTTTTTAATTGTCTTTGTGATCTTTTATATGTTTTTGCGTTAAGTGAACAGTTGGTGTGATTTGCACTTCAGGACTACCATAAGTAACACCTTAAAGCAAGTACATTTTTTCATCCCAGTCTGTGTCACTAATTCTTTTTCCAAATCCGACTGACTTCCATACCCCTCTGGCTCCTCCCTATTGCTCCAATTGTAGGGGCATCTGGAGCTGTCGTGGTATATGAAAGTGTTTTTTAAGGGGCTGTAGTGACTTAGGGCTGGGTATGGGAGAGAAAATGCATTTCTTCACAAGTGTGCTCTGAAGCACGCAAGTTTACATTTAAATGTAAATGACTTTTCTTTATAGCATGATTTTTTTTTTTCAATTATAAAGCCAATGTTGTTATGCATTTTCTGAGCAGTGACAGCAACACACTAACGTAAATGACCGGTGACTATCGGTGACATCATCAAGTGGTAGTAACGTTCCAATTTACACATTCCACTTGGATGGATTAATGTAGGGGTTGGGAGAAGCCATAGAGGTAGGGAGTACATTCAGATTCTGCCTTTTTTATGTGTGCTGCTGTTGTTTTTGAGTATTTATAATGGGAAGAATCTATCACCTTAGGTTATGAAAGTGGTGTTTCTGATGTCTGGTGCTGGTCACAGCTGTGTTGAAGGAGAGGGTTCACAGTAACAACGGAAGTGTAAATTCAACACTTAAAGAGTTGGTTTTAAGATAACATGTGGTCCTTATCTACACAAAGTTAAAGTGACACTGAACACAGTGTAGAACTGTCAGAGTTAACAGAACTCTTTTGGGTGTTAATAGTTGACACCATCTGTACAACTTTAGCACTAAAGTGTTGAATAATTTGACACTTTGACAAAAATTAACACCCACAGTGTTGTTTACAAATGTCAATAACAGTTTATTTATTTACAATTAACTCTTGTAAGTGCATCCTACACCACTGTTTAATTTAACACTGTTCATTGAGAAATTAGCGTTTGTGTGTTTGTGTTTGTCATTTTTGCCCAATATCTGCAGTGTTAACAGTTTTGAAACTAAAAGCCAATTTTCACAATGTTCTACAAAATTGTACTAATAATGCTTAGAAGTTAAAAACTAATTGGCGTACACTTATATAGCACTTTTCTACCTTCTTCGAAGGCTCAAAGTGCTTTACAGTCACCGACAGAGACACAGACCCATTCACACACTGGTGGCGACTCTGCTGCCGAACACTGGCGCCAACCTTCCACCAGAGGAACGGTGGGGTTCAGTGTGTGACACTTTGACAAGGGAAAGGCAGAAATCAAACCCACAAACTTTCGATCGGAGGTTGACCGTGCCTACCACTGCACCATGGCCGCGCCAACTAAGAATGTTGGCAGAAAAAAAAAGCAGAACACATCATTTTCTCAAAATGTCCTTGGTAAAAGTGGAGAATAAAAACATTGAAAGGGTGGAAAGAGACCTTTCACTATGAGGTACAAAAAATAGTAAAGAAAAAAACACAGGCACAACCTGAGAGATACTGGCAGTTTTTTCATTTTTTGATAACTGAGAGTTGCCCAGTGAAGGTCTTTGCCACTTCAAAAACCATGAATTAATCACATATGCCTCACAAGATTGTTGGCATAAACAAAATGAACACAGCAAACAAAACAAACAAATCCCAAGATACAAAGAGGTCAAAGAACAATCTGTCAAATGCTAATGATGACATCTGACACAACACTGTGTTACGTTTTCAGCCCGTTCTGTGTGTGTGTGTGTGTGTGACTATGTCTTAACTAGTCTGTGGACTGTAGTATTCTGGCCCTGATCTCTGCCACACATACACTCTTGAACTTGGTGTAGATGCTGTGGAGCATCTGACTGTACGGGGTACCAAAAACAAAATGTGCTTTAAAGAGGTTATCAAAAGCTCCAAGTGAATTGGTTGACTTACACGGAATGACCTATTTGTCAAGAACAATGAAGAAATCCTGGACTGTTCTTTTCTTTTTACCAATCGCAAGCAGATAGGGTTGAGTAGTGCTGGCGATGGCATCAACAGATGAAAAGATGAAACAATTACAATTAACTTTATTTGTTATTATTATTCTTAAATAATATAATCAGGGAAAACAAATGGATTTTCCTCAAACTACCCAAGCAAATTTCAAAACATCCCCACTTGTCTCAGAAGAGAGTGAGGAAAGAAAACGCACAACAAAATACTAATTAAATTTAATGCAAACCTTCTTGAAGAAGAGCTAGATGTTTCTCAGCTTGAGATGCAGAAACCTTGCTTGGCGTTTTGCGCTGTTGGAGGAATCAGGTGAAGCAGCAGAATGAGCGAAGATAAGTCACTGTCCCATCCTGGGGGGGTATTCCAGACGGCACGTTTAAGCTACCCTGACTTTAACCCTGACCTCTGGCTGAAGTCCGCCTGAACTTGCTTACTCTGGGTAAATCCTCATCCAAGATGATCGTATCATCAGAACTGCACACTGCAAGTTTGAGGACCACTGTATGGTTAGAACTGCATGATGGAACATTCAATCGTGAGCTGGTTAAGTCTGGTGTAGAGGCAGTCAAAATGGGAACCAAGAGAATAGGAACAAAGCAATAGAAATACTTTTTTCAGTCACAGAACAAAGTTAACTGGCTCTCAAATTAAAGCTATTCGCTGAAACACTTGTACATTATGGAGAGAAAACATTACCACAGTTAAATTGAATGGTAAATGCACCAGCATTGGGGAGCTGTGCAACTCCTGCAAAGACCTCTGCATCCACGGCAGTTCCTGATATATCATACGCTCTGACTCCTTCACTGACAAGTGGAATGGAGAACTTCAAAAAAGCTACAAGAAATAAATGCAATAATTGATAAAAAATTAAATGAAAATGTTGATTTTTTTATGTCTATTTGGTAGTGGCGGACCATGCATTACACACCTGGGCCTTCAGTAGTGCTACGTCTGAATCACTCAACTCCTCATTAACCATTTTTATGCCTCTAAATCTAAACTGAATAAACAACACAGTAAACAATCTCATCATGCAGCTACAGCCAACAAAAATAATTAAAACAACCACTTACTTTGAAATATTATTTATTATATTTATCATTTCACTCATCAAAAAAATCAGATTATTTGAAGACAAAATCCATTCTCCTCTCTTTATCAAAAACAGTTTGGTCACCCTGTCATGTAGATTATTGTGCTTAGGTTCTGTCAAGAGGTCCCTTATTATCGCTGAGAGCCCAGTCTGTCCAGTTGTGTTTCTGCGTAGGTTTTAATTCCCTTTAGAGCCGAAAATGTCTGCTCGACAGATGCAGTGGACACAGGGATGGTCAGCGCCAAAGACACAAATCTGTACGGCTGCTCACGATCTCACTGAGATTTTTCTGATGAAGGAAGTCAAGGACATCAGTGGGACATTTTCCTGCAAAATCCTCCATGGAGTACATTCCTGTCAGCTGTTTTTAACTGTGACCAATCAAAAAATGCGCCGCTGCTCTGTGTCAAACTGGTCAAGGCTGCGTGTGACTTCCTGAAACTTCTGTCCAATCAGAGGATCTGAATACTGTGACGCTGCCAAAGCCTGCTAGAAGGCCCTGCTGACACCAACTCAAAGTCTGACTGGTTGAAAGAAATGAATAACTGACATTGAATTGCATTAGGGGACCTTCACAACTCATGGTGAAGGCCCTTACCCTGCCTAGCAACAGAGGACAGCTGAGATGGGATTGGTTAAATTCTCCAATGTGAAAATATGTCTGTCTGGAACCAGCATAAACATCATAAACACAGTAAAAGAGATCGGACAGAGCATTTGGAATGATTTAATGAGTATGCATGGACAAAAAAGAATTAGCACATTATTCAGATATTTTTAGGCCGTCAGAGAAAGCCTTGAAGGCCCTGACGCCCCACCACTGCCATTTGGATATACGGTAAAGGTCATAATTTTATGAAGTATGACGGTGATTATTTTCATGTGTTTCACAGCAGTTTGTGACTGATGCTTACCAGAACTAAAGAATTCCTCCAAACTTGGTTCTCTGATCTTGACATATTTCTGGTCATTATTTACTTTTGTTTTAATTAACATGTTGGCAACTGCAAACATAACATTTTATCAGCATTAGGAACACACACCTGTTGGGACAGTGGCATGAGTGGGTGACATAATGCTTTAGAAAGAAAAACAATGGGTTTTAAATATATGTAGCCTATAATAATCACTCATATGAAATGGTACTCATCAAAACCGGACCAGGGAACAAAATGAAAATCTAAGATAATGACTATGTTTTAACCTATAATGTTTAAATTATAACTACCTCAGTACCAGTCCTTACTCTTCTTCATTAACTGGACAAACAACAAATGGAGAGATTACAAATAAAAATGAGACATTTAAAATGACTACACAGCATCTTTGTGAAACCAAATTCATGTTAAAAATACTTACCAAATAATAGCCTCACTGGAGTACACAATGTACATGGGTAAAAAAGAAATGACAGAATTCAGGAAAAAGTATTAGTCACATCTTACATTTGCTGTTTTTTGTTGGTGAGGGGGTTTTTTGCCTCAGAGTCTTTCCCCTTTTTCTTTGTTGCCCGTGTAGCCTCGCAGATCTCTAAGATTTGGATCTGTGTGGAGACAGGACACCCAGGACCACAGTTCACAGGGAGCAGAAAAAGAGTTTATTTGAGGGGGGCAATATTGGAGGAGTCTGTTGTTCTGTCCATCCGTTAGAGCCAGGAGCCTCCGTCTAAAAAGAAAAAACCCAAGAAGTCCATAAAAAAAAACTAAAACACCAGGCTCAATAAAACCCACTAAAAAACACACACAATTAGTAAAAAAATAAATAACATGCAATAGTTAAAATGTGGCTCTGGTGACTATACAAAAAGGTCTCTTGGGTAAAAGAACAGATAAAAAAACAGCAGAGGGGTACTTAAGTCGAAGAGGGGCGGGTCAAAACCACACCCCTCTGCGTTCCGACGTCACTTCCCCCTCTGAACGCTGTTTGGCTCCTGGCCCAGCTGCTCCTCCGGTGCCGGTCAGCGCTCATCCGTCCACAGGGGCGTCTCCTTCGGGACGTCTTCCACTGCCACTTCACCCGGAGATGCCTCACTCCAAGCGCGGTATTTTGCTGTCGGGCCGGCGCTGCTCCGGTGGCTCCGCTCGTCCACGTAAACAGGTGGAAGCCGCACCCCCCGGCGTCTCCTCGCTGTCGAGAGAGCTCCTCTTGTGTTGCTGCTGTCCAGAGCCTGCTCCTTTGGAGCGGCTCCTTCCGAGCCTCTCTCCAGAGTTGCTCCTTGCTTAGCGCACCTGCTTCCTCAAGTGCCACTGTCCTTAAAAGCAGTCTCATGGGCACGCCCCCAGTGCACACCTGTGTCCAATAATTAGGTGGCCCCTTCAGGGGCCTCAGGATAAAAGACCAGCAAAAAAATAAAAGTTCACCCTGTTACACCCGTGCTTCACATTTGCCCATTTTTGTTTCACTGTTTTCTTTTAGGAGTAGCTGCATAATTCTTCGGGTAGCTGATCATCTCAGACCACCATTTCCTCCACCTGCTGCTGTTGGCCACACAGGCTCGTCACAGAAAAGCCAGAGCCATTTAAAGCACACAACATCTCATTGTGGGTCAATACTCCCAACCATGGTATCATGGGAGTTCAGCCCCCTCCTAAGGCTTTCACTGGGACTTTGGTTATTACTCTTTGCTGGCCTTCCAAAGTGCTTAAAAGAAGGTCAGCTTGACTTGAAGTTTCAAGTTTTTTGAAGATGTCAGAGCTTTCATCCAAAAGGCTTTTTCGCTTCGAAGTGACTGGTGGGGAAAAGCAAGCTTTATGGGCTGAAATACTTCAGTGCTCTCCCAAAACATCTGTCATCTATGTCTAGAATATGAACATTTCAGTCCACAGAGTGTCCTCCGTCCTTTAGATGCAGATGGACAGTTGAGTCCTGACCTCAGAAACTGTGGAGCGGCTTTTTCGTTTCTCCTCTGTAATGTACTTCTCAACTTAAACTACGCTCAGTTGGAGGTTTTGCTTTCTGAGTAACTACTTTATACCACAAACTGCTCCTGCATCTAAAATAATGCATGTTATTTATGGAAAATGTGTCAGACACTCCTACTACATGTACAATGACCATTTTCAGCCTCGACTAGTTTGTCTTTCCTGGATGTTAGATCACTTATCTTTTAGATATTTTCATTGCGTTGACTAAAAGCCATGTTTGGGTATTTTCAGCTTTTGTCTGTTCTTTTCAAAGTAAATTCTAGTATGCATGATTTATGTTTGTGTTGGTCCCATGTAGAGCCTGTACGCTTTAGTCTCATACACCATTTGCTAGAGCACAGACAAGACGTGGAATATATATTGAGTGACTCTACATCCATTCAAGAACCTCACCATATGTTCTGTAAGAATTCATTGCACTGTCTGCATCTTTGCTAAACACTCACTCTACGCCTTCGGATAAGGTAACATTTTGGTTTTGTTTAAAATGTTTGAACAAATGTTCCAGTGATTTTGTCTTATAAGATATGTTCCAGTGTTTCTGTGTTTCTCTCTCTTTCCCTGGTCCTCAGATTCAAACTGATTACAGCCCTTGGTAGTCCCGACTGAGTCTGGCTGTGCACGGCATTTCCCCCTATTCTTCCATTTAGATGGAATTTTCTTCCCCACTGTCAGTCTTTTGCTTACGCTACTATTGTTAAATTCTGTATATGTGGCACTGTTACCCAGATTAAATAGCCCAATCTTGAAATGGAACAGATTGACATGTATGTACAAGGATGACAATTGCTAGTCATAATTCACGTGTTGTTTCACAAGCATTAAAAATAAGTCATTTATTTTTTCCACATCCCCACGTCCTTCATAGCTGTATTGATCGAGTGCCTTTCTGAATCAGACACTCGGCAGGAGCGCAGGAGCCTCCCCTGGGTGCACCCCTCCAACTCAGGCCATTATTTCTTCCTCCTTTGAAATGAAAATACTATTTTTGTGAGAATTGTACCCTTTTAGTTTCTTCTCAGCCGTGTTTCTTTGATTTTTGCCATGTTTTATGTCTTTGCCCCTGTCAGTCACACCAGGTTGCAGTTGAAAATCCTGCACAGCTGAGGTGGTTTGTGTTGATCACCATCAGCGTGTTAAAGCGTCTGGTTTCCAGCTCATATTTGTCAGGTCATCTGGAGTGTCATCTTTGTCGTGCTCCCTTTGATTCGGGGTTTAGTCATAATTTGAGTTTCTTCAAATGTCCTTACCTGTTGTCAGGCCTAACCTCCTGTTTTATGGCTCCTTCACTACCAGTTCCTGTCATTTACAGTCCAGACCAAAGGTTTGGACACACCTTCCCAGAATGAGAAGGTGTGTCCAAACTTTTGGTCTGGACTGTAAATGAGATGGATTCTAGGTATACAGTGTTCCCCGCATATTCGCGTTTCACTATTCACGGTTTCACGTATTTGCAGATTATTTTTTCAGTTATGTGACTCTTCTGGTTCATCACAAAAACTCAGAGCTTGTATGAGACTTTTGCGTCCAAAGGAGGTGGTGTGGGGGAGGAGGGGGGCGGAGATGAAGAGCCTGTCGGCTTCCTTGTCGGCGGCTAAAGAATTCTTTGCAGAGAGCAAGAGCTGGTTTCACCGGTTCCTGAATTTGCACCCCGGCATGAAGAAATGGCATCAGCTGATTCAGAAGCAGCTGGAAAATATCCTGATATGCTAAGGAAGATGATCGCGGGGAATAATTATCATCCAGAAGAAGGAATGATGGATGAAACCGGCCTCTTCTGGAAGAGGATGCCCTCTTGCACTTAACTGATGAAGGAGGAAACACAGGCTCCTGCTTTTAAAACGTGGAGTGACAGAGCGACACTCCAAACGTTCATTACAAATTACAGTACGATACAGTCTATTGCTCTGAATAAACAAAAAATGTTTCCAGAATGTTTTTGATGAGTGAGGATCAGTGACGGACATTCTTCGGCCAGGATGTCCAGGATGACCACCTAACTAAATAATAGTTTGAATGTTTCATGAATGTGTATCCTGTACCACAGCAATAGCCATTATCTGAGATTAAAGCTCTAAACTCTGCATCTGAGTCCAGCCCTGAGTTCTGTCCGGACATCTGTAGAGCCTAGTGACATGTTTCTGCCCTTGAGTTAAAATGGTGTGTTGAATTTATGTCCTACTGATCACTCCTACAGTATTTCAGTTCCCCCCAAAGGTGAGTTTTTTCACTTTCATCATTTAAAAGGATCATTTGATTCATGTGAGGCAGTTTGGAGAACTGATGTCCTAAATACTCCTAAGTTCTAGCCTTGTTTTCTGTTTTCTGTTTCCATGGATTGGGACAAGGAGGATGCTGTTAGGAATGGAAACATGCAAGTTTAAGAATATTGTGAAAAATACAGTCAGTGCACTTGAAGGGACAAAAGAAGAGATGCAGGACTAATGTTCAGTTGAGATGCAGGGTGAGTCAGATTTACATCCGTTCGCAGCTTCTGTGGGTGGCGTGTCCACAGTGGTTGGTGAATTTTGTTACAGCTCACCAAAGATCCAATGCAGATGCTGAATTCTGTGATGAACTGTGGACGGCAGATGCAGAGTAGAGAATGAGAAGATGCAATGACAATCAACAGAAACTGTGTTTACATGAGAAATGTGACTACCAGTGCTGATCAATAACAATAAAAATAAAGAAAAATATGACTTTAATGTGATGATTTTATCAGAGCCTTGGATTCTTGTCTGTGACTCACTGAGAACAAGTCATCTAAAAAACAGTGGCCTTGAAACTGTTCAGGATGAGCTGAAATCAGCAGGATGTCAGCTCTGCACACATCCCCTGCTTGGTTCCTCTACAAAATAAAGCCATGTGACATTTATTTGTCTGTCTATAAGAGGGCCATTGTTGAGTTCTCCAATCAGATGAATTCTGATTGGAGAAGCCTATTCCCGATGCGGAGCTTTCCTCAGTCACTTTTGTTTTTAAACCGCCTTTAAGAAGGCAGTTAATGTGTTACCGGTTCTGTTAGAGACACAACAAGACATCCCTACAACACTGTCTGACTTCTGGCATGTTCTGCTCGTTTATATTTTGTTTGAAGGGCACTCCTGTCTTTACTGACTTTGTTTAAAAGCAAAAAAACAAAATCAAACTGACCTACTGTTCTCCCCAAGAGATGTGCTTTTTTCCTTCCTGTCAGCATTATCCAGCAGAGGCTTTTCTGTGAACGCTTTTGCCAACATTACTCTGACCTCTTTGACTGTTTCTTCCAGTAGATTGTCCTCTTGGCTTCTTACAGAGACTCTTGTCAGCTTTAGAGTTTAGTAAGCGGTGTGGGTTGAAATCACGTCCAGCCGGCTCCTGACGAGCCTAAAGTCGTCTTCTGATCTTTCTTCTTAAAGCCACAATCTACAAAATCTCATCGGGTTTATTTATTGGACATTTTGAGGGAAACCACCTTGTAGCTTTTGAATTCTGTCCATTTCCAAAACCATTTAGCCAATTTTTCAGCAGAAATGCCAAGAGAATCACTGTGAGGGGATTTGATTTTATTCTGCATTTTGCCTCTTTACTACCTGAATCCGCTTTGTGTAACATCCTTTAAGCTTTCTTAGTAAAATATTGTGACTATGAAACTCTTTCCTTTAATGGGCACAGTTGTAAAGTCCTGAACATATTATACCACAGACATAAGGACAGATGGATTTTAAGAAGCAAGCGCCCGAACAGAAGAAAAAACTCAAACAGGGCCAAAAGGGAGAGACGTATGAAGGCAGTTTTGTCTCTATGAGGAGTCCGCTCATGCTAGATGAACACAAATGCATTTTAGTATGCATGAAGACAGGCATGCTGAGAAGCCGGCACAGCATGGAAATGGCCTGGGAAATGCTGGAAACATGTATCCAGAAAGACGAGAGCTGAGCGAGCTGCAGGCTGCACGTCAGGCTGAGGGGAGACATGATGCTGCATACAAAAAGTAATGCTGATGTGCTCGACACGCCTATCGTTCGCATTTAAATGAATGCATGAATCAATTACCTTACATGCAGCATCCTTTCTTTCATATGTCTGTCACACTTTCATCTGTAAACACGCTCATCTAGCTTTGATACTGTTCCACTTCACTGAGAAGAATAACTTTTTATTATGAGTGTTTCCCTTTGATAATTGGCTTCTTACTGTATATGTTGGCTTAGTGTGAGTGTGAATCACAGCAGGCACAGCTGCAAGTGTTATCAGTGAAACTCAATCTGTTGTCTTCTCATTTGATCAGGAAGTCAAAATTAAGATCTCACACTCATGTGAAAGCTCATGAAGTCTCTGTCGTCAGGCTTGACTTGTTTGGTTTCCAACCAGATGATGCTGTCTTTAATGCAAAGAGCAAGTCCTCTTATTTGTAGACTACAGTGCTGTGTGCATGGCTAACATAGAGTTAAGAAACACAAACTTGATTTATTTGTATAACGCCTTTTGTTTTGACCGAAAACACAAAGCGCTTTATGTTAAAGCAAATGTAATAGCCATAAAATATGAAACTTAGTTAAAACCAAAAACACAGGACAATCACCAGATTCCTCCCTCCATCCACCCAGGTCCCCCAATTTGCCCCTGAACAAAATGAAGAACTGCAGCTTCAAGAAAAAGTTCATGTTAAAACACTTATTATTCTATCATACTAGTGTTTTTTTTGTGTCAGTTCTGCAAAATGTAAATAAGGATTGTTTTTTGTGTGTCACATCTGTTGAGGGACAAGAAGCACCTAGTGACCCCTCGAGCTGCTCCCCACAAACACTCAAAGACTGGAAATAACCATCTAGATAGGCTTCTCTCTTTTTCCTTATTTGGGTTTAAAGAGCTGCATGGTAGAAATGAAGACCTAAATGTTTTGCAAATATTAAAAAAAAAACAAAGACAAAGACAGTGATTTGAGGTTATTTTCTTCAATGGAGGCAGAACACTGTTTACTGTAAAATAGAAACACAAATAGAAAACAAATGTTTATGTTGTATATACTGAAGTCTTGGAGAAACAATTCTGAATCCTTGTACTTCAGAGTTCGTAGAAAAAGGAAAATACTTCTGGACATCTGTTATTATTTTAATTTGATTTAAATTATATATTTGTGTGTTTGTTTGTTTGTTTGTTTGTTTGTTTGTTTGTTTGTTTGTGACTTCCTGTGATGTGACACCACTTGCTGGTTTGCAAACCCTTCTCAGGCTGTGTCCTAATTCCTTCCCTACTCACTACATAGGGATCTACATAATGTGTTCTCCATGTTTCAGTGCTGTCTGAATCTACAATTCCAAAATCCAGTGCTCTAGAAATTTCCCAAAAGTCTCAGCCAAAAACCAATGTGCATCGCTGCTCACTATACTGGTGAATATAGACCACAATGCATTGCATTTGAATAATTTCTGTGAAAGAAATGTATTTTTTTAACAAACCATCAACGTTTTCATCATTAGAACAGAGTAGATTCATAAATAGTCATCCTAAAATGCTTACATCAATGAGATTTTCACTTCGTGAAATTGGTCATGTCTAAGTTTAAGAAAGAAAAGAAATAGTGAGCATGGTGTCCGAGTTTCTTTTAAATCCAGGGTACTACACTATAGAGTTTTTCAGGGAGGGAATTCGGACACAGCCTCAGTCTATATTTCTCTGTCTAAATCTGCTTTTATTTTGGTTGTTTACTGATGATTTTTTACGTGTTGCAACCGTGCTGGGAGTTATTGTTAATACACTAATGTGGCTGGCTAACGCTTCAAATGTGGCTGATTGTAGCGATGTCAGACTGGGTTTTTTAAGTGTTACTAAACAAGGTTAAAAAGTTAGCATAGCCACAGTAATATTTGTTTAGCGGTATCAGTCTGTTTTTTTACCTGTGGCAAACAAAGCTGGGAGTTACGAGATTGTAAATAGGCTAATGAGGCTAACGTGTAACATGTCAAACAAGTCTAGAATTACTGTGGATGCTGTAAATAAAGCCTGACTGACAGACTTCCAGTATCTCTGATTCTGAACATTGTAGATAAAAATCTTTGACTCTGGTTCCGATGTGTCGTTTGACTACAGATGTAATGGAGCACACCTTCCACAAGGTCTTTCTTCTGTCTCAGTATTCTATCATATGTTTCTCAAGTCTTCGTGTTCTTTTTGCTCAGCAGTGTAGAGAAATGGTAAATGATCTACACTTGAATTGCACTTCACTGGTTCTCATAGTGCTTTTACAAAATAAAAGCCCATTGCCTTTCTCCCCTCTTCCTTCTTGAAGCATCGGCTCAGTCGACTCTGAGAGGTCTGCAGTTCTTCTGCTTCTATCATGATTTCCTGGATGAGTCCTTGTTATGTTTTCATTGGAGTCCAGGGAAAGTTCTGCAATTTTCCAAGTTTTCTTCATTTACAGACATTGTACTATTTTTTTACATCCAAAGGTACAGAAAAATCTTTTTATCTCTTTCAGACTCCCACAAATCTTTTCAATACTCATCAAGTAATTTATAATTTAACAGGACAATTACTTGTCCCTGTTACTTCTTTCATGGTAATTGTTGCACAGTCTAGTTCTCAGTCTGTGTTTCTGCAGCTGGTCTTTGACTGATAATATCAAAGTCAAATCTTGCACTCATATTATCATGAAAACGTAACAAATGTTTAAAACACAGATTCAGCTGGGATGTCTTCCAGCTGTCATCTTGAACACAAGATCTGATTTATTGAATGAAAGTAGGACAGGTGTGTGTGTCAGGGGCGTTTACAGCAGTGACAGATTAGAGCTTGTAAAAGGAAAAAAACTGTATGTGGGTCATGTAATAAGGCAAACAGGCTGAAGGTGGTGGGGGGGAAAGGTGTGAGAAAGGGGGGCAGGGGTGTTGGGTGACATACAGAGATTTTCATGTCTGTTGTAAGAGAGGAGAAGAGGAGTTGTGGGGTGAAAGCTGGGAAACGGAGATGTGACAGGAATAGTTTGGGGTGACAAGAGTGGATAAGGTTGAGTGGGGTAGAAGATGACAGCAGGGGGCTACAGGGGGGTAGCTGCAAAGAGGAGAGATGTGGGAAGAAGCTGGAGGCAAGGAGCCAGTTTGCAATGAAATAGCAGGTGGGATTTAACAGGAGGTTGCAAGGAAAGGTTATAAGGAAAGGTCAGGGGGGAGAAGGAAACAATGACAGAGAGAAATGGAGAAAAAAGCATCAAAGGAAGGAGGCTCCACCCACTTTGTTCCCCTCTGTGATTTCCTCTCTTCAGCTCTCTGATACGTCTTTTATATGTGTGTGAGGCAGATACAGAGGAGCCTCCCATGATGCTTTCACTGCTACATCCACAGAGCTTCCAGTTGCTGCATAGCTCAGAAGCCCCTCCCACTTGTGACACATCACCCCCCCAGCAACCGCTTTGTCAGTCAGCTTCCTGTCAGACAGATGTCATCATTGACTGAAGCCAAAACATTCAAAGACTTTTTCCAACCTGCAGTCGTATCAAGGAGAAGTAGGACGACGGAGAATATTTCTGAGTTTCATGTTTTTGTTTTTTAGATTGATTTCACTGATCCTCTCTTTGGTTACGTTCACACTGCAGGGCTTAATACTCAATTCTGATCTTTGGAAAAAATCCGATTTTTCTGCAAGGGCGTTCACATTTCCAGTTAGATGTAAACTTTTGTGATCTCCTGTGTGACCGTGAAACGACCCAGAAGTGACCCGCATGCGCAGAAGAGTCCTCAACGGTGAACCACGTCACTCGCTGTTTGTGGAAGTAGCTAACGTTAGCAATGAATGTCAACAGCAGTGATGTCATCAGCAGTGATGTCAACAGCAGTGATGTCAACAGCAGTGATGTCATCAGCAGTGATGTCATCAGCAGAGCTCTTTTTCATGATTACATTTATCTTCATGAAGGAGCAGCACAATTACAATCCTCTCATTTTAAGAAGGCATTGGAGCCGGGACCATCTGGACCCACTGTAGTGGAATGGGGATGTTTATGTGCTGGGGCCGCGTGTGTGTGTGTGTGTGTGTGTGTGTGTGTAAAGACAGTGTGTGTGTGTGTGTGTGTGTAGAGACAGGAGAGAGCGCGTGCAGCGCAGGAGGGAATAAGGGGGGCAGTGGGGGCGCATTCATGTTGTGTTATGGAGGAAGGAGAACGGAAATAAAAGAAGGTTCCCCCAGAATAAATGCTGTTGACTCTTTATTAACCCGCTCTGGAGAATCTGAGGGTCTGAACAGGGAAGTGAACCCCAAAGGAGGATCCACCAACGGCCCTGGAGAAGCTGGTCTCTCCCGTGCTTCTGTCCACGGTCAGAAAGGCAAAAAAGTCATCGCGGGGAAGGTTCAACACCACACTCAGCCATTTTGCTGGAAGCCAAATTCAGTGGCTTGAAATTGGCCTGAATAGAGCGATCACCCAAACATGAATCCAGTCGGTGACCTGCTTCCCTTCCACTGACTGGTCTGAGCAGCATCGTCCACCATGGTTGATGTTTATGTTCTCGTTCCCGCCTACTTCAACGCAGAATGATGACTTTTGTGGCATAATGATGACGTACAGGACAGATGCTTGAGGCCTGGCCGTTCAGACGGAGGTCGCATTTGAAAAGGTGGATCTTTTGTTAGACTGCTGCCCCCACAATGCAGTCACGGATGAGCTGAAGAAAATGGATGAATCCTCTCTCATCGGTAACACTCACCATGTCTCCTTTGTCTTCAGCAGCTGGGAGAGTCAGGGATATTGGTGCCCTCCTCTACTACTACATGTCCTTGGTTAGCTCAAACTTTCTCCATACACTCCAGAGTTAGTGACGGCATCCACCACACCAAAAAATTCCCATGAGCACTCTCTTTCCAGCTTTTAGTGGCATCCTACTCAAAACAATGAATGCAGCCGTCATCCAGTACATTAGGTTATACAACATGCCCTGTAGACATGCAAAACGTGGATGCCTAGCAACACCTGCACTTCTGTTTCATGTTTGATGAATACTGTTGTGTGAAGTAAATTAAGCTATTTGCATCGACTCTTCCCAGTTGTTTTCACATTCTGCCAGATATGCCTACTTTGCATAATTTGCATAGTGATGGCTAAAACAAAAGCTATTGCATATACAGTTTTTCCCCGTTTTACACATGCAATCCAGTTAGTAAATCAAAAGAAACTAATTTTGCATATGCAAACATTTAGTAAATCAAGCCCGAAGAGCACATTTACACTGGCAGATTGTTTTTCCAAACAGAATTTGTTCACTGCAGCGATCCACATCTTTTGGCAGTTGTTAACCCTTTAACACCAGAGGTAACACATGTTTTTAGACATGCTTATCTGTGACTGTTTCAGCCATCAGTGTGAGTCTGGTGATTCTGGGGTAGAGAGAGGCAGTTTTTCATATCTCATATGCAACATGATACGTACTGTATCGTGTTGCATTAATTTATTGATTTATTTAAGAGGGAAAGAGCACATTAATAGCATGGCTGCAATGTGCCAGAATTAGCCCAAAGGCTATTTTTCATCTGTAGTCCCTGGACAGGTGTTAAAATTGTCAACCTAGAAACTTCAAAGCATCAGTTAAATACATTAATAGAAAATAAACGTACAATAAACAATCATGTAAAATACATGAAGACATGCACACAGTAAGAAACAAATATCAAAGACACAAAGGTGAACGTTCATACAAGGCGCATGACGGCGCGAAGCCACATATTTCGCATAAACGCTTCACTACTGTAAAGTGATGCCTGTCAGCAAAAGGCTGATTTTCTCAGCTTCAGAAGCCGCTGGAATTACCTTACTTGCATAAACTGAAGTGAAGTGAAGTGAAGTGAAGAGATATGGCAGCTGAAAGAATGTGAACACTGGAACTAAAGCTGCAGCGTTAAAGGGTCAAAGCTCAATCTGGTACAGATCAGAAAAACACTGGGCTACTTGGGGTCAGGCGGGTCTCATTCAACTGTAGACCTGCATCAGTTCCCATAGGAGACAACAAAAACACACATACAAAAACCCAGAGAAACTCCTTTATACTATACAAACTTTTATAAGATAAGACTTTATTTATCCCACGATGGGGAAACTCTTTTGTCTGCAGCGGCAAAAGTGACATTCAGAACATTGTAACAATATAAAAGAACAGAAGAACATCTATAACTTAAAAGACAAAGTAAATGAAATTAAAATCAAAATATCCACCAAACAACCGTTGATGAAGAAAAACGACAGAAACAACAGCA
The DNA here is from genome assembly GCA_023969325.1 of Oryzias curvinotus. Taxonomy (NCBI): domain Eukaryota; kingdom Metazoa; phylum Chordata; class Actinopteri; order Beloniformes; family Adrianichthyidae; genus Oryzias; species Oryzias curvinotus. Next base: position 27,202,848 of record CM043720.1, read on the forward strand.
ACAGCAAATGTAATACACCGTGTAGGTACATAGTGTGTCACTGTAGTACAGTGTTGTACAGTCTGATGGCTGTGAAGGAGCGGGTCAGCACCTCTACAGTTTGGTGCAGGGGGGGTGGGGGGGTTATCCATGATGGACGTTAGCTTAGCCAACATCCTCCTGTCCAACCAGCTCCTTGATGGACTCCAGTGTGCAGCCCAGGACAGAGCCAGCCTCCTTAACCAGCTTGTTAAGCCTCTTATCTTTATTTCCTTTAAAGCAATTTAATAAGTTGCTTCTGTATAACATTTAGTATTCCTGTTTTTTTGTTTTCTTTCGTTTCTTATTTATTTTTAAAGTGTAACTTCCAACTTCATTAAGACTTAAAATTGAATTAATGAACACAACATGACTATTTCCTGATGGGTTTTTTGTGACACAAGATGGAGTCAGAGTGGTTTTGTTTGAGACCCACAACATCCACAGCTGTGCGTGAACAGGGACCTGATTTCTGCACACAAAGGGGATGAAAGGGCAGCGAACACGCCAAGCATTGTTGATTAAAACTGAAGGATACAAAGTTCATGGTGATTAATTCTGCTCCTCAGTGCATTCTGACAGCTGCACAAATTTCACTTGTTTCCTATGAATCAGTTGGAATAAAAACTCTCCAGGACAATTCCGGCTTGATTAAAGCTTCTCACAAAGGTCTTTGTGTTGCTGAAGTTGTTTCTTTAAAAAGAATTATATGGAAAAAATTGACCCCTCACAAAGAAACTGCCTTCCATTATTTTTTTAAAGTACGGGGAAACTTTTAGTTGAAACTCAAACACAAAATGAAGATGTAGCTTCTGACAACTGCCAAAGATAAACACGCAATTTACACATCGACCACTTAGTTTATTATGATTGTAGTTTCAGGAAAAAAACTTCTAAGATAGTGAATATTATCAAAATAAAGAAGATTAGATGGAGGTCTTGCAGGAAAAAACATTGTCTTCCCACAAGTGTGCTTCAAAATGACTTTCTGGGGCATGATGACAACATTTACAACCTGTGTCACATGATCCTTATTTGGAATGGGTGTAAACACATGAACATTAACACTATGTTGATACTTTGGAGTCTGCACTTGCTTAAGTATTGAGAAACTACTATATGTATCTGAAGCATGCCATTTGTTTTAACTTAATGGAGTCTTAGCCTTTGAATCTGTGGGTCAAAAGGTGAACACCAGGGATTTTTTCATTGTTCTGTGTGCCATGGTAACAGCAGGCTGTCAGTTGTCAAAATCAAAGCCTTCTGCGCCCTCTCTGGCAGGCGCGATCCTCAGAAGCCAAAGCCTGAGACCTTCATGCTCAGAGAGGAGAGACTGTAAAGAAATCGGGACAGTCGGGATCGTTGGGTTTCGTGCAGCAGGGTGGAGGCAACGAGGAGTTCAGGGTTCAAGTCTGGGCAACATGGAGACCAGGATTAAAGGCAACAAAAGGCAACTCTTTGCTGATTGACTGGTAGATTGCAGCTGCAAAAGGTCGAGTAGAGAAGGATGGATAGATAAATAAATGATGGATGGATGATGGTGATACAGAAAAAAGTTATTTCAATTTAATATGTAATTATTTTGCATGGTGGAGCAGTGGTTAGCGCTCTTGCCTCACAGCAAGAAGGCCTCCGGTTCAAGTCCCGGCTGGGGGACATGAAAAACAGAACATCAATGGGGGACCTTTCTATGTGGAGTTTGCATGTTCTCCCCGGGATCTCCAGCTTCCTCCCACCGTCCAAAAACATGCTTCATAGGTTGATTGGTAACTCTAAATTGTCCCTAGGTGTGAGTGTGAGAGTGAATGGGTGTGAGATCGTGGATACTCTACCCTGCTACAGACTGGTGACCTGTCCAGGGTGTCCCCTGCCTTCACCCACAAGTGGTTGGGATAGGCTCCAGCAGCCCCGTGACCCTGAAAGGGACAAACAGAATAGAAAATGAATGAATGACTGTAATTATTTTTTCACCTCATTGGTAAAACAGGACTTCTTACTTATAATAGTGACTTTATGATGAAACTCAGTTCAGTTTACTGCTGTGATTTATTTCAAAGATGAATATAACTTTCTTAAATAAAATCTCTCCCAGCGGATCCCAACAGGTACACAAATCCCACCCACCCATGGGATTTGAACCCACAGCATGAATGGGTCATATTAGAATGCTGTGTTTGTACCTGTCAGTGAAAAGAGCTTTCACACGGTGCTGGAGGTGTCTCGGGTCCAGAGGGGGCTGTCATCACAGAGGAGTCAAACCTGTGGCCAAATGCACTGGATGAGGCTTAATGTCCCCCCCCCCCCATGCTCCCCCACAGCTGAATGTGAAATTTATTTTTATTTATTTATTTTGTAATAAAGCAGCCTTATAGCACAACGGGTAACAGAGGCCCTCAGGTAAACAGCTAATGAAATCCCTTCTCCCGTTTGGACTAAATCATCCAAATAGCAACCGGCACCTCCGGCACAGAGGCAGCCTGATGGCAGGAAACGAGGCAGAGATGGAGAGAGAGGGGAGTGATTGAAGGGGGAGAGTGATGGAGGGATGGGAATGGAAAAAGGAGAAGAGTTAGGAGTACCAAACCTGTCCTGCATAGGGGCTTTATCACGGAGTTCTGTAATTCATAGTATTAATGAGGGTAGTTTCCAGAAAAACGGCAAATGTCTGCCAGCTGTAATAAATTCAGCTTCAAGGCATCCACCTACAGACCAACAGATCCATGGACGTCTTTGTTTTCCTCTGAGCAGGAATCTGGATCTAAACACGGCTCAATAGCTTTGATATTGCTCTCCATTTTGTTTATTTTTTTTGCACCGGTAATGTGAGGTTGGGGGTGTGAGGGGCTGTAAGCCAACAGTAAAGAGTGTGAACTGATAGCTTACACCACGCCAACAGTCCTACAATTCAGAGGTGAATGTCTAATGAACCCCTGCCGTTCTGCAGAAACGTTGTCCCAGAAAACGCCACAGGTTTTTATTTTGGCTGAAAACAGCATCATAATAGATCAAAAGGTGATCGAAGTGGGACTTTAATAAACTAACTACAAAGCCATGACCTGAGGCTGTGACGACAAAGCAGAGGACAAAGATGGACTGAAATCTAACACCGAAACACAGATTTTTTTAAACTGACAGAATGAATGGTTGGACCCCACAAATAAAAACTCATTTTACTTTGTCCCATACTATTTTCCTGTTTTTGTTACATACTGCAGGGCATAGTAAGCTCCAGTCCTCATTCCAAGCCCACACTGGGTCTCATCGGTCCATCTCTACAGGTGGCTCCATTGCATTATTGGACTAAAGACAGTGATTAAAAAATAAGTTTGGGTAATGCTTTAGTTTTAACCATTCCTCTTCCTTAAAAAAAGTTTATCAGATCATTTTGAAAATGAATTTGTATTTTGAGCACAAATACACAAGGATGAGAAAACAATCAAGCCCAATAGGCCCTCAGGTGATTTTGTTTAACATTTTACACCAGAGATGTCATCTAAGGTGACGCCTAAATAACAAACTGTTTGACATACCATAACTCTTTATAGTAAATCATATAGTCTTTAGGTTCATTTTAGAAAATTCTGCTGTTCTTTATTAGAAAGTTTTTTAAAGTCGTGCTTTAAGTGTTTGTTTCACCCTGTGTGATGAGACTTGGATTGTGTAACGGCTCTTTTGTCTAGTTTACACCTTCACCAATTTATCCTAAAATCCACCTCAGAGATGAGCTTTGACTGGTTTTTCATTAAAGTTAGTGAAACTGCCAGCAACTTTCTCCTGATTTGATCAAATATCATTTCAGCGTTTGTTTGCCCGGTGCGGGGCTTTCCTTCATCACAGCACTGAGGCAGGCGGCCAGAAAACATCATTATTCAAGAATTTGTCTTCCCATGGGGCTCTTCGCTTATTCACACATTGATTACAGCGAGGCTTTATTGCTCACCTATTCATCAAAGCACGAAGCAGCTGAAGCTTGAACCGTTCTAGTTTATTGAACAGGTTTTCCTTCAGGAGGCTAAGGCCCTAAATCAAAACCAGTTTTTGGTCCTACCTCCATTTGTATATAAAGTTTATTCATCTCCATGAAAAGCTCATTAACATTTTTTATATGTACTCCGCTTTTATTGGTTTACTCACAGAACACCGGCTGCGCCATACCAGAGTCCATCTGGCCCAAGTAGCTCTTTTAGTAGCTGTGATCGCCCTGGTTCTGTCTGCAGGCGGTACCGTCTGTGCCATGGGCACTGGACTCCAGAACGGGATGGTGATGCTGTGAACCATAACTGATCTCGCTGTATCGTGTACGTGTTAGCCGTGCCCGTGCACTGACAGTAGAGAGCGTTTAAGAGTGGGGCCAGAGACAGCATCAATCAATCCCCTGTGGCACAGCACAGCCTGACAGATGTGTCATAGAACTGTAGGTACCATGACCACTCGGCCTACAACTACCGTTCGGGGTCCTTTCGACTGCAGGTAACATCACACTACGGTGGCTCCACTTGGACAAACTACGTGGCGTGGAGATCTGCTCGGGCTCTACTTAATTTCTTTTCATGTTTCCTTTTGTGACATAAAGTTCTTTTCCCTCATAAGTTGTGTCTGACATTATCCTTTGTAGTGTTTATAGAGAGAATTTGCCACAATCCACTTTGTAAAAGATCTGTGGCTGTTAGAATGAAGCTGCTGCTGCTCTGATCAGAGCAGCTGGAGTCTCATAGCTTCGTGTTTGCAGGCAGGGACGGGTTCAGAACGCTGTCCGTTCGGCTGCAAATGCACTTAATAATAATCATAACAATAATGAAAGCACGTTCAGAAGATAATCTCGCTCCATGTCGAAGCTCTGCTTGTTTGCAACGGACCGCAGAGTATCTTCTTCCATGATAGTATCCTAATCTGTCCAGACCAATTACTGTCTGATACGTCATCAGACCAACGGACAGCCAATCACACAATGTGACGTCAGAACTAGTCCCAGGACCCCGAATGGTTATGGTACCTACACCGCCGACCCTTCGGTCATTGGACACCCTGCTCAACTGCCTGAGCCGCTGCCGCCCATAAATCCAGTCAGGCACAAAGAACATTTATTCATTCCTCCTCCATGATTAATTTTCAAACGTTTGGCATTTCCGTGAATTAAAAGGGACTCCATCCATACGCTGCAAACAAATCCGAGTCCCTGGTTGGTCAAAGTTGGATCTGGTTTAACATTCAATGACCGTACAATTGGTCACAAGTTTTCTAAAGGCCGAAAGCAGTCTTCAAAATGTGCGTAGCGACACGTGAACATGAGTGAGGGTGAAAGCCCAAAACACGAATTTATGCGCGTTTACTTAGACTTTGCATTAAAAGTGGTCACTGGAACACACGTTGCTGAAGGGGTAGTGAACAGTTGCAAAATGATTGTGCTTAAAGGTTGAGTTGACCTATCGGTTGTTGCGTTTTTGTTTTGTTTTTTTTTTTGCTTGTAGGAAGACAACACCTATTGTCAACAACAGTAACTACAGTCTAGTCTAAAAAAATAATTTCACAGTATCATAAGTTTGGGAAAATTCCATTCGGATCAAGTCAGTTCTATTTATATAGCCCAGTTTTCCAACAATAGTCATCTCAATGGACTTCATACCATATAAATGAAATCATAAAGAATATGAAATAATACAATTCAATAGGTAATGGCTAAACTAAAGTAAACAGACTAAGCTAAACTGGGCATCCCTGGACTTAGACCCTCCTTCTCGATAAACCTAAAAAACGGAAAAAAAGAAGAAACCTCAGGGATGTCCACATAAAGGAGGGATCCTCTTCCAGGACAGACAGGTGAGTTAACAGAACTCTTAGAGAAGAGATAGCTTATCTAACTCTACAACTACAACTAGATAAAATGCCGGCATGTCAGACAGATTTTTCCTTTTTTCAAGCCTGTGACGGTACGCCTCTGTGTCTTTGTCTGAGCGAGCACCCTGAGCACACACACACATAATACGCTTACCACATGCACGACACCTTCTGGTTGGTGCGCACGTATAACTCTTCTGTTGTTCATTTCTTATGAATTTCCCTTCATTTTTCACAGTTTAGGCCTCAGGTCCACACTTGGTCATCAGTAGTTTTTGGCATACACACACCTACAAAAGTTTGCTCACGGCGGCTCAGCAGCATGGCGTCTTAGCCACGCCCCCCGTCATTGACAGCCAAACCGAGTGATTTGTTTATTCTGTTTATATAATGTGGTGAGTCTTTGAGACGGCTGTTCCTAATTTAACCTGTTTGTTTTTGTTCTTTGAATTTTCACGGTATAGTTTAGGGGAATTAATTGTGGTTGAAATAAATGTGAAATTAAATGAAGGACATAGTTGAAATATTTTGTTAAATGAAATATTTATTAGAATAATTGTTTCTTCTGAGTAGAATGTTTCTTTAGGTGGGAGGGGCAAAAAGAGGTATCTAAGGAGGTATGTCATTCTCACATTGGCAGAACGAGTGAGAGAAACAGGCAGAAGTGCCGGTGTGAAGCCAACACACAAGGAAGCTGAATTGATCTGAAGTCAGACAAACATGTATGTTGTTTTTGCCCTCATACCTGCTTTATTTGTTTTTCTGTATGTCTATTAAAAGGGGAATGAAATCTCTCCTGGTTTGCCTATGAGTTTTTGTTTTCCTGTTTTTCCTGAACTTCTTAAGAGAACTGTTGGTGAGAACTGAGTGCTGTTCAGATTAAATTTGTGTACTCCTTAGGTGTCCATTGTGTGCAGCCTGACTGTTAGGAATTAGTGCGGGCATCTCACGGGTCCATACATATCATGTCCTCACCCCACCTGTGCAGTATTTGTGTGCAGTCAGTCAGGAGCCTCTCACTGATGACTGAAGGGCAGCGTAATGCAAAGTCATAAGTGCATGTAACTAATATTCATCCAAGTACCTCATAATACACTTACCACATGCACGACAATGGTACGTTCTATTTTAATAGCATCCTTTAAGATGCCGCTCCTCTCTTTGACCATCCATCAGTCATCTTTTTCTTTTTAAGAAATCATAATTTGAAAAAGAAAATCCTTAAAAAAAATTAGAATAACACATATTACATAAAACATTTAATAGATTGTCTTTATTTGTTCCTTTAGCTAAAGTTCTACAATCTAACCCATAAAATCTGTGTTATACACAGACACTTCAGGCACTCCAACAATGGCTTTGACTCATTATGCTGGCAACAATGAGAGTGAGGAGAAGCTTGTTCTATTGTTCTTTACCAGAAATGGGTTCTTTTTCATAGTATTGTGTGTCATACATTTATTATGATGCACACATTTCAACTTCAGAACTGTTTCATTTATTATCATGTTTAAGCACATGAGTATGCATAAGTCTGTTTTTGTTTCTTTAAATTTGATTAAAAGACAGAAAATACTGTGAGGCTGTGTGCTGCTTATTTCTCATTAGAGAGGAAAAAGTTCAGTGTTTAAAGCTTTCTTACTAGCCTGACTGACAAATTCATTTTCCTAAATATAAAGGCAGCAAGGTCTCCAACCCTTTTCAAATCAGCACTGGCACTTTTAAAACTCTGCAAGTAAATCAAAAGTGTTACACAAAGATCTCCAGCAATTTGTGGAAAAATGGTCCCACTTCTGCCAAACCAGGACCATTTATTGGGCCACAATCCATTTTGTTTACTGACCCAGAGTAGAGGAACACTTTTGGAAGCGAAAGGAAAAAGCAGGCAGGACCTTGCATTGGGGGAGCTGTAAATACAAAGTAAGTGCTTCACTTGATGTCACTTTAATCTACACTTTCTGCTTCACGAGTAAAGTCCTTGACAGCCTTGCAGCTCTCCATAAGGCCTCTGCAAACATCCTCCATTTGACTTTTATCAAAGTGCAAATAGATTATATCTGCAAGTATAAACCCAGCACTGAAAACACAGAGATGCAGACCCACACAGGAAATTGTCTTCAAAACTGAGGTGCATTAAAGAAACCATAATGGCTTTCTGTGAAGGTTGGCATATCATTATTCAAAACACATATAAAAGTAAAATTTAACAGCCCCTTTTTCTCCATGAATCATTCATAAGAGAAGAAATGTTGGCTTGTTTTAAATTCCGGGGCTCTACTTGATCCGTGAATTAAAATTCAGCTTTGATTAAAAAACTCTGACAATATTTTTGGTGATCATGAAGTCTACCAGTAAATTGGAGGGTAAGAAAAAGTTTTTGGGAAGTCGCCGCTGAAGAAACATTCTGACACGGGAACAGTGTCTGGTTTTAGTGTTGGTTTACTGCGTGAGGGTCAGAGCCTCTACTTCAGTCGGTTTTATTCACGCTGGGCATGTGAATGCTGAGCGCTTTTAGCATGTGATGTTCACACAGGTCTGTCGCTACCCAGCACTACCACATGTGCTCACAGTTGGAAGAGGCTTGGTGTGAAATGGGTAGGTGGTATAAATCTGACGAATTTTGATCCAGGCTTTTTTTTTCACAGCTCTATTCCGATAAATGAAAGACTTCCAATGACTAGAATTCCAGCTGGACAAACGGTTGGCACTTCTGTGTAGAGAAAAGGACGCCATCCATACATCCGTGTCAAATCTGAGTAGCTAACAGGTCAAAGTACAACTGCTTTTACTTTGTGGATAGCTCCAATACTACTCACCATTTTTATTGTAACGCTAATGTTAGCTTGGAGTTGTTAGTGGATCCAAGCTAGCATGAAAGAATACAAACAAAGGAATGATGGGATATCGTGTAGGGTTACGTCCAGTGACGTGCAGTCAGGGGAGGCAGGTGAGGCACAGCCTCACCTGTCATTTTGGGAAGAAAAGAGAAAAAATAAATTCATTTATTATATTTAATCAGTAATTTGTGCTTTGCAGTCATTTTCCATTTAAATGTACCATTTTTGGGTGTTTTTTCTTTTCAAAATCGCTGAATTTCCGCATTTGCCGTTCAGATACTAAGAAGCGATGTGCGATGAGGCACCAGCCCGCTGAGCCTCACCTTGGATTGCGCAATACCTATGCAGTCAGACGGTACTGCTGTCTCTCTGTATGTCGGTTCAATCACTTGTACTATATGAGCTGAGTTTACATAATTTAGCAGATGTATATGATGTACAGTGTTTGTTTTTATAAATAATTGTATGTGAGGGACGTGTTTCTTGTGCTGAGCGCTAAACGCCGGCCAAAAAGCCGCTGGGTGAGGCCAGCAGTTCTCGTGCCTCACGTTAGGGGGCGCTGGTGAGCCCTGAGATTATGACACTAAAAAATAATAGAAGAAGTGATAACAAGCGGCAAGTCATTTTCTTCAGAAGGATCAGCGTATGGACTTTATTTACAAAGGTAAGACGATAATAACGTTTGTGCTTTTTTCTATGCTGCAGTTTGTACAGTAACTCCTTGTTTTTCGCGGGGGTTACGTTGCAAAAAGAACCCGTGATAGACAAAATCCGTGAAGTAGAAACCTTTATTTTTTTAAAACTATTATTATACAATGAATACTGTATTATAAATTAAAAAGAAAGAACAAACCATTTACTGGCTCAAGCTTTTGTTTCACAAATAAAAGTACTTTAGAAACGTTTTTTTAGACAAATAACTTCTGTACTGTACTATCAAATAATAGTTTTAATAATCAATGTGAGCAGAAGGCTTGAAATCGCGGAGATTAGCCCCGCCCACCGCGACCCGAGTGATTAGATGAAACGGGAGAAAATGTAAAATTATTATGAAAAAAATACAAAGTACATTGGGACAAATAGTGACTCAGGTGTTGCAGCCGCTGCATCCTGACTCCTCTGCAGTGTTTTCTCCTTCTGAAGCCGCGGTGCAGGTGTGTTTGTTCGGGAGAAGAGCACAGTGATAGGCAGTTGTTGTCGCTTTTTTTCTGCTTTGCAAAAAGATCCATATACACTGACATGCCACCATCAAGAGAATTTGCTGTTTTACGTACGTGCACATATTAAACTGCAACGTTATTGACGCACAGGTAGAGAAGAAGCGGAGTGATTTTTTAGCCAATCAGAATGCAGAACACAATGCACGATGCAAATCCGTGAAGTAGTGAAACCGTGAAAAGTAAACCGTGTTATAGCAAGGGATCACTGTATATGGAAAAAAACATGTTGAAATGATATTTTAAACAAAACACGTTAACTGTTGTCAATCAAATGGTGAATAAGTTACTCAGTATGGTTCATATGTTTGTAAATATGACTGATGACGTCAGTGCCTCACCAGCCATTAACCTCAGCGCACGTCACTGGTTACGTCCACGCCAACAGTGTTGATTCTTCTGGGAAAACTGATAGAGGGCATGAAGAGATCTGCAGTGGATCATCCACAGTGAGAATCCACGACTTTAATCAAAACCAATCCAGGTTGTGAGGCCAGAACCCGCTGCCCCACAGTTCATTTGTTATATTGCTTCAGATTTGCTGCTGAATAAATTATTTACAATTGAACACAAAGTGATTTTACATGTTACATAATAAAATGTGCTTAGTGACTTGTGCACACATTTTGTTCTGATTGTTCTCTGATGCTGGGGCAGAGAGAGGAGCTGGACACTTCCATTTGGAGATGATAGAGGGGGATGACAAAGTTTATTCTCTAGTTGGACTGTTTGGGTTTCTGAAACTTGTTTTTCGAAGTATAAGTTTAGCTTTGTTTGTTAAAGCTTAAAATGACTAGTAATTTACTTGAGTTAATATTTCGGTTTTGGATGTTTTGTATTTGTAGTTCCCTCCCTTTTGTGTCATTGGTCTGATCAGCCGGTACAGTCATTCTGTTAAGTTGATCCCATTTTCATTTAGCCCCATGCCATTTTTTTGTTGAGGGAAATAAAACCTCTTTTTTGAAGATCGTTTTTTTTGTCCTGTGCCTCAGTCTCTGCTGAGCGGCCCTGACACGGAGGGCCAGAAGCAAAGGCTCGGTTGGGGTCACCACAAGAAGAATGAAGGCCTGACTGGTGCAGAAGATCAGCTGCCAGAATTTTGCCCTGTAGTCTGTGTGAATGAGGTCAAGCCACCTGCTTCTTTGCCACTGTGGCTTGATTACAAATGTTACTATCAATCATTTTATTATACGTTTATGCTTTTGATTATGCATTTACTTGGTTCTTTATATACATGATCATTAGGTGAAGTAAGTGCTGAAACGTCCATCTGTTTGTTTGTGGTGAAGGGATGCGGTCCAACCGTCATTCCTACCAAGAATGGCTGATCTCTTAACCTGCTTGCTAAGGATGGACACAGAGCCATTGTATGCCATGCCGTAAGGGGGGGGACCCAGAGCAGAGCAGATCAGAGCAGAAGCGCAGCACTTCTTTGCATAGACGCCCCTGGCTCTCCCTTTTGCAGAAGGTTTGAAAATTCCTGCATTCTCTTATGTGATTTTTCTTTTCCTATTTGCAAATCTGGTTTTTGATATCCGTAACCGTCCAAACCTGGGAAGGCCTTACACGGCAGCAACACCACCCTTCTAGTTTTGCCTTTGTTTCACTTTTTGTTCACATTCACGTTTGTTTATAGTTTTTAGTTCCTGTCATCAAGCCTGGACTGCTGCATTTTGGGTCCAGCATCACTTGTTTCTGACAGAAACCCCTGAACATCCAAGACCCAACAGAACCCAACAGTTTCTCTCACCACTGCAGTCCATGCCATGGCAGAGGAAGGTTTCCTGTATCCCTGATTCTGTTCATGTGTCGGGTCATGGAGACCGCTCTTCGTCAAGTTGCTAGTCCCTGAAGAGGGTTGCTGGGACTGATCCCCTTCATGTTTCTTGTCACTTGGAAGGGATGCCGCGATTGCTCCCTTTTATTTGTCCTGCCCCTGGAGAGGTCTGGGCTTCTTGCTGTCCTGTTCTTGTACAAATTCCCAGTCAGCAGGGGTTTGGGTAGCTGTGTCATCAACTGGTGCCCTAAAAAACATTGCACAGAAAAAATACACCAGTAAAACTTGCCCTCGCTCAAAGGGGAGTGTTTCATTTTAACTGCACTAAAGAAAACAAATGAAAACTCTTGGATTTTAGAGAGCAGAAAGAGGAAAAAGGCTAACAAAAAAGGCAAATACTGTTTAAAAGAAAGGCCATCTGCATTTCTTGAAAGTCTTTGTGGAGTGCAGGCATGAGGAAATCTGTGAAAGCCTATGCCCTGCAGCACTGCTCACCAAATGCCAGCTAGTAATGTGCCACCTGTTTAAAGCTGCAAGTGTGACATCCGCAAAGGGAGTGCTCTGCTTCAGCTACAGCCCTGCTCCACAAAGTCGCTCTTTCTGCAAAAAGGTAGAAGTCGAGCTTCAGGGTCTCTCACACTGCCATGACAGATCACACTCTGCTTCTTTAACTTCTTTTCATGTGTCCAGACCCCGAGCATTTTCTGTATTTTTAGACCTTTTCTTGGATTACTACCAGGACTCAAACCTGGGACTTACCCACCTCTGCCAGCCATGCAGACAGCAGTCACTGCGCATCATTCTAACCATATTTACCAAATTCCCCCATCAGCTTATTCAACCTTTAAAATATATACTAGTAATAAATTACATCACTTTTCTATGTAAATCTTTTCATACTAATATATATTTTATCACATATTCTTCTCAGTCATCATGATCTCCTTTATCCCATTATCCCAGCAACAAAAACGGTTTTAAAAAAAAGAATGGACAGAAATTGGTAAGCTAGCTTTTTGGGCTTTGTGGTTGGTGCCATTTTGACTGGATGCGGTCAACAAACAGCTTATTTTTCAAAAATGGAGCAGGCTGGCAGTCATCGAAACACATCCACTGGCGTTAGCAAAGCTCACTATTGCCTGTTCATGTCAATCAAATGGCCACGCCCCCATTGTTGTTTAAAGAATGCCCTACAGTTAGATTAGACAATATAGATGATAAAAGTCAAGTATGCACAGGAGAGGGGGAAAAGAGGGATGGAAGGGAGCAGAGACCTGAATAGATATTAAATGGGAATGGAAGGAGGAGGGCCTGAAAAAGAGAGGACGAAAGGATATGAAGCCCCCTGCTGTCAGGCAGGATGTCCAAGCCGTCCGTGTCCGTGACATTTTCCCCCCATCTCAGTATATTCTCAGGCCTCCTGCTGAACCACACCCTCTCCTGACCGCCACAACAGCATGAGAGAGAAAAACACCAAGGGCAAAACACCCAGGTGTAAGAGGAACTACAAATGAAACACTCACTTTAGCCAAAGACAAAAACACGTCCATTTAAATACGCCATAAGTTTGAGCAAAAATCCCAAAGAACCTGAACTAGAGGTAAGATCGGGCCTAAAAAATCCGGCCCGACCCGACACAGGCCCGCGGGCATTAAAGCCGAACTCGGACCGAACCCGACCAATTAACTTGATTTGCAGGACAGAGCCCGAAGCAAACCCGAAATTTCAATTTAACCCATAGGATTTTTGGCAGAAAAAAATCGCCAGATTTCTTAAAGGTAAAATAATCTACATATTTTTATGATCATGAAAGTTATTTTCTTTCTAACAGAGAGTGGTCGCTGCAGCCGCGCGCGTATAAGCTGCTGTTGTGGCATAGAGTTCAGCTGGAAGCTCTGCGCATAGGTTCCTCCCTCCATGACAAATGCATTTGATCAATGAAATAACGCTGGAACACAGAAGAAGAGGCCAGACAGAGAGAGTGACAGAGAGATCTGGATGATAAGCACTCGCTTCATTACGCGGGAAATGCTGCAGGCGCAGCGGTGCGTGTTTGCCTTTTCAGTTTCCCTGTCTGAAGTTTCTCCTTGACTTCCTGCTGCTCCATATCAGAGATCCCTAATCAAAATAGATGCAGACTTGGGGAGGGAAGATTACGTTCACGACACGCTGCGGGTGGCCGGCGCCCCCCCTCGTTCTGCCAGTTGCTGGACCACAGTGTATGTCAATCAACAGTGGGCTGGTGACTGGTGGGAGGGGGCGGGGTCTACCTGTGTGTGTGTGGGTGTGTGCGCTAAGGGAACGTTCTCCCTCTGAGTTAGAAGAAGCTGGCTGTGCCTTTCGGTTCGTGCGGTAACCGTTCTGACATCCAGGATTAATAAAGAGCTGTTTGACAACCGCCGCCTAAGGAGCTTCTTTGCAGACATTACAATATATTTATTAAAAAAGTCAGCGAGAGAGAAGCCCGGCCCGAACCGACCCGAACGTAATGACTGTCATTTAGAACCCGACCCGACCCGAAATTCGGGTCGGGTCGGGTTCTGACTCGGGCTCGGGCCTAAGATCTTACCTCTAACCTGAACCCATGACAGATGAAATATCATAGAACATTATAGAAGCTCTAAGGCACAGCAGGCCATTTCTGGTATAGTTTGTCCCATTCTAATCATCATTCCATCCATTTTGAAGGCGTTCCCAGTGGTCTTTTGATCATGACTATGCTGTTTTTAGCCAAAATCTAAAAAACCCTGTTGATTTTTAGGACATTGTTTCTGTGGCTCAACCCCGCCCCCTTCCCCTCCCCATTGCTGAGAGCTCTCTGTCTACAGGCTCTCCCGCTAGCTTAGAGGCCATCACACCTGCAACCAAACAATGAAACCAAAAATGCAACCAAAAAGACAAACCAGATGAGGAAAACAAAGACGTTCGTGGATCTGCTTGTCTGCAAGTGGATGGATCAGAATGGAGCGGAGCAGGGAGCTTGTGGCCCCCCCAGCTCACCATCTACGTCACAAATATGCTGTTTTACAAACAACATTTTTACGTTCTGCATTAATAAGGAAATGTTCAAAAACTCAATTTTAAACTTAACGTTCTTGATGTCCTCCATCATCAGAAAAATGCCTCAAGAGCATGAAAACACCAAAAACACTATCTTAGTCTTTAACTTGTGATTTATTTTTGTTTCTTGCTTTAAACACATTAATTTCATGACTCCTGGTTTGTCTCCAGGAATTCCAACCAGTAAAAAAGTACAAAACCTATAGATGGAAGTTTTTTTCATGTATAATCTGATTACAGAAAATAAAAAGGTTTCTTTTTGTAATCTTTTTTATGTTGTTTTTATTTGCAGCTGGTACCTTGAACAAACTGGGTGAAGGAAGCAACATGTGACTTGCATTCAAAAAGAATCCATGGACGTTCATGAGTCAGTGGAGTTTGATTGTGTAATATGATTTATGACAGTGAAACACCAAAGACCTTCTGACTCACAGTAGTACATTTGTCTGCACTTCGGAGGGATTCTCAGAAAATGTAGTTTGTGCTGTTTCCACTTCACCAGGGCTCCTCATTAGGAAGTGGTAAAACTATAACCAAAGAGCTTCTGGTTAACAAACGCAGACAAATGAGCCACAAGAATATCAGCAACCTGTCTGCTGCGATCTGTCATGTCTTAAAGTGGAAACATTTACTTTAGAAAAGTAAAAGGAGCCATGTTTGTTTCGCATAACTTGTCTTACATGTGCTGTTGACCTTATTTGAACTGCAGAGTACTGCATGATACCATTTTATTTTGCTGATCCCATTTTAATCTCCACATTTAAATTCTTATTGATTAATTAAGTTGTGGCCCGCTGATTGTAGCTTCTACGTCACACCTACCAGCTACAAGCTGCCGTTATTTTTGCATTCTTATTCACAACAATTTGAATAAATAAATACTCAGAAATGCAATTTAATTTGAATGTCGTCCACCATCACAAAAGTCACCAAAAACCCCATTTTTATTGGAGTGGCTCTTAAAAGAAAAAAAAGCCGTCATAACTAGCACTTGTAGTTTCTTTTCTCAGTTCTCTTCCAAAGTGCAGCAACCACGGCAAAACTTGACAAATGACTCAGGAAGGAGGTCTAAGCCCCTCTGCCAGCTGAACCTCAGCAGAGAGGACATGGGGAAAGTTGGCAGCCAGATGGACTTCAGGACAGCCTGTCTGGATCACAAATAAGAAAATCAGCACATTTTCTGGGACGTGTCGTTTCCTCACCCTCAATACTTTAACATCTAAAACTGTGTTTTGTGTTAGGAGTTAAACATCAAATAACGCATGTCTGCCCTTCCGGTGAAGCGTCAACTTAACGCACCAGAAGAAGGATGAAAAAAGTCAAAAGGTCTGGAATGACACGCTGACAAAAAGCAGACGTGTGTGTGTGTGTGTGTGTGTGTGTTTGCAAAGGTCCACTGAAGGCATCATCAGCATGGCTGCCCACAAATGTTGATTGTTGAACAGCTATTGAAGGCACTGCTAAAGAAAGAAAGAACTGAGGTTTTCTGCTGGTGGCTGGCACACCAGAGAGTATGGAGCAATGGAATGATGAGAAAAAAAGAAAAGAAGATAAAAAAAGAGCAGGCTCTAAAGTGAAGGAGAAACGGACTAAAATCTTTGACTGTGGAGTCCTTCTGCCCTCAAGAGGTGATGAAGGTTACTACAGCAGGATGTCCGCGTAATTTCAGCTCTGAGCTGACTAAACTAAGCTGACAACCACAGGTTCTTAGTGTCAGCACATATGGGGCATTTAGGATTTTAGACATGGAAAAAGAAGCACTTTCATAATCCAACATCTTCTGTGATTATTTTTTAGCAAAGAGTGTGTGTGTCTTAAGTGTCCCCAAAGCTGTGAGTTTGGACAGAATGGAGAAAGACAGGTCTGTTGTAACAGTTACAGTTAGGAAATATGACTTCCATCTCGCCTTTATGTATTTCTAATGTGTTTTAAAAGTCTTAAAAAAACACCCTGAACAGTAAAAAGCTTTGAAAGTACACAAGATTAGATTCTCTCAAACTAAAGGTTTTCTATGATGTCTTTTTAGTCATGTCGGCTGTTTTGATGTTGTTGTGTTGCGGTCAATGCAAGTTTTTAGATGAGTCTGGCATCTATGTTTACTAAGGACAACCTTTAAATGTGCAGGACACAAAATGCCAGGTAGTTGCAGCAATAAACAACCAAGCTGTGCTCTTTATTTTAATATTTTAGTATAAAGAGCTAGCTGGATTTGCATTTTGCATATCAGAAAATGTTTTCACGGACTTACCTTAATGACGTTTAAGTGGACTTTTTTTTCCCAGTTTCCCTGAACATTTGAGGATAAAGTTTATCTTTATTCTCTGTAAAATATCTGCAGCTGGTTTAAACTTTACCTGTACTCTAGATTTTGTCTAGGAACCATCAAAATGTGATATAGATTTTCCTTGACCCATAACAGAGAAAGTGGAAGAAAGGAAATTGGATGCCAGCTTCAACCTCATCCAACAAATAAATACACACAAAAAAAGAAAAACAGCCACTAAAACTAGTATTTTTGAATACGATCATAAGCAAGAGTCCACAGTTTAAACAATGTTTGTAACATTAGACATTCGGTTATTAAATATTATGTATTAGTATTTTCATGATCTGTGGGAACGACTGTTTGGAGTAAAGAGTCCTGGTTTTTGTCTGTTAGATGCAGATTTCTTTTATTTTGAAGTGAATGGGTCTTCTTCTGTTTCTGTGTAAAGAAACTTTCCTAATACATTTGTTTTTTTGTTAATTAGCTTGGAGGTTTCAATTTAGCGGACGGTTCAGCCGCTTTAAGAAAGTAGCGACTCATTCTTGATGCATGTCAAGAATGAGTCGGATGTGGTGGAGAGAATCCAATAGTTTTCCAAAATAAAACTTCAAAGTAGACATAAATCAGAAAAAAATGTTGGTTGTTTTTTTTTCTCTCTGCAGACCAGATGCAACCTGTCCCACCGACCGGTACCGTTCCGTGAGCTGGGAGCGGGGACCACTGTCCCAAACCCACTCAATGCCTTTTAAGGTTATGGGGTGGCTGGAGCCTATCCTAATCCCTGCTGGGTGAAGGTGGGGTGCACCCTGAATGGGTTGCCAGTCAATCACTGGGCCACATGGCAACACACACTCACTTTCACACCCAAGGACATTCTGGAGAAACGACCTATAAAGGATGTTTCTGGACTGAGAGGGTACCGGAATACCCGGAGAAAACCCACACATGCACATCCTGACTCCACACAGAAAGGACCCCGCCAGGATTTGAACAGGAGCCTTTTAGCAATGAGGGGAGAGTGCTAACCACTACACCACTGTGCAACCCTTCAGGTAAATATACCAAATGACAATAGTAGGTAGATAAGCCTACTCGAACCCCAACAATCCTGCCTTTCTTTTCCTTCTTCGACCAGCGTAAGCCCAGTTTTCACCGCCCCCCAGTGGGTAAAACGCCCCAGTGGGTAAACCGCCCCAGTGGGGGCTGCTTATTTTATTCCACTGCCAGAGTGGAATAAAAGTCCTGTTGGTGTTTTTTACTTTAATGATTTTGTCTCTGATTTTACTCCAGATGCTCATTCTGACACAAGCCTCCACTGTTATCTGGACTTGGGACTGGCAAACAAAAGCCCCCCTGTGGTTGCACTTATACACCCCCCTTTAACTAAATGTTGTTCAGTTCATTTATGAGGAGAAAATGCTTCTGAATAAATGTTAGTGTTTAAGAAGTACAGAGATAAACTCAAACGGCCCTGCAGTGATTTAGTCATGAATCACTGCTGATACAGTAAATTGGAGGAAAGGTTCAAAAATGTCGTCCAAACCTGGTTTCTAATTTTTTACAGGCGAGTGCATAAAATATCTGACAGTATGTTTAGGGGATACATTTTAAGCTGTTTAATGGGACTCTAGATGCAGTGCTGCTCCTGTAACTAATAGCTCACTACTGCTGCTCAGCCACCACGATGCACACACACACACACACACACACACACACACACACCCACACACACACCCACACACACGCACAAACACACACACACACACACCTATGCACACATACACACCCACACACCTATGCACACACACACACACACACCTACGCACACAAACACGCACACACACACACCCACACACACGCACAAACACACACACACACACACCTATGCACACACACACCAGCACACACACACACACACACACACAGACTGGTTGGAGCTCCTTCTAGCTCCAAAAGGTGAACTTTGATTTTAAAGCGCTCTTGACAAAATAACACATCACATCAAAACCCTATAAAGAAAGTCTATTTTGGTGTTTGTTTGTTTTTAACCCACTCCCCTTACTTCTCTGTTCCAGATCGATTTGTTTCTTTGAAGACGGATTGTGAGAAGAAAACAGAACGGCTCAATCCATCATTCTGTTGCCCAGGGCCCTGTGCCATGAACAAAATATTATTACTGGTGGTCTCTGAAAGCCCCCGTAGGAGACCAGCGGAGTTCAAAGTCGTAAGCACAAACAAACGGAATGGAACTGCATGACTTCAGATAATTCAGCCTTCTGCTTCTCACCGCACAGTAGCAGCGTTTAGCATGGGCGTTCATCTGTCCTTTATGACACAGGAGGAGAGGCGGCACCAACAACATCCATGATCCAAGCGGCTCTTCCTCACCAAAGAAGAGGAAGGACAAGACCAGCGGACATGGAAGGTCCTTACAGCCCCGCAGATGGAAGCACTCTGAGGTTGAGACAGGAAAAGTTCAAGCTGTGGTCTGATCTTTTTCCTAACCCTAGAACACTTTTGCTATTAAAGGTTACACCATGACTTTTGCCGGGTAATTTTTATGCTATATAATATACCCAACCAAAGGTACTTGTCGTAAAAAATAGATCAAAACATGACAACACGTGATAAATTACAGCGGATTTCTTTTATTTTTAACTGTGTGTAACAAAATGAAAAAAGAAAAACATAGGAAGTTCCTAAAAACATGCTCAGAAATTCTTGAAAAATTAAGAATTTCAAATAAGAAAATTCCTAAAAAATGATAAAATGCTACTAGAAACTTTGTCTTTGGTCCACCCATTCCTGGGACGTGTGAGACTTCCCTGGTGAAGGCACAGACTCCTGGACACTCAACATATTGAAGTTCATGTAACTAGTTTTGCTCGGGTGAAAATTCCCCGGTGACAGTCCTCTAGGGTTAAGGAGTCACACACTTTAGTCACAGTCGGTGTCTTTGCTATTGATGTGAGGAGATGTAAGCCCTCTGTCATCCTCTAGGTTTGTATAACTGAATCAACAATATTAGCAAACTTTCATTGTTGTTTTTCAGTTTTTCTGCCACTAATTTTAGCAAGACTCACCCCCTTTTTTTATTTTTTTAGTTAGTTTCACTGTGAATGGACACATCAAGCTACGTTCACACTGGCTCTGACGACGCATGTTCCAGCTACCACTCTCAATGAGAAGTCAAGCTTCCGCGTTCAAAACTCTCAGGCTCACGGAATGCTATGTACTTTTTTAAGACCATTTTCAGGCTTTACATACAAAAGTATCTGCTGAAAGCTTGTTGAAAGTTAAAAAAAATGGTTGAACTTCAACCAATCAGAGACTTGGATTTGGCAGTGAAGTGTGGGTAGCATCCTTTTTAATTCACAGAAGTGCCAACCGTTTGAACATTGATCATGAAGGAGAAATTAATAGTTGCGGTTTGTGCTGGAAATGTATGACACTCGGTCAGTCGTGCATTAAAATAGAAGACAAAGCCTGAAGCGAGATGTGAAAGATTGCACCACTTCAACATTTCGCAGCGAGCCTTTTCCAGCTGTGGGTGGCGGACATGCGCTGGTATTCCACAAATCTGTAGAACTCAGCCATTTGAAGATAATAACCCAAAACAGTTATTTAAATAAGTGACACTAACACATTACATAAGTTATTAAATTGCCACTAGACTCCAACCCAAAAATGAGTCTTCCTTTGTAACGCTTTAGCAAACCACGAGGTTTGTTGCAAAGAGAATTAAAAATAAAGGAGAAACAATGATTTACCTCACCGTTATCATTAACATTCATGCAAATTAGCATTCAATCAATGACCTAGCATAACCTTTGTGCAAACTTACAATAACATGCTAAACTAACATCACAATGTAATTCAGGATAAACACAGTAAGGATAAATGATTAACAACTTACAGTCATGTGCACTGTGCACACCAGCCTCAACGACCCAGATAAACCGCATTGGCTCTCAAACTCCTGTGCTTCCGAGCAAATGCGTTGTAATTATTTCACTGAAGTCACATGACCACAAAAAACGCTAGGTAATGTATTTACAAAGAAAAACATTGGCCAAAGAGGAAAAAACACCTGTCGTGAGTAAAAACGTAAATAGGTTAATCTTTTGGCGTAAAGTTTGACTTTTTAACATGGCAGTCAATAGGAAATCCTGCCTTCAGTGGTCATTTGAGGAACTTCTTCATTTTAAATGAAAGGTGGAGGTTGTAACCAACACTATCTGAATGTGTTACGTGTGCACAACAAGGTTAGATTTAAATCTTTTCATGAAAAACTTGCCCCATTCAGTATATCTGTTGAGTCACTAGATTTATGTGTGGTTACCATGGGGACAATGCAGGGAAACTGAGCTCTCTCCATGTTAGAGAATGTAACTGAATGACATTAAATATCAGTTTAATAACACAGGTAGAATGAATGAAAGCACGCCATAGTAAAATGGCTTTATTCAAATTGATCAGACCATAATAAGGACATTTTGCTAGACACGCTTTACTCTCATTCAGAAGCACTACAGTGGTTTACAGATTATAATAACTCTAGCCCAAATGGTTGGCACTGAATTAAATCCAGATTGAGTCAAGGACAGAAGTAGCATAAACACATAGAAATCAATACCTAATCTTTTCAATACACAACTGAATACAAAAAATAATGCATTTTGGAAATGCCTCTGCGTCTGGCCTTCACCCTTGGTTTCACAGACGGAAATGTTTATGGCACAAAATAAAAAAAGACAAATTTTTCCCCCACGACTCTGCAGTTTGAACCTTTTCTAGCACTGAGGCTGCTGATTTAGTTTGTCTTTTTCAACTTGGAGACACAAAGACATCATTGTCAGCATTAAGAATGATTGTATGCTGGTGAAAATAAGTAAGAATCCTATTTGTTCAGAACTTTTCAAGCCAATTTCTAAGACCGATCATTTCTAGATTCAGTATTTTCTGAACTATAAGTCACACCTACTTAACAAAAATAACAGAAAAACAAAACAACAGTGTGCCTTTATTTGTATATTAATTCTAGTTGTACTTAATTAAGTCTAGTTGTACAAAAACTATGTAAAACTATCAAATGAATGAACTCAGTGGGATTATATACATGTTCTTCTTCTCGCTCCTTTCAAGCAATAAATCAAGCTCTACTTGACTTTAGTTAAATCACTACATTTAATTAATCAAATATGGTTTGAGTGTCTTCTTTTGTTTTGTTTTCATCTTTTTTTAAACTATGCATCTTATCATTTCTGTAATGGGTTTGATATAAATCAATGAATCAATCAGTCAATAGTTGGGCTTAGTGAAGACAGTGGTTGTGAGAGATGTGTGGCGCTCTGACAAAATGTCTGTTTTTTGGTACGAGCTGCAAACCACGTTGGGTGTTCTATAATTAAGCCAACATGGATACCGCGCAGGGGCGTCAGACTGGGTTTTATGTGCTACTAACAAGGTTGGGAGTTACAGGTACAGTGAAGAATCCACTAACATGGCTAACGCTTTTAATGTGGCTAACATGTAGCGTGTTACAAAGAAGGTCTGGAATTACTGTAAAAGCATTTAAGTAATGGTTAACGGTTGACAAAGTGTGGATTATCAGAAATTAACACACGACGTGGAAGCCTGAACCCCCCGACACCAAGCGGAGGATCAAATCAAATTAACCTTTATTTATATAGCACGTTTACAACACGTTACTGAAAGTATATCAAATATAATCACATTTTAAAACAAAATGACAAACATGCACCCCACACACACACGCCATGATAAAAAGAGTGATAAATGATTTAATGTGGAGGCCTGGCTTTGTCCTGAAGTGGGGAAACGACCCCCCAGATCTGATCAGAAGAGTCAGGCCCGGGAGATCCCCCTGCAGCGACCCGTTCACTGAGAAGGGTCAGTCCCTGATGTGGAGGATCCCTCTGAGGAAAACACTGGCGTTACAACTAAAAGGAATAAAATGAAAACATATTTAAAACACAAACATTGGTTCAGGATGGTTCAGGACGCCCGAGTCAGACCCGCAGAGTCTGTTAATTCTGAAAATGCACACTTCATAGGCCATTATCCTGCCTGTACCATGGTTACTTACAAAAGAAATAAATATTCAACCAGTTTTTAGTCCAATATTCTTGTTATTCTTTCAGTTAGGATCCCTTTTTTCACAAAAAGCAGACTATTTGTTACGTGGAGCGGGCGCTCCGACCTCCGACCTTGACTGCAGCGGCAAAGGAAGCGATCTATTTGCTGGTGGTCGCGATGTGCTAAACAGCATGAGTTCAGAGAGAAAGTTCACCTCTTACTGCTTGTTTTTGTCCAGGTGATGAAGCTAAATCATTTAAGGTATGTGACTGGAACTTCTTTTTAGGCGTGTGTTATCACCGTGCATTATCACTTTTTAATGCACACCCAGCAGCCAATCAGAATCCAGAATTCACCCGGACCATGGCACAATAAAGTCTGACTGACTTACTTTGAATTCTTGCTTAGAATTCTGTGCCCTTCTAGTGACGCGGTGTTCCCAGTCATTTTCTACAGTAAGAGGACATAGATCTTTATTTTTGGTGTGTGTGACTTGACCGTTTTCCCTTGCAGCAGTAAAGTAACGATCTATTTTTCTGAGTGAAGTTGATGCTGCAGAGATGAGTCAGTGTCCTTCCTTAGCGGTTCACCGATGAAAACAAAGGGCTCTTTGGGTGAAAGCCAGGTTCTACACCGGTCCACTGGCTCATTAACCAGCATCTAGTTAACCTGCCCTATTTGCTGTGATAGATAGTGTCCCTAAGGTGCTAGTTCTGCTACTTTGTATTGTCCCAGAGAGGAAAAAGGCAGTTATTTTCACATTTGGTGATCTCACAAAAGCCTTTCTGTGCTGCTGGCTTTGTTAGACATTATTAATGCTTTAATGGAAACAGAGAGCATCTCTTAGTCAGTTCTTCTTGCCTTTCTTCCAAACAAGAACAGGGAAAAAAATGTCACCGAATTATAAAAGAATACCCCGCTCTTTCAAGATCCCCACAAAGAAAAAAGAGGCATTTTCTGTGAGCATGAAACACCCACGGTGTGTTTACTGTCAGCTTGTAGGCAGCAAACTTTCTAGAGGTGGCTACAATTTGCAGGAGGTGTTTGTTCAAGTAAAAGCTTTCATCAGCAAAGTGTAGCTGTGGACACGTTTGTCGCGTCAGGTTGGGAAACAGGAGAAAGCCTGAGGAACAAACACAAGAAGTCACTCGTACTGAAATAAATAAATAAAAAAACAATACAAAGAAAGGTTCAGTTTCTCTTACTTATGCACTCTAAACACGAACAAAAGCAAAAAAGCATTTATGCTAAAAAAAATACAAAAAGTGGCATTTAACTCAGACTTCTCGCCCTCAGATTGCAGTGCAACAAAAAAAGGCTGAGGGGTTCAGCAAGTTTATGCACTACTGTACGGATGGCATTTCACCTGCTCTCTCAGCACAGGAAATCAATACAGCAGCACCGTTTAGAAGCCCACACACTGAATCCCTTCAGCAAACAATACTTATTTATTGATATGTTTGTTTCACGTGTGGGAGAAGCTGCTTCCCCAGCTGTGCTGCAGTCAAAACTGCAAAAGTGTTTAGTAATCAAAGGTTACAGAGAGGGCATCTAAACAGCAGCTTTGCTAAAATACTGACACTAACACTGATACTAATACTAAAATCTTTTGTAAAACACAAATTCATCGGCAAAAGTAAAAGCAAAGTTGTTTGTCTTTTATTTGGAAGAATGCCCCCTGGTAGTGACTCTTTCTGTCTTAAGTGACACATTTCCATGCACTGTCAAATCTCCTGAACCAGACAAACATATTTGTATAAATATATATATAAGTGTGTAGTTGTTACTGAATAGCATATACTGTATCATAAATAAATGATGTACTACAGACTTATTGTTAAAAAAATGGTTTATAGTGAATCAGAACTAGTTTTTTTATTGAACTGATGCATTTGCATAAAAATGTTGCATTGCAGCATAAAGAAAAGTTCCTCTTTCATTTTTGGTTTATCAGCTTGTTCACTTCTATATGTTCTGTTTGAGGTTCTTTTTGAGTGACTGATCTCTCGCCAGTCGAGGAAGGACATTCACGAGTCTGACGCTGAACGCTAACACCATTCCAAATTTAAATACTGGAGGATGGCACTTAGTTATGGGAACACGCATGTGCATTGACTAACACATCCCAGAATGTGCTTGTGCTTAAAGGCAAGGATATTGACTGGCTGACGGCAATGTTGTTTTTTTTATTGCCCCTCTGTCCTAGACGGGGCATCCCAGTCGTTGCTTTGAATCTGATTGGTGAAAAATAAAGTGACAAACACGTTGACTGAACTTTGCTTCACCAACCTCAACAAAATGCTAAAAAAGGACATAATGCTAATTGCTGCACACATTTGAGCTCCGATAAAGTGGAAGTGATTGATTTCTCTTTGTTCTTTATTGATTATATCACACACACATACACATGTGGTTTTAAGGAAAATAAAATAATACGTAAAAAGACGAGAAAAGGGGTCGATGAGAAAGCGCCACCTTCTGAAACATACCTCCAGTGGTCTTTTTGGGAACTGAATTTGGTACTTTAACTTGCATTTGTGTCAAATTCAGGAAATAAAGTGGAGTGCTTAGCAACTACTGGTTTAGGAGGCAGTGACTTGACATTTCAATGAGAATAACTGTTGCTTGAAAATATATTTCCTACGTTTGACGAACCATCAGTTGTGATGTTCAACACAATCGACCAATAACTGAGGCAGAAAATCCCATCAGCCTGTTTAAACTTGAAACAAATCTCCATTCATTTAACCCGTTAACACTGAAGCTGTCAGCGGTGACAGCTAAACGAGAACTCTACCATTAGGATTGCTGCACTTTAATTGTATTAAATGCGTTAACAGTTGAAGGGTCGTAGAAAAAATGTAAACACTGGAGCTTAAGTTCCAACTTTGCTGTGAATTTCTGCCGCTCTGCAGAAACGATGTCCTGGAAAACAACACAGCTTAATGGTAATGAAAAGACCACTGAGAACGCTTTTGCAATGAAAGTGGGACTTTAAACGACACGTTCAGAGGCGATGCTGTAATGAGACACGTGTCACATCTTTTTATAAACAAAATAGAACAATTCTTCATCCAGTGAGCGTTTACACAAGCGTGCTGGGAATAAGAAATAAAAAGTTTCTTTGTAAGGTGGGCGGGGGGGGGCTGCAGGTCTTTTTTTATTCCTGCTTTTAAGGAAGACAAGATGATTATGCATTTCTTTTGTAGGCACCCAGGCGAAAGCAGAGAGTGCAGCCATGCCATCACAGTAATTTGGTGTTCAAACTGAAAAAAGGGCTGGACTGAAGGAAAGATAAATCTTGACACTTGCTTCAGGTAGGAGCAAAGAGAGGGGGAGCCAAAAGAGACAGGTTTCAGTTTCTGTGTCTCTGGGTCCCTGTTGATGTCTTCATGCATGGGATGCCCTCAAATGGCTCTCTGAAATGCCCCCATCTGTAATTGTAGTCTGCTGGCTGCAGTGAAGACAGAAATGTCAGCGGGGCTTGATGGCAGATTGCCAGAGGAGCTTTTCTCAGACTCTGTGTGGGCTCTGCTTTTTGTTCTGATGTGTCCATGAAGACAGTTTGTAGACTTTGATGGTTGCTTCACATGTAATGATGCATGCCTTTAAGTGTGTGTTTGTTTCTGTTGCCATTGTCAAGTGAACTCACTTACTCTGCCCACAGTTGTGTTTTCTCCAGAAAACTTACAAATCATAATTCAAGGTGTTGATGTTGGAAGGTTTTTTTTAATTGGTTTTTAAAAAACTAAAATGCATATTGACTCTGCATTAATTGAATTATTTAATTTTATGTGTTACCTAAATTAGAGGCCTTGCATAATGTCACATGTCCATGTGTTTATTCAATCATGAAAATGTTTTACTAATTCTTTTAGTAACCCTTGTGCTATCCTAGGCACTTTAACATTGGGAGTGGGGTCATCTAGACCCACTAGACAGTGGGGTCATGTAGACCCACTAGACAGAGCTCTGAACCTTTGTTCTTCAATGATTTGTGATCTTCACTGGTGTCCATGGATTACATGAAATCCTCTCCACCTTTATCCACCTTTGTCATGGTAGGAGAACACCTCAATGGAATGGAGGGGGGGGGGGGTCATAGGATAGCACAAGGGTTCAAACACAGGACTCCTCAATGCGTCTGTGCATTGACGGAGTATCGAAACCGGCACGCAAACTGAATTTGGCGTGAACATAGCCTAAGAGGTCGCCCTGGAAACCCTGTGGAGGAAGCTCCTTTTGGCCACTCTCTAACTCTAAATTGTCCCTAGGTGTGAGTGTGAGAGTGAATGGGTGTGTGATTGAGGACACTCTACCCTGTGACAGACTGGTGACCTGTCCAGGGCGTCCCCTGCCTTCACCCACAAGTGGCCAGGATAGGCTCCAGCAGCCCTGTGACCCTGAAAGGGAAAAACAGAATAGAAAATGAATGAATGAATGAATGAATGAATATTTATGTCTTAAAACTGTGCTCCACAAATTCACACAGTATGTGAAGTTTGCCACCAGAGGAGTAAACACTTTAGACCAAGTTTACTCAAACATTAAACAGGCTTACAAAGTCACCCCCCTCCCCCATCTAGCAGGCTCAGATCACCTCTGCTTGTCCCTCACCCCCACCTACACCCCCCTAAGAAGGAAAACAAAGCCAGAAACAAAGACCATCAGGATCTGGCCCGAAGCTGCCCTCACACAACTGCAGGACTGCTTCTCAAACAAACTCTGGGAAACTTTCTACAGCCAAAATCTACAGGAACACACAGACACAGTCCTTTCCTATATAAACCACTGCATAGGCAATGTGACTGTGAACAAAAGGATCAGAATTTTCCCAAATCAGAAACCATGGATGACCAGCGAAGTAAAATCTCTCCTAAAAAAAACGAGACACCGCCTTCAGGTCAAGGGACAGTGACTGGCTCCAATACAGCGCAGCCAGATCTGCCCTAAAAAAAGGCATAAAGAAGGCCAAAATGGCCTACAAAAAGGAGATTGAAGAGCACTTCGCTGACAACAACCCCAGGAAGATGTGGCAGGGGATAAACCACATCACAAATCAAAGAAGCAGCAACACAGTGTCCACTGGAGCGGATGCCTCCTTGGCAAGGGAGCTAAACCATTTCTTTGCCAGGTTTGACACGCAGAGGCTCCCAGCAGACACGCCACAATCATCACCACCCCACACCAACAGTACCCTAGTACTCCAGGAGCATGAAGTACGACGGGTGCTTAAATCAGCCAACCCCAGGAAGGCAACAGGACCAGATGGAGTACCAGGCAAAGTACTCAGCGCATGCGCCGACCAATTAGCGGACGTCTTCACCGGAATCTTTAATCAGTCCCTACAACAGTGCAGTATCCCAGCCTGCCTCAAAACCTCCACCATAATTCCGGTTCTCAAAAAGCCAGCAGCAGACAGCCTCAACGACTACAGGCCAGTCGCCCTCACACCTGTAATCATGAAGTGTTATGAAAGACTGATATCAAAACACATCAAGGATAATCTCCCACCCACCCTCAACCCGCTCCAGTTTGCCTACAAACCAAATCGCTCAATAGATGATGCTATTTCCACCACTCTTCACTCTGCCCTGAGCCACCTGGACCACCCAGGGAACTACGCAAGGCTGCTCTTTCTGGACTTCAGCTCAGCCTTTAACAACATCATCCCAGACATCCTGACAGAGAAACTGCTTCACCTGGGCCTTTCCTCCCCCATCTGCTTATGGATTAAAGACTTTCTGACAGAACGACCACAGTCTGTTAAACTTGGACCCCACCTTTCAATCCACCATCACCATCAGCACAGGATCACCACAAGGATGTGTACTGAGCCCACATCCTCTTCACGCTCTACACATCGGACCTGCTCGCCGACCCACCCCTGCAACACAATCATCAAATTTGCTGATGACACCGCTGTGGTTGGGCTCATCTCAGGGAAGATGAGACTCTCTACAGGGATGAAGTCAGCAGACTGGAAAAGTGGTGTTCAGGAAACAACCTCCACCTGAACACCACCAAAACCAAAAAAATAATCCTGGACTTCAGAAAGGGGAGAGTGGACCCGCCCCCGCTTTATATAAATGGGGTCAGCATGGACAGGGTTCACTCTATCCGCTACCTAGGTGTGCTGATCACAGAGGACCTCTCCTGGAGTGCAAACACCACTGCGGCAGTAGGGAAGGCCCAGCAGCGTCTCCACTTTCTGAGAATA
Source organism: Oryzias curvinotus (assembly GCA_023969325.1). Lineage (NCBI taxonomy): Eukaryota > Metazoa > Chordata > Actinopteri > Beloniformes > Adrianichthyidae > Oryzias > Oryzias curvinotus. The sequence continues at coordinate 27,232,177 of CM043720.1, forward strand.
CTCAGGAGGAACAACCTGGAGAAGAAGCTGCTGGTGACCTTCTACAGAGCCACCATAGAGCATCCTGACATACTGCATCACAGCCTGGTATGCAGGATGCTCGGCCGCAGACAGGAAGGCGCTGCAGAGGGTGATCAACACGGCCCAGAAAATCACCGGCTCCCCTCTGCCCAGCCTAGAGGACATTGCTGGCTCTCGCTATACGAGCAGAGCCAGGCAAATCATCAAGGACTCCCACCATCCCAACCACCACCTGTTTCAACTGCTACCGTCAGGCCGACGGTACAGATCCCACAAGGCTCGCACAAATAGACTCAAGAACAGTTTTTTTCTCAGAGCAGTCAACTTGTTCTTTAGAAGATTATCTATTTTTTTTGTTTAAGCAGCTGGAGAGCACCGGAAATCTCGTTGTCACAAGTTTCTTGTGTAACAATGACAATAAAGGCTTTCTGATTCTGATTCTGATTCTGATGAGTCCACTGTCTTCTGAAGATAAAAACGTTGGTTTATCAACACATTACATTTAAATACGTTTTTTGGGTAAAAAATGATCCGACACAATGCATTGTGGTCTATATTCGCCGATCTAGTGAGCATCAATGCACATTGGTTTTTCGCAGAGACTTCTGGGAAATTTCCAGGGCTCTGGAATTTGGAATTGTAGATTTGGACAACACTACAGACTGGCAAACGCACTATATAGTGCACGGTGTAGGGGTTAGGGCGGGAATTCTGACACACCCCTAGAGTTCATGACCATATGTGAGTAGTGGAACGAAGATTTACCGGTAAATTAAGAGCTTTGCTTTCTGCATCAGCTCTCTCTTCACCACAACAAATGCTAATTTGTCTTTTCGTTTTTTTAGGTAAACAGTTTGAAGTGTCACAAAATCTTTTGAGGAATTTCATTTTGACAATGCATAAACAGTTAAAAAAAACACTCGTTATTATCATGTGTTGTGACTTTGTTTGGAACATAAGTGGTTTACAACTAAACTGAATTTCAATCCTCTTCTTCCGTTTGTCCCTTCCGGGGTCACGGGGCTGCTGGAGCCTATCCCAGCCACTTGTGGGCGAAGGCAGGGGACGCCCTGGACAGGTCACCAGTCTGTCTCAGGGTAACAGAATTTCAATATATTTCATTTAATTTTTGCCTATGAGAAGAAACAGAACAGAACAACAGGCAATTTCAAAGTCAGCTATAAGACAAATGAAAGTACAGGAGAAAATGGATTCAGTCAAGCATGAACATTGGATGTTTCAGTCGATGCTTTTCAATTCATTTATGGCCTAATGTGTAATTACTTGCATAAAATTTGTGCAAGGCGTGTAATTTCTTCCACGTTAAAGATTAAAAAGTAATACATGTTTCTGTAAAGTAAAAACATTTTTAGGGATTATACACAATAGAAAATTACAAGAATCTTTTTGAATAAAAAACTCAAACCATTGCAACAAATCTTTCTGGTAACAAGCAGGTATTGAAGTTTATCTTGGCATTAAAAGATTCAGAAATAAATTACCTTTAACTGTATTTACAACATGGCAGAGAAACTTTTGGGTATTTTTTTTAAATCTGGAGGACAAACTGTAAAAACACGAATCCCCTAATGGTTCGTCAAACGGCCTTGAAATCCTATCGAACGGCTTTTGATGGATCGTGGACAGATGAAGTGTCTTTCTGAAAGCTGCCGTCGTCTCCACATCCATCTTTCCGCGCCAACTGTTGGACCTTCACCTCCCTTACAGGCCATTTATCTCTATAGTAACAAATCAGAGATGAAGGTGGTATTAGCACAAGTTTGAACCGTCGAAGTGTCTAAATGGGGGGTGGGGGGTCCTCTACTTAAATTGTTAACTACTCTCCACAGCAATTCCGGCATTGATTTCCTCTCCTTGTTCATTCTGGTTCTTCCTGCCCTCCAAAGCCCTCTCTTGAGGAAGTGAGTGATTGTTTTACTTTGTGTGTAATGATTTCTGTTACACAATTCCAAGGCTGTTCGTTTCCCTAAGCTGTAAAGATAAAACTCTTTCTCAACCCGTAAAAATTCACAGCAACAAACAAAAAAAAGATGAAAAGAGAAGAACTGCAGTTTCCATTTGTTGTGTTTCCATGAAACGTGCAGCAGGGGGCAGCAGTAGAGTATGTTTCAGGGCTTCAGCCTTCCAAGCAATGCAGAGAAAATCATTGAAAAGTAAGGAGCATCTACTGAACCATCCAGGTCCACAAGGATCAGTAACAAAGAAAGGATTTAGACGTGGAAAATGTTTGCAAAAGGCCTCCAGTTGTAAATTTGGTATTTCCTGGTTGGCCTGGCCATCAGATAATAACTGGTTGTGTCCGAATTCCTTCACTACACACTGAATAGTTCACTATATAATGCACTTTATACTGCACTATATAGGGCGTTCACCATTCTGTAGTGCTGTCCGAATCTACAATTCCTAAATCCAGTGCCCTAGAAACTTCCCATAAGTCTCTGCGAAAAACCAGTGTGCATTGATGCTCACAACATCAGTGAATAAAGACCACAATGCTTTTTGCAAAGAAAATGTATTTAAATGTATTTTTTTAATAAACCATATAATAACGGCGGATATTACGTCATCAATTTCATAAAGTTAAAATCTAATTAATATGAGCATCCACTGTCTTCTGAAGATAAAAACGTTGATGGTTTATCAAAAAAATACATTTAAATACATTTTTTGGGTAAAAAATGTTCCGACACAATGCATTGTGGTCTATATTCACTGATCTAGTGAGCATCAATGCACACTGGTTTTACGCAGAGACTTCTGGCACATTTCTAGGGCTCTCAATTTGGCAAATGTAGGTTAGGACAGCACTACAAAATGGCGAACGCCCTATATAGTGCACTATGTAGGGGTTAGAATGGGAATTCGGTCATACCCACAGTCCCATTTACACACTGATGGCAGCTCCACTGCAGAACACGTGCACCAACCTCTAACCACCAGGAGCAACGTGTGTTCTCAGGAAAATAACCCAAATATCAAAGCAAGGAAGAGAAAAGTGTAATGGGTTTAACACAAAACATCAGTCAGGTTCATGTGATTGTGATAAAGGAGATGAAGCAGTGAAATGTGTTAAAAACCCTTTACGATTAGGAAAAAAACAAAAGGTAACTCAGGAAAAGTTGGGGAAAACATATAATACAGATACTTAAAAAATGATGGTGATTTTTATTTTATTTCATTTTATTTTATTTTATTTTATTTTATTTTATTTTATTTTATTTTATTTTATTTTATTTTATTTTGTGCTCCTTAACGCTGTCCCAGACTCCGGTACAGCAGGGGGCGACAATGCACTAAAGCTGCCAGATTTCTCCCACCAGAGATCACCAGCGCAGGTTCGTCAGCTAAACTCACAGAAGAAGAAGTTGACGTCCAAGGAGGGAATTTCAATAACAGAAAGCTCGGTAAGCCGTCCATTTAACTCCATATTTGTTTAACTCTCACCGTCTTTTTTCACCGTTATATCTGACATGAACAATATATTTCTAGGCTTTAAATGTCACGTGACATATATGTATCTGACGTTAAAGCTAAAGATAACCGGTGTTGCTAGCTAACTCGTGACAGTGGGAACGCAGTTGTGCTTTAAAAAGTGCATTTCCCTTCATTTTAAACGAGTTAACTGGTCATAAATGGTTGTTGTAACCTTTTTATTAAGTGTATGACTTATTAAGAGATATGTAACTAGTCACTATAGTATTGGGGGGGGGAGCCACATTTTTTATATATTTATATTTTTTCCATTGGACTGCAAGGTGTCTAAACTTGGATGTTTGTCATTGTCTCTCTGCACTCAGTGTCTTGGTGTAGTGAAGCTCATGTTCATGTTTACTTTCCCTTCATGTTCCTGCTACTCGATGTTTGAGCTTAAACCAGAATCAGAATCAGAATCATTTATTTATTGTCATTGTACATGAGATACAATGACATTGCAGCAGCCTTGGAGTGAAGAAGTTAAATAAAATAAAAATAAAATAGAATAGAATAGAAATACTGTATTTACAACTCTTAACAAAAAATGAACAATATGTACAGAAACTGTTAAATATTAAATATTTGTGGATAAAATAGAATGGAATGAGATGAGTTGCTGTGAGCACAGCATCATAAATATTGAGTTATTGCACAGTCAGGATATTGTACGCATTGTAGTAAAAGTCAGAGTGAGGTGAGGTTGGTGGAGGTATGTGTATTCTGTAACCAGTTCTTTTCTCTGGCCTTCGTTACTTAAAGGGATGAGTGAGGAAGACTCCAGGAGAGCTTCATCCAGGGCCGGTGGTCGAGGATGGAGAGGAGGTGGCGGTGGATGGAGAGGCAGCAGAGGAGGATGGAGAGGAGGAGGAGGAACTGGTGGTGGATGGAGAGGGGGAGGATGGAAGAACAGGCCATGGAGAGGAGGAGGAGGAGGATCCACAGGGGGTGGAAGAGGCTCTGCAGGAACTTGGAGAAGGGGTGTTGGAGGCGGAGGATCACCAAGTCCGACCTACAGTTCTCAGAGAGGTGTGTGCCATGTTTTCTTCAAATTTTGATCTTACGAAGAAGGAAACTGCTTGAAGAAACGCTCATGTTGCAGAAAAAGACACAGTTGACATGTGTGTCTGCTCCCTCTGTGGCCAGTTCCTGGTGACGCCAATGGGTTTAAGCATGCTGCCCTCATGTATATATTCATACCTAAGCAGCGTTACCCGTGAAACGCCTCATGTTCTTAACATGTGATGTGGCAAGCATGCGGAAGAAAAAACGGCTTTTCTCTAACAAAGAGAAGAACCACACAGGAGATGAGAATCTTTGTTAGACTTCTGCAGAAGGAGAAGCCCGTCTGTCTCAGAGGAGTTCTGCCTTCCCAGTGTCTCCAGTCTGGTTTTATTGGTGGCCGTGGTTGATAACATAAAAGTGGGTCATTCCATCAAACAGTATGTCTGTTTGACGTCCTGTTGGATCATCTGTCTGCGTCACTCAGATGATCCCACTCCCTCTCGGATTTGACTCCTCGACTGCCTCTGGGGGCCCCAGAGGCGACACCAACTATGGTGCTGTCACAAAACAGCTCTTAATCGTACAGAGTGAGGCGGTAATAATTGTATTAATAGATTTCCCTGCAGAGATTCACATGGGTTTGTCTTTCCAAAAGATCGTCTAGTCTTAAATTTTGTGAATCTTTATATTTTAAATCAGTTTGAATTGGAAAAAAATCAAGTTTTGTCTCAAAAGAGCAGAGGAAAACCAAAGTTAGGACAGAACTAATATCTGCTTTACCTGCTGGAACTTTGTTGATGTAAAATTAGAATATATATATATAAATATATATATTTATATATATATATTTATATATATATAAAATGATGACTTTTATTGCATAAATAATTTAATTCACTTGAAACACAAATATTTAGGCTTTAAAAATGATTAATTTGAATCATTTTCTCTGGGTTAAAATGTGACTAATTTTTCCTAACATGACAATCTATAATATTCTACTGCATATAATCTGGGAGGTAAAGATATACTATGAAATCCAATAGTATTATTCTTCTCGCCTAAGTAGGAAATCCATGTTTGCTTCCATAAACTCAGAAACTGCTTTTTGTCTCTTGCAGTCCCTTTTCAGACCACTCTGGACGCCTTATGCCCGTACAAAGGTTGGAGCCTCTACTTCACTGAAGGTATGTGCAGATGTAACGCTCACTAAGCTAAAGGTCTTTTTCTGCCTTTAATGTTTATTTGAATTTGTAGGATTTATACAGAGCTCCCCCAGTGTGGAGAAGATCAAAGTGTTTGAGAAATATTTCACCTCCAGAATTCATCTTTTTGACAAAGTCAGTCATATTTGATCTTGTTAGTTTCCTCTACTGGTGGTCAGTCTGTGTTCGTAAACCTCCTGATGTGTTCAGGATGAGATCGAGCGCCAGGGCAGCGTGCTGGTGGACTACGCTGACCTGACCGGAGACCGAAGCGTGAGTCAGGCGCTCCCTGATGTGGTCACGGCGCTGAAAGAGCAGCCGGAGGTGATGCTCAGCTGTTTGGGCCTCGCCATTCATCAGGTACACAATCTGGCTTTGTGTTTCACTTTTACATACAGTCATCCTTTCAGACTCTGACAAACGGTGTGTGTGTTTCAGGTGTTGACAACAGATTTGGAGAAACAAGCTGCTGAGCTGCAAGACGAAGAACTTCCTGTTTCTGCACCAATCATCAATATTCCTCATATTAGTGCGAGGTAAAGCGAGCAGCAAAGCTGCTGTGTTGAACAGCTGGAGGGCTGGAGCAAAGATGTCGATCGTCTGCAGGCTGTACAACTACGAGCCCCTGACGCCGCTGCGCACGCTGCGCGCCAGTGTGTTCGGGCGGCTGGTTTGCGTGAAGGGAACAGTGGTCCGAGTCAGCAACATCAGGCCGCTGTGTACCAGGATGGCTTTCCGGTGCCAGACGTGCACCAGCGCCATGTCTCTGCCGCTGCAGCACGGAAAATATGCCACACCCACCAAGGTGCACACTCGCATGTCTAACGGTGGAACTGTGCTGTCATGTCATGCCCTTAGCATCTTAAGTGTTTGGCCTTTTTCTTTTCCTCTCTAGTGTATCCAGCCTGGCTGTCGCAGTCGCTCATTCGCCCCCCTCCGCAGCTCTGCTCTCACGCTCACGGTCGACTGGCAGATCATCAAGTAAGTGACGCTGGTCTGTAACACACAAACATTCAAATGAAGCCAAACGTTTACTACTCTGACACGTTTGGTCTGATTGGGTAGGCTACCATACGATAATAGTAAGAAAAGGTGGAGGAAGATGAGAGCAGCTCTTGGAACGTTCTCACCATTAAAGTCACACTCCAATCATCTTTTTTTAAAGTGTCCCAGTGGTCTTAGAAATATAATTATGCCCATTTTTAACCAGATAACCTGAAACCTGGTTATCTGTGCCAATGAACCTGTTTTGTTTCTGTGTCCCCATGAAAAGAGACACTTTTACAAAAGATGATCGGAATGCGACTGGAACTTCTTGGTAAATCTCTTTGCTCAAAAGCTTTTGAGAAAAGAGCAATGGGACTTCCGCTGGTGTTTTTGTTGGAGGTTTTTGAAACTGAGATGATGGCGAAACCTCTTTGAATTCTGAGGCTCTAACTGTAACTATTCCACTCTGTTTTTAGTCCTCACTGTGGGTTTTTGTGGCAAGTTGCATCTTTTTGCAACAGTTTTAGTCGTTTTCTTGATTATTCTTGGAAAAAAACCAATATAACTTTCCTATACAAAGTAAATGTTTTTCCTCCCCATTTCAATTCAATTTTATTTGTATAGTCCAATAATACAACAACAGTTGTCTCAATGGGCTTCTTACCAGTAATTGTATAATGAACATGAAATTATAGTATTCAGTGGGTAATGGCCAAACTAAAGTAGACAGACTAAACTAAACTGGGCCTCTCTGCCCGTTTGGAGTCTTTCTGGTATTGATAGTGGATCCCGTTACCACATTTGGGGTTTACGGTCAGTGAAGTCCTGTTATTAAAGGAGTGCTTGTTGCTGCCTCAGGGTGCAGGAGTTGATGGGTGGAGAGCAGAGGGAAACTGGACGGATCCCGCGCACCGTCGAGTGTCATCTGACCTCCGACCTCTGCGACAGCTGCGTCCCTGGAGACACGGTTGTTGTGACGGGGATTGTGCGAGTTAACAATGACGGTACAGACACTCATGCAGAGGCACACTTTCTGGAAAAAACCACGTTTTTTTGACGTGTTTTCACAAGTGTCCAGTGTTCCCTCACATATCGCAGTTCACCTGTCGCCGTCCTGCTGTTTGGCAGGTTTCTTCCAGAGCAGTTTTGCATGCCCTTTTCCCTCTTTCCCTCCACAGTTTTCTGCGTCCAGATTGGCTGGAGACTTTGTCAGTCTTTCTGTTCCGTGCCGTGTCCCTTCCACAAAGACGTCCAGTTTGCCAGTTGCATGAATCTGTGAATTTTGTGTTTTTTCTAAAATCCTGGACTTATCTTTCTGTGAAGGTTTGAACTTTGATTTGATTTGAAATGGTTTATTTCAAATCAAATCATAGCAAGAATATGCCCAAAACAACCTGTGAGAGTTTAAACAAGCAAGAAAAGTGTGAACCTGTTCATGAGGCACAACCTTCAAACCCCTGTAATCCTGCTTGGCGGATGTCACCCATCACTGGACATGTAAGGAAGGTACCCCTGTGATAAATGAGGGAACACTGTAGTTGTCTAACGTTCATACAGCACAAATATACCCTTGTAATGCTCAACCATTATGGAGAAATTCTTCTTTAACAGCTGTCAGAGGTTCTGATAACTATCTGATGTTCTCTAGCATTTCCTCTTGATGTGCAGCTACGTGACTTCATGACAGATGTGTTGAACTTCTCTCCATGTCCTCTTTGGGTTCAGGCAGCTCCAGAGGAAACAAGGACCAGTGCATGTTTCTCCTCTACATCGATGCTACTTCAGTCAGCAACACCAAAGGTATCGTCTGTCAAATGCTGGCGCAAACTCAATGGGTTTTCCCCTTTCCGCCTTTTTGCTGCATCCTTCAAGATGAATCTTGAGAAACTTCCGCTCCTCCTCTTGATGCAGGAGCTCTCCATACGTCTGGTCAGGGCACACCTCTGTTTTCTGGTTGGAGCTTAGAGGTGCTAATTCTTATTGTAGCTAATAGTATGGGGGGGGTACAGTACAGCGTTGTCTGCATAGAGTAGAGATAAAGTGCTGTGGTCCCCAAACCAGACTCCCTCTGGCCCCTGGCAGCACTTACAAATTCTGTCTATGAAAATTATGAACAGAACCGATGACAAAGGGCATCATCCCTCTCATCCCGCCTGATTCCAACATTCTTGGACCACTGATCGCTGTCCACTGGTTCAGGGATTCCCACAAATTTGCCGGGCTCGACAGGACTCCTTCAGCTGGGCAACATCCAGTGTTTCTCACAGTCACCAGCAGGTTTGTGGATCGCCACCTTGCCAGGCTCCAGAGGCCTTACCACCTCAACTGTGAACTGCAGCATTAACAATGGAGGAAGAAAACATAAAGCAGATAGACCGGATGAGTCCAGCCTCTCTTGGTCCCTGGCTAAAAGCTCTCCCAGACGTGTTACAAAAGACAATGCTCTTAAACTCTCGGATGCCTCCTGGAGAGGTTTTCAGGGACTGCAGCACCAAGAAGAAGTCCCAGGGAGGGAAGGGACAGGGTGGAGGGACTCTGTCTCATGACTGGGATGGGAGGGCCTCAGGATTCCCCTGATGGAAAATGGAGGACGTTTCTGTGGAGAGGGAGGTCTGCTTAGACTGCTGGGAGAGGATGGATGGATGGAAGGATGGATGATGGATGGATGGATGGATGGATGCATGGGTGGATGGATGGATGCATGGGTGGATGGATGGATGGATGGATGGATGGAAGGATGGATGGATGATGGATGGATGATAGATGGATGATGGATGGATGGATGCATGGATGGATGCATGGGTGGATGCATGGGTGGATGGATGGATGGAAGGATGGATGGATGATGGATGGATGATAGATGGATGGATGATGGATGGATGGATGCATGGATGGATGCATGAATGGATGCATGGGTGGATGCATGGGTGGATGGATGGATGGAAGGATGGATGGATGATGGATGGATGATAGATGGATGATGGATGGATGGATGATGGATGGATGGATGGATGGGTGGATGGATGGATGGATGATGGATGGATGATGGATGGATGCATGGGTGGATGGATGGATGGATGGATGCACGGATGGATGATGGATGGATGATGGATGGATGATGGATGGATGGATGGATGGATGGATGATGGATGGATGGGGATGGGGATGGATGGAGATGGATGATGGATGATGGATGGATGGATGGATGCATGGATGGATGGATGGATGGATGGATGATGGATGGATGGATGCATGGATGGATGGATGGAAGGATGGATGCATGGATGGATGGATGGAGGATGGATAGATGGATGGTGATGGATGGATGGATGATGGATGGATGATGGATGGAGGGATGATGGATGGATGATGGATGATGGATGATGGAGGATGATGGATGGATGCATGGGTGGATGGATGGATGCATGGATGGATGGATGGATGGATGGATGCATGGATGGATGGATGGAAGGATGGATGGATGGATGGATGGATGGATGCATGGATGGATGGATGGATGGATGGATGGATGCATGGATGGATGGATGGAAGGATGGATGGATGGATGGATGCATGGAAGGATGGATGGAAGGATGTATGGATGGATGATGGATGGATGGATGGATGGATGGATGATGGATAGATGGATGATGGATGGATGATGGATGGATGCATGGGTGGATGGATGGATGCATGGATGGATGGATGGATGGATGGATGGATGCATGGATGGATGGATGGAAGGATGGATGGATGGATGGATGGATGATGGATGGATGGATGGATGGATGGATGATGGATGGATGTATGGATGGATGATGGATGGATGGATGGATGGATGATGGATGGATGGATGGATGGATGGATGGATGGATGCATGGATGGATGGATGGAAGGATGGATGGATGGATGGATGCATGGATGGATGGATGGAAGGATGGATGGAAGGATGGATGGGTGGATGGATGGATGGGTGGATGGTTGGATGTGTTTTCACCTTCTGGTTGACTGGCAGTGAGTTTATTGTTGTAATTGCAGGTCAGTTGTCAAAGTGTGTGGGTGAGGAGTCTAGCGGCTCACTAGAAGATCGCTCAGGGGGAGAGGAGTTCAGTCTGAAGGAGCTGTATGCCGTCCAGGAGATCCAGTCACAGCCTGACTTACTGAGACTTATTGTGCAGTAAGTCTAGTTAACAATGACCTTAATGTCAATCCTTTATCAAAAACGTTGTATTCATTTCATTGATTTAGTCTGATTAGAATGCATTTAGTTAGATTCTTGGTTCCTTTAGCAATGTTTTAAAATACTTTCATGCCTCCAACGTCTAACATTTATGTCTGAAGGAACCCAGTGGCGATGTAATGTAGCTGTTTCTCTTAGTGACAGCAGGGGAAAGGGACTGCAGGCTGACATGTAAACTTTCTCTTTCAGCTCTCTGTGTCCTGCTATCTACGGCCATTTGGTGAGTTTTTCTATGAAGGGTTTTTCCTCTGAGGCCTCCCCGGTTGGTTTGACCCTCGGCTGTGGCCCTTGTACTTTCTCCGGATTCTGTTCCTGGAAGTGTTGCGGTGTGATCTCTCCTCCTTGGTGCTCGTATGCCCTCAGCTGGTGAAGGCTGCTCTTGCGCTGGCGTTATTTGGGGGCAGACAAAAGCACATGGGCAAGAACAGCGTTCCCGTCAGAGGAGACCCTCACATCCTGATCGTGGGAGACCCTGGACTGGGAAAGAGCCAGATGTTACAGGTAACAGAGAGGAGGAAACTCGCACTCTGAAAGTTTTCCTCAATGCTTTGACCTAAAGTTAGGAATATTACCTGTACTGCTGCGTTTCCCTCGAACGCCATTCGCATGTCAAATTTTCGTCCACTGCCTCTCTTTCGACGCTCGTCCAAAAATACGTGCATGAACTTGACATGACTGATGTGGGAGGAGCTACTCTCTGAAGCCTCCTCCCTAAATGGAAGCATTGGCTGTATGTCTCATTGTAATGCATGAAAGACACGGAGGATGTTAAAAGATCAGGTTTATTCATTACAAAGAGCTTCACAGAAGCATCTGTGATCACATTTCCATGTCAGATCGTTCAGAGATTCTCCCGGTACGGCGAGCTTCCCCATCTCCAGCTCTGAATGACGGCGCTTTCACCGCTACTTCTGTCTCTCTGTGACCCCGTTTGAAGACCTGCTGTCCCGCATCAGTCAGAGGAGGAAACAATTGAAAATATGGATAAAGTTAGAGGAGTTTTTTATTATTGTTTCGATTCAAACAAGAACATTTCTATAAAGTTCAGATTCTTCTCCACGTTGGTTTTGGACTATCAGCCGATGACATCATCAACACATCAGGGGCCAAAGCTTAGTCCCTGATTGGTTGATGCGATGCGTCTTCTTTGCCAAAGTTGAGTTATTTGAACTCTGCCCACAACGGCGAAACGCGCCGCTGCCAGACCGCCATGCCACACCTGACGCTCCGAACCCGCCGCACGACCTCCAAATGCATCTGTACATCGACGTAACGCAGAAACTGGACGCCCGGAGTGAACGCAGCATAAAAAGGTTTCAGCCTTAAAGTCATGTTCTTGTCCCTGCAGGCTGTGTGCAATGTTGCTCCGAGGGGAATCTATGTATGTGGTAACAGTACCAGCACCACAGGCAAGTTATCTCCTCATGAAAGGTTTGGGTTTTCTTGTTGTTAAGGTAAAGGCACCTGGAAAATGGACTGTGTCCAAATGACAAAAGAAAGTTTCTTTCTGAGAAACAGGAAATAGATGAACATCATAAAGCTGTTTATGTGCAAAAAAGCTGCATTTGGTTTTTCAAAAGGATCAAATAGAAGAAGAAAAAATGTATTTTTCATGCAGAAAAATTGCGAAGAAAGTCTACGTTTTTTATGACAATAGTTTTTTAGCATCCAAAGTTGCTCAGTTGCTGCAAACAAAAAGTTCTTGTGAAAACAGCAGAATCAACATAGATTTTCTGGACCAAGAAACCAGAACTGCAGACTGGAAGTAGATGTTATGGATGAATCAGAGTTTGAAATCTTTGTTTCACCTAAGTATCAAACGGTGAAAGGATGACTCCACAGTGTGTGACATCAATGGTCAAGCATGGAGGAGGAAGTGTGATGATTTGGTGGGTCCAGAAGTGTCACTGGTTCAGAGTTGGTCCTCCTGAACCAGTACTACCGCAGCGTCATGCAGTTCTCCGTGTTCTGAACCCAGTTGGTCAGTAGCTCCTCCTACAACAAGAGAGGAACCCAGAACAGAGATCCACAAACAAAAACACTAATAGTCCTATAAAAGTATTTTATAAAACAAACAAAAATAAATCATTTAAACTTGATCTGAGCACCTGAGCAGGACTTTTCATGCTGAAGTTCTGTTTTTGTCCTTTCTCTGCAGGTCTGACAGTGAGTTTGTCCAGAGACGCAGGAACAGGAGATTATGCATTGGAGGCTGGCGCCTTAGTGTTGGCTGATCAAGGTGGATAATACAGGAACAGCTTTGGTTTTAGTTTGTACAGTTCATGTTTATATGGAACATTTCAGAATTAATGTTAAAGCTTTCTATAAAAACGGCCAATTCAGCGTTTAGATTCCTCTTTTGTCGTGCTAAGTCTCAACTGTCTCAACTGATCGTATTTCTCTGTAGCCCTTTAGTCCACGGTCTGGCCCAGGGCCTGAAACTTTCGTTAAACTCTGGTGAAATCAGCTTTAAGCACTCAGCTACGTGGGTGCGCTCTAGTTTTGATTTCCCTTTTTTACTGCCAGCACAAAAACTCTAAAAAAGAGAACTCATTTCACTCAACCTTTTTCACGTTTGTCTTGTTCAGGTAGATTCCGTAACCATCCAACGAATGAAACCTTTCATTTTTCAAATGCATTACCGGTAATTCGTCCCAACAGAAGCAGTTGTCCTCCTTTCACTCTCGTCTCTGCGTCTGTCCCGTAGGTCTGTGTTGCATCGATGAGTTCGATAAGCTGGGGAACCAGCAGCAAGCTCTGTTGGAGGCCATGGAGCAGCAGTCTGTGAGTCTGGCCAAAGCCGGGATCGTCTCCTCTCTTCCTGCCAGAACATCGGTGGTGGCTGCCGCTAACCCTGTAGGAGGACATTACAACAGAGGAAAGACGGTCTCTGAAAACCTGAAGTGAGTTCAGGACAGCTCTGACCAGCTGCACAGCTTCTGCTGGAACATGATGGTTTCTGCTGTGTTTGTCTGCAGGATGGGCTCTGCTCTCCTCTCCCGCTTCGATGTTGTGTTCCTCCTCCTAGACATCCCCGATGAGTCACATGACCGCTGCCTGTCGGAGCACGTCATGGCAAATAGAGCTGGGAAGGGCAGAAGCAGTGGCGCCGTGGTGACCAGGGCCAACAGTGAGGCAGAGACCTCCATCCTGCTGCAGCACTCAGACATGCCGCTGTCTGAACGACTGCAGGTAAAACGGAGCTCGCGTTGTTTGGACAAAAGAGCTTCATTTCTTTCCTTACTCATTTGAATCTCGACGTAAGTGTCTTTATTAGAGGAAAAACATGTCAAAGAAAGGAAGCTATACAGTGAAAGAATAAATCAACATTTGGATTTAACAGGGAAACGGCTTGAGAAACTGCAGAAAAGTTCTCTTTTGATTCCATTCCTGTAGGTTCCAGCAGGGGGCGGCAAAATAACTAAAAACCACACCGATTTGAAGCATCACCTTCAAATAGTGACTCAAAAAACCAGCAAATAGAATGACCAATCTCCCGTCCCAGACCTGGGAGGAATATAGATCAAAACCAGGACTGATGGCCTAACTTTTAATCCTTGATAACCCTTCAACATTTCAAAAGCTGTTTGCTGTTAGCTTTTAAAGGAGCTAACAGCCGCCAAGCCTTCAGCACGGGACTTCAGAGGATCTCCTGTTTCTCCAGACTCACTGTTCCACTTCTGTCCGTAGGTCCCTGCAGGTCCATCTCTGGACCTGATTCCTGCATGCTTGTTAAGGAAGTACATCAGCTACGCTCGTCAGTATGTCCATCCCACTCTGTCCCCTGAAGCGGCACAAACCCTCCAGGATTTCTATCTGTCGCTGAGATCTCAGGCCAGCTCAGCCGATTCCACGCCCATCACCACCCGACAGCTGGAGTCTCTCATCCGGCTGACTGAGGTAGGCTTCCTCAATGGATCCTGCTGCTCCCAAACAGAAGAGGAATGTTGCCGTGCTGTAACTCTCTGGGGTAACGGTTTGCTTTTGTGCAGGCGAGGGCAAAACTAGAGCTCAGAGAAATGGCTACCAGGGGCGACGCGGAGGATGTGGTGGAAATCATGAAGCACAGGTAGCAGCAGCTGTCACTCTGTCTTTACGCTCCACCCAGGAAGTTGAAGGTGTTGCTTTCTTTTTAGTCCGTTTGTGGACTTGTGAACGATTTGCCACTGCAGTTTGTTGCTTGGCTGTTTTAAGGCTCTAGTGTTTCCTACATACTCCTGACCTGCAAAACGATTTCAGTTTATTTACAGATTGGAGCTTAGAGGAGTGGCCCAGAGAGTAGTAACAGCTTTATTTTAAATCATTTTTACTATGCCCCACCTGCACATGACGTCACAGCGCCTGTAGGAACACACTTTCACCATTTTGAGAGTCAAATTGTGGTAGCTGAGCAACGAGCGTCACTGCCCAGATGTTTGGTGGTCCTTCTGTGGTGTTGGCATCACAAAATAAAGGGATTGAAAGTCAGCCACAGATCAGAACAAACGGCTGGTGTCGCGTCTGATGGAGAAATCGGTGAGATGAGACGCTTGAATCTGGAGTTTTTGTATCATTATGAGATTTGGTGCCATTTCTCTACACCAAAGTCACAGATTTTACCCGTTGGATGTATCAAAATAATTTGTGCCTGACTGTGGACAACGATGCAAATGTGACATCACTGCAAAGGGTCTATAGAAATTAAAATTTGATGGAAAAAATGCCTTTGTATGGACAGAAATATACAGATAAGGTTCTTTTATAGACTGGTATGCATCATTATGCTAATCTTCTGCAGAATTATTAAGCTTGGCAGATTTATTCTGTCCATTTTATTTGAAGTGTGTAATAGATGGGGGGCAAAAAAGTATTTAGACAGCCAGTTTGCAAGTTCTCCAACTTAAAAAGAGGAGAGGCCTGTAATTTCCATCATAGTTAAACCTCAACTATGAGACAAAATGAGAAAAAAAAATCCAGAAAATCACTGTCTGATTTTTAAAGAATTTATTTATCAATTATGGTGGAAAATAAGTATTTGGTCGCCTGCAAACAAGCAAGATTTCTGTCTCTCACAGACCGGTAACGTCTTCTGTAGAGGATCCTCTGTCCTCCACTGTTACCTGTATGTATGGCTCCTGTTTGAACTGGTTATACATATAAAAGACGCCTGTCCACAGCCTTAAACACTCCAAAGTCCACTATGGCCGAGACCAAAGAGCTGTCTAAGGACACCAGAAACAAGATTGCTGACCTGCAGCAGTGTAGCATATATATTGTGGACTAGTGATCAGAAAAATCAGGAACGGCCCAAGGAGAGAGGAGGCAGAGACTGTAGATTTGCTTTGAAGAACAAATACAGACATAACGTATGTAATACTATGAAAATAGGGAAAGCACAAATCCAGGAAATTACAGTGTTCGATTATTTACAAATAGTAGTCCTTTTAGTGATCCAGTGTATCTGAATCAGCTCCTGCATCGTCCATACAACCCAGACAGGGATTGATCAATCCAGAGGCGGGTGTCCAGTGAAGGGGAGTGATTGAAGTTCATGAAAATGTCACTGGGTCGCAGGATGAATGCAAAAACAAAAAGAAATGAGTCTATAGGCTACAGGAGCCTCCTACCAGCCCGGACTGAGCAATAGGATGTGGAAAGTTCCTAGGTAGGCTCCAATGCTTGGTCTCTCTCTGGTTCGGGCTTAGCTCACCATCCATATATGACCTGGATACAGAGCAGGACCCATATGATCCAAAAATTAATTAAATTCTGTGTGCACACGAGATCTTCCTCTAAATACAAAAATATAAATTGTATTACAGTTATGGAAATAGATTCTGTCATTTAAAGTTCCAGCATTGTACAATACACATTCAGTTCATAATCCAATTCAGTCTAATTCAGTCCATGAGTCAATTCGTTGTAGTTTAGTTCATATTTAAAAACTTCAGTGAATCATTAGCACTTGAACAAGCACAAGAGAAAAAGACACATAAGTGTGTGTTTCCATTCAATGGAATGGCTTTTCAATTTAAAGTGCATTTCAGTTCATAATAAACCAGCAAAATAATAAATTAATCAGGCAAAATAACTAACCTATACATTGATTAATAATCAATGTGGTTGCATTAGTACTGTAAACATCAACGTTGTAAAAAAAAACAGAAATGTGGCATTGATAGCAGCTGATAACCGCTCCACGTCATTCATTGACAATATCAAATGCTTTTTTTTTTTTTTACAAAAAAAGAGACAATATCAAATGCTAAGCTAACCAAAAACAACAGGAGGTCAAATACATATAAATGCGTCAAATACACGGTTTATTTGCGGCTGGATTAAGCTGGTAATTGGCTCCTACAAGTTGATAAGTCATATGGCAAAGATCAGGACGTGATCGAATGATTTTAAAGTAAATCTGAAGCCAAACATACCTCGTAGCGTCATAATCCGGCTCTCCTGTCATGTACTGGGATAGCTTCCGGGGTAGCGGCTTATAAAGCTAACTGATTGGTTGGTCGCGGTCACGTGACCAAGGCACGCACGGCGTGTAGTATCAGGTGGGGAAAAAAAAATGCAATGGCCCAGCTTGGCACCCGTGTTACACCAGGGTGGAAGACTGGATCTGCAACAGGTAAGCAGCTTGGTATGAAGAAATCAATTATTAGGAAATGGAAGACATACGAGACCACTGATCATCTCCCTCCATTAAGTTCACCCCGTGGGGTCAAAATGATCTTAAGAACAGTGAGCAAACATCCCAGAATCCACACGGGGGACCTAGTGACGGACCTGCAGAGAGCTGGTACCAAAGTAACAAAGGCTGCCATCAGTAACACACTACACCATCAGAACTCTACTCATAGTGTTTGGAGGAGAAAGAATGCTGAGTTGCGGCCAAAGAACACCATGCCTACTGTAAAGCATGGGGGGGGGGGACGGGACGGGACATCATGTTTGGGGCTGTTTTTCAGCAAAGTAACCAGAACAACTGATCCATGTAAAGAACAGAATGAATGGAGCCATGTATAATCAGATTTAGAGTGAAAACCTCCTTCCATCAGTAAGGGCATTGAAGATGAAACATGGCCGGGTCCTTCACCATGACAACCATCCCAAACACGTTGCCCGGGTAACAAAGAACTGGTTTCAGAAGAAGCATTTCAAGGTCTTGGAGTGGCCTAGTCAGTCTCCAGATCTCAGCCCTACAGAAAATCTTTGGAGGGAGTGAAAAGTCTGTATTATCCGGCGACAGCCTCAAAACATCACTGCTGTAGAGGAGATCTGCATGGAGGAATGGACCAAACCATCACTGCTGTAGAGGAGATCTGCATGGAGGATTGGACCAAACCATCCCTGCTCTAGAGGAGATCTCCATGGAGGAATGGACCAAACCATCCCTGCTCTAGAGGAGATCTGCATGGTGGAATGGACCAAACCATCCCTGCTCTAGAGGAGATCTGCATGGAGGAATGGACCAAACCATCCCTGCTCTAGAGGAGATCTGCATGGAGGAATGGACCAAACCATCCCTGCTCTAGAGGAGATCTGCATGGAGGAATGGACCAAACCATCCCTGCTCTAGAGGAGATCTGCATGGAGGAATGGACCAAACCATCCCTGCTCTAGAGGAGATCTGCATGGAGGATTGGACCAAACCATGTCTTTGCGTGTTTAACCTGTTGGACGTCAGTCCGACACGCGCCCACGGAGTCCATTTATGACTGAGGAGCCAGGCGCTGCTCACCATCCTCGGCGTTTTCCTTGCCCGATCCGTGACAGTGCGTGTCTAAGCCAAAAAAAAAAAAATCAGACAACGTGATTTTCTGTTTTTGTTTGTCATTTTTTCTCTTATGGTTGAATTACACGTGTGATGGAACTTACAGGCCTCTCTCATCTTTTTAAGAGGGAGAACTTGCAGAATTGGTAGCTGACTAAATAATTTTTTGCCCCACGGTATGGCTAACTGTTCTCATATACGGCCTGACATGTCAGTGGATCGTGACGACGCAGATCACACTCCCTTCATGTTCTTGTGTTTCAGTCTGGCTGACACCTATTCTGACGGTCTGGGAAACCTGGACTTTGAGCGCTCGCAGCTGGGCTCCGGCATGAGCCAACGCAGCGCTGCAAAGCGGCTGGTCAACGCGCTGCATTCCCACGCTCAGAGGACCGGCCAGAAGCAGTTTGACCTCCAGACGCTTCGATCCATGGCGGATAAACTCAACATCAAGGTAAAGGAACAGAAATGGACAAACATGAACACTTTACCCTGAGAGGAAGTTATTTGAAAATGTATTAAAATGTATATTTTTTTTAATTAAAACTTAAAATTTACACCATAACTCTAAATTATAATTAGGTTCAAAACAAATTTGACAAAAATACTGATAAGGATTATACATTGGAAGGTAAAATACTAATGTTCTAAATGTACAGTTTCCTGCTGTGCAGGCAGTAAAACAGCTTCTGGCTTTATCACTAATAAATAAACAATAGACCGTTTGTTTATGAATGTAAAGATGATTTTGGGAGGATTTTTACTATTGGCGTTGCACAAAATTAGGAAAAAACACCAAATATTTTTGGAGTAATCTCAAGTCATGAAGTATTTTGGTTTAGTTTTGAATGTTGTAAGAACACAGAAAAAATTATATTTACAATAACGTTTTTTTTGCCAGGAGTCCAGCGCTGATAAAACGACACCAGAGCAGAGAAAACAGTTTTGTTTGGGCTGAAAAGCACACATTTTATTTTTAATTCCAGGCTTTGTTTGTTCTGCCATATATTCATATTTGCTTAATTTTAACAGAATATATTTTTTGGAGAGCAAAATCTTTTTGGATGTTCATATGTTTGTTGTTTTTTTTAATGTAAAATTTGAAGGTTTTTTTTCTTTTAATGTTTATTATACTTCTAACAGAATTTCTGACAGAATATATTTTTATGGCGAGAAAGAAGTTGTTTATTTATTCTGTCTGTTTTTAATTTATATCTATGTTTTAAAAGTTTACAAATGTCGTTTTAGTGTGTTCAATCAATGTTTTTGCTGTTGGGCTCAGGACCTCAGGTGTGTTTTGGATCTTGGCCCCCCGTGTGATTGAGTTTGACACCCCTGCTGCTCTCTGCAGTTGTTGGCATCTTTTCTTTCACTCTTCAGTCACACATCACACTCCCTTCACCTCTTTCCCACACACACTCTGTTGTTCTGGACTGTGGACCTCAAGTGCTCGTACTGAAATTCTTCTGCAGTTTCCATGATTCTCCAGAATTCCTCGCCCATCTCCTCACTCTCCAAGAACATCCCAGTCAGGAACTCTGCCTCCATAACACCACAGGAATGTTGTCAGGACCAAATGCCTTTCCACGCCTTTTCAATGTCTTCCTCGCTTCGTCCATCGTCTAACATGCTCTCTAACACTTTACTCATCCATCAGTTCTTCAAAGTTCTCCTTCCATCTTTCCATCACACTAGTAGAACAGAGCAGCACGTTTCCATCCTTGTCTTTAATCACCCGATGTTGCTGCACATCCTTCCCGTTTCTCTGCCTCCCCTGTACAGATCCACCTCTCCTTCCTTCTATGTCCAACATGTCATAAAAGTCCTCATCCATCGTTTGCCCGGCCTCTGCCACCTTCGCCCCCACCTCGTGCTGCATCTCCCTGCCCTCCTCTTAGGCCGCCTTTACACTGCATGGTTCAAGTGACCCAATTTCAATTTTTTTCCTCTCATGTGGCACAGATCGGATATGACCGGTGAACGTGTTAGCAAGAAAAAAGCGCATGGATTCTGATTTTCTCAGATCGGATTCAGGCCTCATTCATATGTGGAAATAAATCGGATACGAATCGGATCCGTGCATTAGCGTGTGCCATGTAAGCAGACAAATCTGACATTCCCCAGTAAATGGGAGTCGTATGTCAGTGACGTCAACTCAGGAGACCACCGACTGAGGTCACATGACTTATTAAGGTGCTTTAGTGCTGATTTTGCTGTTGGAGGACAGCTGGAGCCCATCAGCGTGTTACCTTTCAGCCTCAGGCTTCAGACCGTAGTCTGAAACCGCTGTTATTTCTGGTCCGGTCCTGGTCGGGGCGCAAACGGTAACTAATGAAGCGGGACACCGTTGCTCTGGAACAGGCTAGAAGCCGTTTATTTCTTTAATTGGATCAAACTGTTAGTCCAGCACAACGTCTGCAAACACTTCCTCATTCAAACTCTGAGAGAGCACAGAAGACGGCGAGCAGCCCCCCCTCCTGTGTCTGCCTCATCCTCCCTCCGTCGCTGCGTTGCCACCATGACAACCGCAGTCACACAAAAGAAACACAACAGAAACGGAGGGGGGGACAAGCTAAGCTTGTTTCTTTTTCGCCATGTTAAACATTTGCCGTTTGGACCAACACACATCTTCTAAATGTGCTTTTATTACTATTATGATTATTTAGGGCCTGCTCGCTCATCATTGTTTAAATCCGTGCGGTCAGTGCTTTTTTCTTAGCTCCAAGGACTGTGAAGACGGATTATCATCAGGCTAATACATGCTATAAACATTGGCCGTGGGGGAACTTAAAACTCCGTGCGGGCAATGCCGCAATGAGCATCCTGGATGTAAACATGTGGGAATTACATCAGCCTTTATTATGTCTGGACACCACTGGAAACACAAATTCATATGATGGTTTACAGTTTCTCAGATCTGTGTAGCAGCCTTTCCGCCTTCGGTGATCCGGCTGCCGGTCTGTCGACAAAGCTAGTCCCAGGGAAAGTTCCGACGGACCGCGGTGCGTCAGAAGGAGGACCGCGGAAGGCGGAAATGCTGCTACGTTACGTAGTCCTCGGAACGTTTAGGTTTGATAGTTTCAGCATTGTATAGTGCAGTGGTTCCCAAACTTTTTCTGCAGGGCCCCCCTTTCTGAAAATTACAATATTTTCGAGCCCCCCCCACACTGACACAAACATACACAGTCCTTTGTTTCTAAACTCCACCGCGCCTTATAACATGTGGTTAATGAGAAATCTTTCTCTGAACGGTAGAATTCTGTTATCTAAAGCTGAAGGAATCTCTAGATCTGTCTATGTGTCTCTGTCTTTAGAAATTCCAAAACACATCTGTAACCTATTAAACAAAACATTATTTGATTTTATTTGGAGGAAAAAATGTCATTACTTAAGCAAAATTTGTTTTGTGTAACACCAGAAAACATGGGGGCATGGATGTATTAACCTTTAAAACTTTAAACAACTCTTTTAAAATAAAGTGGTTAAGTAATTTATTGAAAGGGGAAGACAATATCTGGAATGCATTTTCCAAATATATATTTGACACACTGGGAGGCATTAAATTCTTGCTAAAATGTAATTATAAAATTGAAAAATTATCCACAAAACTTTCAAACTTTTACAAACAAGCCCAGCTGGCCTGGAAACTCCTTTATAAACATAATTTTTCTTCAACAACTTGTTTTATTTGGAATAACAGTAATGTACAATACAAAAATAAATCACTTTTTTCCTAGGTGGTATGATAATGATTTTGTTTTAATCAGACAACTTTTCAATTCTCATGGACATCTTCTGATGTATGAAGAATTTCTTTTAAAATTCGGTATTCCTGCTTCCACCCAGAGAATATGCAATAGTGTTAGATGCCAGTTCCAACCAGTCTACTACAACTGTTTACAGGGATTTATAACACAAGTCAATTAAGAACCCAGACAATTTTTTGGGACAATGTGGATATTTGTGTTCATTCAGTTTCCAATAAACAAATAAGAAATCTTTTACATACCACAACCTTACCTGCTGGGAGGTTTTACTGGGAATCCAAATTTGTGGACATTAAATGGACTTATGCTTGGACTATTAGTAATAAATACTGTCTAAATAACAAAATAAAAGAGGTGTCCTTCAAAATATCGCATTGTATATATCCTACCAAAATTTGAGTAGATTTGTTGGACATGGACCTGTTTTGTTCATTCTGTGGAACTCAGGAGGAAACTATTTATCATCTGTTTGTGGACTGCAGACATACAAATAAGGTTTGGATTGAAGTGGGAAACTATATTAGAAATATAACTAAACAAACTGTTACATTTTTAGAAAAATACATTATTCTGGGTTACCTTAATGTCAAAGTAGACAAAGATTGTAACTTCATTACACAATTGTTTTTATTATTGGCAAAATTCCATATTCATAAAGCCAAATGGCCAAACTCCAAAACTAAATTCCAGCAGTTTTTGAGTGAAATCAATCAGTAATGTACCATTATCAAACATCTGCAAAACCAAAAAGCAATTTGAACTAATTTAATTTTTGAAAGTTTTAAAATTTAGTAAACCCCAAAGATTTTTGAAGTAAAAATTATTTTTATCTTATGTTGTATATGTATGTGTATATATTTATATACTTTTTCTTTTATTTCTTATATTTTTCTGCGATATGTACACATTTCAATTCCCCCTGAGACATTCACATTGTTATTGTATTATGTTGTTTGTCAATAAAGTATGAAAAAAAAAACTCCACCGCGCCCCCCCTGCAATACCTCCGGCGCGCCCCCCAGTTTGGGAACCACTGGTATAGTGTAAATGCAAAAATCGAATACGGGTCACTTTTAAAAGATGATGTAAGCGGGTTGTCAAGAAAATCGGATATAGTCAGAAAATCAGATTTGGGCATCAAGACCTGCAGTGTGAATGCAGCCTTAGTGTCTCGCTAACAAACTATTTCCTCTAAAACAGGGGTCGGGAACCTTTTTGGCCGAGAGGCATAAACGCACTATTTTAAATGTAATTTAAAAGCACATTAGCGTGTCCCACGAGACGGAGACTTACTTTTTAGGTTCTTTTGGTTAACGCAGCAAACGCCGTACAACTAATTCAGAAACTCCTGAATCTCTCCCGCTGAGACGAGAGCGCTTCTCCAAACTTTATATTCCTCTGCTCCCGCTCCAGTCCTCCTATTTCCCTTATTGGGCCCATAGCTGAACCCCACTGGTCCAAACTACCTAACAACAGGCTGAGCGACAGAACTGAGAGCCAATCAGATCTCTGCTTGATGTGTTTAATGAACTCCAGAACTTTTAACGCGGCGCAACAGCGGACCCAACTCAGTCCGCTACAATATGTTTAAAACTAAAAATACAAGTGAATGTGAGCATTTGATGGAATTTCAGCATTTTTAAAGTACAATAAGTCTGTGGATTCTTTTTAATAACATGGTTATGCTGTTGCTAATAAATGATGAGTATTTCTGGTGGTGGTTCTGCTGATGGTCTAGTCTGGTTGATACGTGGTGAGTTTCAGCTTCATGCAGGCGTTGAGACTTTAAACGTGATCGTAGGTCTGAATGTTCTGGAGATGTGACAAAGACTCACATGCAGACGTGGAGACAAACACACACTCACACACTGCAGTGAGTGACGGGCAGCGGGTTTTACGTTATTACAATCCCTGTGCGATTCACCTGCTGCCTGTGAGGAAGAAAGCAGAGGGTGGGGGGCACCCCCACCCTCTGCTTTCTTCCTCACATCCCGTCCCCGCATCTGCACGCTCTTTCTCAGAGACGGGAGCGCGCAGGTTTAGGCACGGCAATTAATAGGTTTCCTGCTGGAATAAACTCTGTGAAATAGTAGATAACAGTAAACTGAGTTCTGGCGCAGATTTTTCTCTCCAAGCACCGCTACTACTGCGCGCCTCTGGCATCGCATCGCCCCCGAGAAGGACTGGTTTGATGAAAAAAAAAATGGTATAAATAAAGATTTGTCTGCGAGCCATACGTGACCATCAAAAGAGCCATATGTGGCTCGCGAGCCATAGGTTCCCGACCCCTGCTCTAAAACGTACTTAACTTCTTCATTCCACCACTAAGTCTCTAAAATCTGCTCTCCTCATTCCAAGTATCACACCAAAGACCTCCCTCCCATGATCGCTTTAGCGGTAACTGTCCGTTCATCTGGATGTGGAAGAACTTCCTCATCTCCTAAAGCCCGTTTCAGCTGCACAGTACTCTTCCTTTATTAATGCGAGTCACTCTGCCCTCCTCATCACCATCCTGTGCTTTCTGGCTGCACTCTGCCCTGCAGTGATTTTGTAGTCACTCATCTATTTCAGATAACTTCTCCACAAAGATGTCATTAACTTTGGTGCTTCACTCTTATCTCTCCCTCTGCTCCTCCTTTTTTGTAAAATAAATAAATAAATAAAGTCTTCATCACTGACATTTCCACTCTTTGAGCAAAGTGTCTTTCTGCATTTATGTTCTGAACACCCAAGTTATTCTAAGTGAATGCATTATTTATGCATTCCTGTGTGAAATCAAATAATAGTTCCTATTCATACGGCTGATATTTACTTGATTCATTTCAGGTGGCGGATTTTCAAGGCCTCCTAAGTTCACTGAATGAGCAGGGCTTCCTGCTGAAGAAAGGACCCAAGCTGTATCAGCTGCAAACCATCTGAGCTGGTGAGGAGCAGCAGGCTGCTGGGTCAGTGTTTGGGATGAACTCGAAATCTATTTATCTGGAGACTTTTAAACATTTTCATTCGTTCGCCATGAGTTGGTCATGCTAAAGCCTCGCAAAACTGTAACATAAAGCAAAGAGGATGCAGATGAACACTTTCTGATGAGTCTGAATCAGTTAGATTTAAAGGGCTGTAAAAACAATTTTGAAGAATGTGTTGAAAATTCAGGGTTGTTTTTTTTATGGCACTGTTCTTCAAGATTCAGGATTTATTCTTGGTATTTAACATGTTTTCTAGGCTTAATAAGTAATATAAAAGATGATCTAGTTTTGTTTGTTTTATGTAAAGTCCATTTGCATTCCACATAGCACTTTTAAAATAAGATAGTATTTGCATATATATTCTTAAACAAATGTTTACTGGCTTTGATTCATACAAATGGAGATGATTAAAATATATTTTATCTGAAATGTAACTTTTGTTTTTTGTTTATTTTTCATTTAAAAAATCGATGATTGTAACATATGTAAAAAAAAAAAAAAAAAGTTATCATCTAGTTAAAATATATTAATATATGTATTAACTGTTACTTAATTTAAACTTTAAAGAAACCTACTGACTCAACATGTTCATGCTGTCGTAAAGTATCTGGAAACAAAAACATTTAACGACACCACATCAGCTTACGGCAACATGGCAGCCCGCAGGATTGAGCGAGGTTCGCGTGAGCTTTGAGAGCGAGCGCCGGTAGATTCGCGATGCCCGCGCGCGCAGCAGGTCTGTCGGGCGTGTGAAGAAGATGACGGCGACGTGTTTCGGGCGAATTTCGGTTCCCTTGCTTCGCTCCGCTGCGCGCGCTCCCTTCGCGGATGTGTGTCGCCTCCAGCCCGCGACATGGCGGCTTAGACACGCACTTGTCACGGATCGCGCAAGGATAACGCCGAGTGTGGTGAGCGGCGCTTGGCTCCCCGGTCATCAGTGGACGGGACACCGTGGCGCGTGTCGGACTGCAGTCCAGCAGGTAAAACTGACACCCTGTCACGCACGCGGAGCTGTGCTCGAGCACTGGATAGGTCACGGGGGGTCGAGTGCCGGTTTCTCGTCCTTGCTGCCCCTTGGAGCGCGAGGACTGTGCAACAAAAACGCAGAAACTCCGGACACCCCGGTATCAGCAGACCGGGAGGAGGGGGCGGAACCGGGCCAGGGCCTGTTCAAGTTCAAAGAGCTGGTGAGTTTGACTTTTTGATTGATGTCTAAACTTTACCGAGTCAACAGCCCGGAAATCAACAGCCGAGCCGTCATAATCTACGGAACCCTGGATGTGACATTCTAAACACAAAACTAAAAACCTTTTCCCTCAAATTAATCGTTTGTGGCCATAAAATTGTGTTACTGAACATGACTTTAAAAAAAGATGAATACAACTGAAGTGAATCGTTCTTTATCTTTTTAGTCCCACATCAATAATATTACTCGCTCAGCCCATTTCCATCTACGTAACATTAATGCCCCCCCTCACTGCCCCCTCTGCTTCTATCCTGGTCCACAGTCTGGTCACTTCCTGTCTAGATTACTGTAATTCCCTCCTCTTTGGTCTTCCTCAAAAACCCCTCAATAAGCTTCTGGTCCAGAACTCAGCGGCCCGCGTCATCTCCAGAACCCCCTCCTCCAGTCACATCACCCCGGTTCTCCACCTGCTGCACTGGCCCCCCAGAACCTCCAGAATCCAGTTCAAACTCCTCCTGTTCACCTTTAGGGCCCTCCATAACCTGACCCCTCCTCATCTCTCCGACCTCATCCATATCTAAACCCCCCCCTCGTTCTCGTCGGTCCTCTCTGTTCCTCCGGTCCGCCTCGTCACCATGGTAACCGGGGCCATCAGCTGCTCTGCTCCCAAACTCTGGAATTCCCTCCTGACCTCCGTAACACAGACTCTCTACAACTTTCAGATCTAAACTCAAAACTCATCTGTTTATTTCTGCCTTCCATCCTGACTCACTTCTGATTTTGTCTTTTACGTTTATTGTGCTTTTAATGTCTATTTTTAACCTTTTGTAAAGTGTCCTTGGGTTTCATGGAAGGCACTTTAAATAAAATGATTATTATTATTAATAAAGGGTGAAAAGGTTAAAGACATGGAGAACTTCAGATGAATGTAAACAGCAAATATAGTGATTATTACTGAATGTCTTTAAACATTAAGGTTTTCCGTAGATTTATCTCTTTTACGTCATAAAAAAAACAACTTAAAGATTTATGACTCCAGATAAAACTCCACAGATAAATGACGATTTATCTCGCCCTACTTTCTTCTGATGTATTCCAACCCAC
The DNA here is from genome assembly GCA_023969325.1 of Oryzias curvinotus. Lineage (NCBI taxonomy): Eukaryota > Metazoa > Chordata > Actinopteri > Beloniformes > Adrianichthyidae > Oryzias > Oryzias curvinotus. The sequence continues at coordinate 27,259,906 of CM043720.1, forward strand.
GTACCTCAGACGTAGTTTGTTAAAAATCCCAGTTTTGATAAGGGGGGAGGCCATAAAAGCTGGATGGAGAGATCCTAAACTCTGGAAAGTCCCTGCATAGTCGGGGTCAATGGGACATGCTCTCCAAAAAGGAATCGCAGATCAGCACGCAGCTCGTCTCACCTGTTCTGGTTCTGAAACTCCAGGTAATTTGGATCTTTCCGCAGAAAATATGTGGGGTCAGAAGAAGCTGAACCTCTGCTCTGAATAGATTCTTCTTTGGAAAATCTGTAGCTTTAGTGTCTGAGAAAATGCTGCTGGCACCCACTCAGATAGAAATGGTTTCCTGATGACGGAGGACATGCTTACATTGAAAATTGATCAACAAATTGCATTTCGGAGTGTTTTTATAATGCAAATCATTGTGAATCTGGAGCAGACCAAAAAAGTCAGTCAGAAAAGCCTTTAGTTGTGACGTAGAAGCTAACTGAAAACCTAAACATGAAGTAGCGGGACTAATAAGTAGGTCAAGCAACTGTTCTGTTCAGAATCACGCGCAGCGTTCAGAGATTGGAGGTATCTGTGAGGACGTTTCCTTCCATCCTTCCTTCGGTTCTTGTCTTCCGACAGTATGAGAACCCGTGGACCATCCCAAACCTGCTGTGCGTGTGCCGGATTTTGCTGGCTCCGTTCCTGGGTCACCTGGTCGTGCAGCAGCGCTTTGACCTCAGTCTGGCTCTGTTCCTGCTGGCTGGAGCCACGGACCTGGTAAGGCCGGCGCTAACGGGCGATTCTGACCGTGTTGCTGGGAACTTGACTGGCTTTGTGTCTGTGCGTGTGCTTCAGTTGGACGGCTACATTGCCAGGCGGTGGCCCACCCAGAAGTCTGCACTGGGCAGCGCTCTAGATCCGCTGGCCGACAAGATTCTCATCAGTATTTTGTACGTCAGCCTCACCTACGCCGAGCTTATTCCAGGTAGGAGTGTGGCGGCGTCTGGCAGCGTTCGTTCCTCTTTCCTCTGTCGATAGCTGTGCTCCTTTGTCATGTGTGGAAATGTCTCTGTTTCAGCACCATTGACAGCTCTGGTGATTTTCAGAGACGTTGGTTTGATAGCCGCCGTCTTCTGGGTCAGATACAAGACCGTTCCCCCCCCGGTAAGAAGTTCTTCTTACTCTAAACCAGCTGGGCCTCTTTTATTTTGAAAAGGTTTGACTGAAACCCATGAAGTCTGTTAGAAATGACTGAGGGTTTGGTCGATGCGTTCTATTGTAAGAAGCAATCATTAGTGTTTGCATGTGACACGAGAATGACTGGAGCAAACACAAATGAAGCTGAGGGATCACATCTGGAATCATTTCTCTATTGAGAGAAAGTCAACTTCTTCAAAAACCTGAACAACCAAAACAATCAAACATTTGGTCTGAGTGGAGTCTCATCTCTCCATCGTCGCTCTTTTATTTTTTAGAAACATGCAGAGGAGTAGATTAAATAATGGATTTGCTGTTTTGGTTAATATAATGAAGTCATTTCCCAGGATGCACCAAATGGCTTTTGTGTTCCAATGCATTAGTCAACTTTAACAATGAAGATAAACTACAGATAAATGTCAGATCAGTATCCTCGCTATTGGTGTAAACAAACATGATCATTGAGGGTTTTATGATGTTTTTTCTAATTATGTGAGTTTTGCTGCATTTTCCTTCATAAAAAGTCAGTTTGTGGTTATGGAGCAGCTTTTGTGAACCAGAGGTCAAGGTTCACTTAACTGAACTTCTGCAAGCTCCAAAACCCACATCACTAGACTACCACCTCCATGTTTAACTGTTGCTCCTTTTGATCCCCATGTTTAGTGCATCCACTGCTTTTGATTGTCTGATTAAAAAATACAAATGTTTAAGGATGTTCATGTAAACGAAATGAACTTGAAGGTTTTTTCTGGAAGCTCCTGATTTAAAGAAGCCCTCAAACATGACATGTACATAATGTAACACAAACAGTACACAAACACACACTCAGGGACACTTTGCTTCCTTCCTTTCATCGTTCCTCTCCTCCTGTCTCTCAGGTGACCCTCAGTAAGTTTTTTAACCCCTGCTACACCACAGCCCAGCTCAAGCCCACCTTCTTCAGCAAGGTGAGACCCCCCCCCCCCCCCCCCCCCGCACACACACACACACACACACACCCCTGTCCGTGTGCAGGTATGACAGTTCTTCTCTCTGAACACATTTATCTCTTCTAAAGATGTGAACAAATAGTTATTCGTCCAGCAGACCTTTGGAGAACTCCTACAGGTCAATCCTGTGGTTGTGTCCTCGTGGTGGAGTGTCTGACCTCCAGACTGGCAGGCTGCATTTCACGGTTTGGTCATAAATGGTAAACGTGGCATTTGGTAGAAATCCCTTCATCTGAAATAATCGGTGTACAGTTATGAGGATTCTCAGTTCTGTCGGTCTCCTGGTTTACAAACTGAATCTGTTCTCTGAAGGTTTGCTGCAGAAAGGACGGTGTTTTCCACGTCAGCTGTTCTCAGCCACAGACCGCTCTGTGTCAGACCATGCTGTGTGAGGCTGAAGTTGGTGTTTGACTTAAAAAAATCTATTATTTTACATTGAAAAGGTTTCATAAGAAATGTAGTTTAAAGGACAAAGTGAAGCTGTCTGCAGATGTTTTACAGATCATGACGGTGCAATAAAACACCTGCTGATTTGTAGAAATGTCATAAATACAACATGACAGGGTTTTCTCATACGCCCTATGATCCGGATCTGGAGGAGAAGTCGCACTTTTGGGACAAATCCACGGAGCTGTCAGGCTGTGTTCACGCGCCACGCCGTTCACATGTCAGAGTCCCGTCTGCTGCTGCTTCTCTGACCTGCTCAGACCCGATGCTCAATGCTTATGGCGATAAACTAGACGCTCCAGCTGCGTGTGGGAGGAGCTACCTTCAGGTTTTCTCCTCACTGACCCAATGCCTCCCTTACGATGGATTAAAGACACTGATGAGATGGAGAGTTCTGCAGAAACACCAGGAGTCGCGTCTCCATGTCTGGGTTTGTGACGTCATTCAGAATGGGAGCTTCCCGTCTACTGCTGGAGCTGACGGACGGCGGTTCAGCGGCACGTCCGTCCCTCTGACCCGGTCTGAGGAATAGTGGAGGAGGAAAAAGAAATCAAGCCCAGGTTATAATGTCTGCATGCAAATAAGAAAAAATAGAGGTCATGAGGAGAAATATCAGATTCTGATAAAAGCAAGTACTGAGAAACGTCTGCGGCAGAAAGCCTCCTCCGTCTGAGTCCTCGGTGTGGGGCGGAGCTGCACGGCTCACGACAGGAGGACTGTGGGGAAAACTGCACAACAACTCGACTCGCTGTACGACAGCCGGGTCAGACGGAGGGCTGCTCGTATAGCTGCAGACCCCCCCACCTGGGACACCAACTGTTTGTACCTCTATCCCTCTGGAAAGAGGGGCATCCGAACTCACACTGATACCCACTAGCCCCTGTCAATGCACTGACCTGCTCTGGCTGCACTTTAAACCTAGGTGCAGTAATCATTCCTGCTTTCCTCTACAGTCTTTCTTCCTTGTTTAGGTATTTACTGAAAAGAGCTGCTGGAAATAATCACGCTGTGAACTGCATAATGACATAAAAAGGTTCTGATTCTGAAATCGTTTCCTGGGCCAAACTATTCAAAAACCTGCAACTTCCACCCTGAGAATACAGTGATGACATCAGAACACTGACCTCCATTCAGGCTCACGTTATCTTTCATCGCTTTTGTTCTTCTTGACAGAAATCCTGATACGTTGTGTATTCTAAACACAAAGGAGCGTTTTCTGTTCTTTAGCTTTTATCAGATGTCTGTCTACTTCAGGACGTCTAGACCAACCAGCGACTCACTACAACCTTCCTCCTGTCTGTGGGGACAGACTTCAGTGTCAGACTCACACTTGGTGTGTTGTTGTTGTTGGTTCTGGAGGTGTGGTGGGTTTGCAGAGGTCGTCTTCTTCCCTCTAAAGCTGTGACTGTCTCCTCCAGGTGAACACAGCCATCCAGCTCTGCCTGGTGGCGGCGTCGCTGGCGGCTCCAGTCTTCCACTTCACAGACAGCGTCCTGCTTCAGTGTTTATGGTAAACTCTTGTCTTTACGGGCCTGTCCCGGTCCTTCTCTGTTCTTGTGTTCTCACATATCCTGTAGAGGATATGTGGAGCTGATCATGTTGAGACGCTCGAGGTCCAGAACGGCCTTCCTTTGATGTGCTGATGGTCGATTCCTCACCAAAGCCACCATTAGAGACGGTTTGAGGTCGGTATTGAAGTATGCTTCTCCTTACAGGTATGTTACGGCTGTGACTACCGCGGCGTCCGGCTACAGCTACTGGCATTATGGCCGCAAGACCGTCCAGGTGTTAAACACCAGGTCGCCATGACGATTGTAGGAATCCAGACTGAAGCAGCGTCTGCAGAAACGCTCGCATCGACTGAATAACCGACGGCTACACGGAGCCTCACCAAGAGCAGCTGGGCTAAGCGTTTCTGGGTTGCCATGGCAACGGCGCACAGAATCATGGTTTAAAGCAACACTACAGTGACAGGACCTCTGCCGCCAAGAATCAGACGAGAACAACAGACCAAATAAGAAGATCCGCCTGTTGCTGACATGCTAATCATCCGCTGGAAGGCGTGTCAGGCAGCCGGATGGGATTGACCTGATGATTGTCTCCTGACTCAGATCTGTAAGATGAGATGATTTAGGATTAAAAGAAGCAGTTTGTCTGTTTTTTCTTTCTTTCTGTGGGTTTGTGACGGCTCTGAATGCAAAGCTGTTTCTGTCAGGATTCAATGCTGAGGGAAGAGCATCTGAGCCGGCTTCACATCACCCCCCCATCCTGATCCGGCACGCCAGGTTTCAGGTTTATTATCCAGAAATTCTGTTCAATCTGTTAAATCTTCTAATAAAAACAGCTCCCAACACTTCCTTTGACCTCAGTCACTTCACAACCTGCTGCTATAAAAGCAGCACTGTTAGCTGTTTACTCTCAACGCTTTCCTGATTCTGTTCTTTAGAGCTAGGAAGCAAGAGCAGCCAGGAGGGTGGGGCCCCAGGAGGGGGGAGCCTCCAAGAGGGGGGAGCCTCCAGGAGGGGGAGACCCCAGGAGGGTGGGGCCCCAGGAGGGTGGAGCCTCCAGAAGGTGGGAGACCCCAGGAGGGGGGAGATTCCAGGAGGGTGGGGCCCCAGGAGGGTGGAGCCTCCAGAAGGTGGGAGACCCCAGGAGGGGGGAGATTCCAGGAGGGTGTGGCCACTTTGTGTTATATTTTTATATGAAAAGTGCTTTATAAATAAAGTTTGATTTGATTTGATTTTGGAGCCTCCAGGAGGGTGGAGCCCCCAGGAGGGGGGAGACCCCAGGAGGGTGGAGCCTCCAGAATGGTGGGACCCCTTAACACCCGGGATGCTACGTTCACCCCAGGCATAAGACTCACGTTCAGCACATGGTGTTCACTCTGAACACTTCATTTCTCCATCATGATCCAAGGGATCATCACCAAGGGAAACAAAGCACATGGGAAGCAAGTTTAATAAACTTTGCTTCAATACCATCTGGTCCAGCACTACTGGTGGAGGAGAGATCATTTATGACCTGTTCCACATCAGTCGGATTGACCATTCTGAAGGAAAAGGTACTGCCAGTGGACATGTCAACACAATGAGAAACAGAGTAAGAAAGTTAGAAGGAGATTGAATAAGAGGTGATTTTGAGAAATGCTGACAGAATGCCTCTGAGATAACAGCCGGATCATTTGTGCACACATTATTAATAAGCATATTAGTTGAAGCAGAATCAGTTTTTCCTAATAGGTTGTTAATTTGCCTCCAGAATTGCTTAGGATTATTAGCACTGTTAGATAGACTACCTTTGTAATAGTTGGATCTAGCATTTCTAGTTCTGGTTGTGCAGATATTTCTTAAATGTTTGTAAGCATCCCGATCAGCAGGGTCTTGAGTACGGTGGGATTTCTCCCAGGCTTTATCCCTCTGTCTGAACAGACTAATCAGTTCTCCATTTACCCACGGCATCTGTTTACCTTCTACCCAGATCACAGTTGGTGGGGCATGTTTATCACTAACATTCAGTAACTCAGTAGAAAAACAGTCCAAAGCTTCATTTATGAAAGGAATTAAGTTAAGTTGAACCCAATTCATGTTAAGCAAATCCTCAATAAAGTTATCAATATTTAATGTTTTTGTTTGTTGAGCTTTAACCAATTTTGGGGGAAGATGAGTTTTACTTTTCCAAATGCAATAAATGATACAGTGGTCACTGAAGCAATCTGATAAGACACCTGAGTCCTGGATTCTGTCTGGATGTGTTACTAGAATCCAGTCAATAAGAGATTTAGAATTAGTGCTGATTCTAGTGGGTTTAGTAATTTACTGTGAAAAATTAGAGCTATTCAAAAGAGTACGTTCAGCAGCAGATGACGGACATAACCACTTTATGTTAAAGTCTCCCAACAGGATCAGTTTCACTTTCACAACCCAAGGATGTAGCAGTAGAAACAATGTTTTTAACTGAGTCAGAGGGCGAATTAGGGGGTCTGTAGATATGACCAATTATCAAATTTGAACTTGAGCTCCAACACTCTGGAGCTGCTGCTGAACTGAGCATGGAGAATGAAGAACAACGGCAGATGAAACCATCAGTAGTCTCATTATTCACACAGCTACATTTCAGGAGTTTTAATCCAGGACTAAACGGCCGGCTGTGGTGCAGTAGTAGAGCGGTTGACCTGTGATCACAGCTTCAGTTCCCGGCTTACCCACCCATGCGTGGAGGTGTCCTCGAGCACTAAAGCCCACATTTTATTCTGGTAGTTATGGGTTGGTGCCATCGAATGGCAGTGGAGCGTCCATCAGTGTGTGACTGAAGCGCTTTGGGTCTTAACCCTCTACAAGCATTTGTATCATGTTTGATACATGCATTTCTGAGACGCCATCTTTTTTATGATCCAATCTCCCCTGAAAACCAATTGTTTTCTGCCCTGTAGTTCATCATCATTCCACTTGAGGCAGCAGAGGAGTTTTTCCCGCTCATTTCAAAATGGCTGCTTCCATTAAATCTCTAAAGCACTTTTGGCGGGAAAAGTTTAGCTAATATTCTTTTAAAGGACAATTTTCTGTTTTGAGTAAAAATGCAAAATATGTTGATGGTTAATTCTTTAAAATACAGTTACACCAATTTAAAAAAATGTGTGGATCAATCTTGAGACGGTGGGTAAATGAGCAGCTTTTTTTTACTCATGTCAGTATTGTAGCATCTTATACTAACATTGTTGTGAACAAAAACTTAAAACAGCCAATGGATCAGAATTGATACTCTTTATACCACATAAAAAAATGATATAGGAAAAATGTTTTTCTGGATTTCATCTAAGGGTTTAAAAAATCTTAATAAAAATAAATGGAATTTTCTGTCAAATCTTTGATGTTGTGGCCTTTACCGGATTAATGCAAAGGAGAAAAGCCATTTCACCAAGATGGCTCCACCTCCCTTCACCTGGTGAAGGAGCTCAAAAACATCTCCTTCACCTGCATCCTTTTCTTCCTCCTCTTCTACCGTCACTCTCATCTTCGGTGAACAGATGCACACCCGTGTGAACGCTGCATAAAGGTCCATGTCCATCCACAGAGACCAGATGTTTTCCTCCTGAACAAACGATTGAAAAAAACATTGAAGGTGTGAGAAGAGCGTACGAGCGCACTCGTGGTATAGAGAAAGACCAGACAGTAATGTCCGTCTTCCTACGACCTGGACACATCACTCACTTATTGACAAAGAATCTCAATATGTTAAAGTAAAGGATCATTTGTCTCCCTAGGAGTTCCACCAGGATGTGTTCTGGGCCTTCAGTTTGAAGCTGTTTTTTTTTTTTTCTATTTTTAATTTAGTCAATCTCAGACGTTCCCATCAGTGAAATATTCAAAATCAAGTCACAAAAAGCCTTCAAAGAACTGGTTTGTTATGATGAAAGAGAACTGTTGAAGGATGCACCAGTCATCACAGCACGCGAATACACAATCATCAAACAATCCCATTCACAATTCTGAAATCTTTCTTTTCTAGAGCTTGACATATTTTGGGTGTCAATTTCCTGCATTTGTAAACCAAACATTTTTATCCGAGACATTTCTGGGAAATGACCCAAGAAGAACTTAAATATAAAAAATTGAAGTATACTAAACTATTTCGGACTTCCAGCTTCAAAAGACACGGCCATGATTTTTTCTTGTGTTTGAATCTTAAAATAAACAAGTAAAACCCCCACACAGACTGGAAATGTGCATTCATGAATCTAGATTCTAAAAGCAGAACTGATTCCACAGAACGAACAGAGTTTGATCAGATCAGGCCGTCACCATTGATCCGTGGTCCAGTGGTGATGCGAACCGTGGTGCTGTCGGTGGTGGACGCGGGTATCATGACTGCTTCATGGCTCCACAGCCTCACCAGCCTGTTTGCTCCACGTCTGGCTCCTCCCACCTGGTCAAAAGATGAGCAGTGTTCTTCACTCCCCTCTCAGGAGACGTAAAGTGAAACCCGACCTTTGCATGAGGTCGTGACTCTCACTATCGCGTTTGAACCACCTCCCTACAAAATGATGACATCACAATGGGGGAAACCATCAAAAATAAATGAATGGGGCCAAACTATGAGCTCAAAGTTATAAATCAGGTAATGAAACCAAAACATGTGTGAAGGATATCCAAAGGAAGTTTTGAAATGATTATGGGATGTCCACGGGACCTATGGCTTGGCGGCCATTTTGTGGCAAATTGTGAAGTTTAGCGATTTTCACATTGTTGCACAGTATGCGTACATAAACCTTTGTTCAAGAAATCTTCATGGAATGTCACTGACCAGGGTGGGAGGGGCTTGGAAAGAGCCCCCCTTAGTACCAGTTACAACATGTAAACTCTTCTGAGGAGTCTACTGGGTAAAAAGTGTTGGAAATAAAGTTGGCCGATTTGGAAAAGCCCCCCCCCCTTTAAAGAAGTGTTTTTTTTCATAAATGTTTCACATTAAGTTTCATTGAGAATCAAGTATGTGACTGTTGTGTGTCCTCTCCTTTGTGTCTCTATAAGGTCCTATTCACTTCATTTGCAGGCTGATGGTTATGTGTAATTACTCTCAACTTTGTTTGTTTGTTTATGTGTTTTATCTAGTTATTTATTTTTGAAACAATGACAAGATGATTATTGACAGAGTGGGTTTCAGGAGGGAGACCGCTATCGTTTTTTCCAGTATCAAGAATACAATGAATGCATAATTATATATGTCTGGAGCCTTTCCTGTCTATCTATCTATTCTCTAATAACGTACCCCTAAATATGTATAATTAACACAATGTGTGACGGTTAGTTCAAGCTTGGGGATGGAATTCTCTCTCGTTGTCCTTACATCACACACACACTCACACACACTCTCACACACACACACACACACACACACACACACACACACACACACACACACACACACACACACTTTATGTGGTAGTTATTTGTGTTTGTCAGATCTGTTTTTTCAAGTGTTTGTTGTTTTGTTTTGTTGTTGTGTTGTCTCACTTAAATAAATAAATAAATGTTCCACTTGCAGCCACTCGGCCAGTGAGGGCTGGTCAGGAGGAGCCGCTGGGGGCTTCAATTGTCTTGTTTCTGAACAGTTTTGCTGTGGCATCATGTTAACAGAAGGAAGAATCCATTTTCTGTGTGGTTGAGGAGAGATGAGCCCAAAGGAGTTCCACATTACCTTACTGTTTGTCCAGCACAGTGAAGGCAACACCTCCAGCAGGACTTCCACATGTATGAGGTGATTGCTGTTTGGTCATGTGATCCTCTGCAGCTGATTGGACGTCTCTGAGCTACCAAGAGACTGTCACGGAAGAGACGAGCCTGCAGACACAGCAAAGTCAGACACCTTTGAATGGGCGCTCGCTGAACTTCACAACAGAAAAGCTTCTGGTGACATTTAGAAATTCTGCTCATGAGTTGGTTGGATGACGTGCGAGTTTCCGCGGTTCCCCTCTTCAAATTTCAGCTCCAGTGTTACAGGTCTGAACACACCTGGAGGACCAGGTAAATCCTCCACTTTGGTTATTAGACGTCCCAAAAAGAACAGAGTCTCAAGTGGAAGAAGTTACGAATTTCACGACTCAAATAAAAAAACAGACAAAGGTCAAACGGAGGTTCAGTGAGGGGAGCTCAGGGGATTGGGGTGAACAGCAGGGGGCAGCAGAGACCCCCACTGCTTCCACTCAGGTGTTTTTGCATTCTGCCTGACTGAACAATCCCAGGTTTGATCAGGAAGCAGAGCAGGAAGAGGAGGAGGAGAGGAGGAGTGGAGCTGCAGAACCGGCATGGACCTCCCCGCTTTAGCTCCCTCTGTGAGTGTATTCATGATAGAAATAACAAAAATACAAACATTATCAATCAGTTCATCCATAGCCTGACCTGTACCTTTCATCAACATGCAGAGAGCATGTTGATTGACATGACATGGATATTAAATAAACTCCAGTTAAAACGATAAAAACGTTTTTAGAAATGGAAAAACAACAATCAAAAGACAAAATCCAACTAAATAAAACAAGTTAACTGTAATGTAAATATTAAGTTAACACTTTTAACCAAACCATTTCTACTTTAAATATTAGAACTAAACTGAGTGACAGAAGCTAAAAGGTTGTCCTAAAAAATGTCAAATCCATTTCTACTTTTTGAATGAAATGACTGAAATATTTGTTGAAAAGCTGATTCAAAGCAGCAGCAGCTGAACTTCCCAAAACACTGACTCACCTTTCTGCAAGGACTTTAAAAAACATCCAGTTCTTTCTCATATAAAATCTCTGAAAATCGTATGTATGTATTGCTCTAATATTGCTCCAGCGAAGCCTTTTTTTCCTTTTATTTCAGCAGAAAGACCCGGTGAGTCTAATTAAAGTCTCTGCTTGTGTCACCTTGATAAATGGCAGCACACCTGACCGAGTCCTTTCTGTGCGGTCCAGATCCAGACGGGTCACTTTCCCAGACCCGTCTGCGTGTGCGTGCTCATTCCTGTCCCGTCGGTAACGACACGAGCTTTGCGTGTGCGCTCATACGAGCAGACGGAGCACACCCGGCCTGCTGCACTTTGGAGGTCACATCTCTCCACCCGCCTCCTTTTTCACAAAGACACACCTCCTCCTGAGGCGCCTCCATCTGTGCATCCAGACACCTCCATCAATCCTCTGCTCTGCTGCTGTAAGCATGTACGTCCTCCACCTGTACACTCAGTTGAAAAGTCATGTGAGAACTTGGGCACAAGTGAGGTCATCTGTTACACCAACAAACTAAAAACCCAAATCCTCTTCCGGAGGGTTTGAAGTGTTCTAGCAGGGATGAGAGGGTTTCTGACCTTCATCCCGTTGTGTTCTGGGTGCTGGTGACCCTCTGAGGACCCACACAGGCTTGCTGTAGGCCACCACGCCCCCTATAGTGCAGCAACAGAATGACAGATGCAGCTCCTGGAGGAGTTTCATGCCTCATCAGTGATGAAGACGATGGATGATCTGTCCCTGCAGCTCGGGTCAGGATGCAGCCCCATGGAGAGCCAGTGTTAAACATGATGGAGGGTGACATATGTGACCTTTTTGACGAAAACTATGTTCCAGCATTTTACAGAGATCCACATTCTGTTATGCAATAAAGAAACAATTGCAAATAGCAAATACACGTATCTAAAAGCAAGAATAGAAATCTCCCCCGTGAACCGCCACCTTAACGTGGTGGGGGAGTTTGAGAGCTCGGGTGATCCCAGGAGCTAAGCTGTCTGGGGCTTAAGCCCCTGGTAGGGTCTCCCATGGCAGACAGGTCCTGGGTGACGAGCCAGACAAAGAGCGGTTCAGAAACCCCTGATGAAAACCAACAACACGGACCCGATCACGTCGCCCGGATTGGCGTCACCGGGGCCCCGCTCTGGAGCCAGGCCCAGGGTCGGGGCTCGCAGGCGAGCGCCTGGTGGCCGGGGCTCTTCCCACGGACCCCGGTCGGGCACAGCCCGAAGGAGCGACGTGGGACCACTCTCCTATGGGCCCACCACCTGTAGGAGACCTCAAAAGGGGCCGGTGCAAAGTGGTTTGGGTGGCAGTCGAGGGCGGGTGCCTCGGCGGCCCAAACCCCGATCATGGAATCTGGCTTTTGGGACATGGAATGTCACCTCTCTGGGAGGGAAGGAGCCCGAGCTGGTGCGAGAGGTTGAGAGATACCGTCTAGATATAGTCGGGCTCACCTCCACACACGGCCTGGGCTCTGAAACTCAGTCCTTAGAGAGGGGTTGGACTCTCTACCACTCTGGAGTTGCCCAAGGTGAGAGGCGGCGGGCTGGCGTGGGCTTACTCGTGAGCCCCCAGCTCAGCCGCCAAGTGTTGGAGTTCACCCCGGTGGACGAGAGGGTCATGTCCCTCCGCCTCCGGGTGGGGGACAGGTCTCTAACTGTGGTTTCGGCTTACGGGCCGAACAGCAGTTCGGAGTACCAGGCCTTCTTGGTGTCTCTCGAAGGGGTACTGGAAAGTGCCCCAACGGGGGACTCCATTGTCTTCCTGGGGGACTTCAATGCCCACGTGGGCAATGACAGTGGCACCTGGAGGGGTGTGATTGGTAGGAACGCCCCCCCTGATCTGAACCCGAGTGGTGTTTTGTTATTGGACTTCTGTGCTCGTCATAGTTTGTCCATAACGAACACCATGTTCGAGCACAAGGGTGTCCATCAATACACCTGGCATCAGGACACCCTAGGCAGGAGGTCGATGATCGACTTTGTAGTTGTTTCAGGCGACCTTCGGCCCTGTGTCTTGGACACTCGGGTGAAGAGAGGGGCGGAGCTGTCCACCGATCACTACCTGGTGGTGAGTTGGATTCGCTGGCGGGGAAGGAGGCCGGAAAGACTTGGAAGACCCAAACGTACTGTGAGGGTCTGCTGGGAACGTCTGGCTGAGCCCTCCGTCAGGGAAGTCTTTAACTCCCACATCCGGGAGAACTTCAAACAGGTACCGAGGGAGGTTGGGGACATTGAGTCTGAGTGGACCATGTTTTCCACCTCCATTGTCTCTGCTGCTGCTCGGGGCTGTGGTCGCAGGGTCTCTGGTGCCTGTCGCGGCGGTAACCCCCGAACCCGGTGGTGGACACCGGAAGTAAGGGATGCCGTCAAGCTGAAGAAGGAGTCCTACCAGGCCTGGCTGGCCTGTGGGACTCCGGAGGCAGCTGACAGGTACCGGCAGTTCAAGCGAGCTGCGGCCCAGACTGTTGCGGAGGCGAAAACTCGGTCCTGGGAGGAGTTCGGTGAGGCCATGGAGAATGACTATCGGTTGGCCTCGAAGAAATTCTGGCAAACCATCCGGCGACTCAGGAGGGGAAAGCAGTTCTCCACAGGCACCGTTTTCAGTGCAGGTGGGGAGCTGTTGACTTCGACTGGGGACATTGTCGGGCGGTGGAAGGAGTACTTCGAGGATCTCCTCAATCCCACTGACACGCCTTCTTTTGAAGAAGCGGAGAATGAGGACTCTGGGGTGGGGCTGTCTATTACCCGGGCTGAAGTCACTGAGGTAGTCAACGAGCTCCTCGGTGGCAAGGCCCCGGGGGTGGATGAAGTCCGCCCTGAGTACCTCAAGTCTCTTGATGCTGTGGGAGTGTCTTGGCTGACACGTCTCTGCAGCATCGCGTGGCGGTCGGGAACTGTACCACTGGACTGGCAGACAGGGGTGGTGGTTCCCCTCTTTAAGAAGGGGGACCGGAGGGTGTGTTCCAACCATAGGGGAATTACACTCCTCAGCCTCCCTGGGAAAGTCTATGCCAGGGTACTGGAGAGGAGAGTCCGTCCGATAGTCGAACCTCGGATTCAGGAACAACAGTGCGGTTTCCGTCCTGGTCGTGGAACAGTGGACCAGCTCTACACCCTAACTAGGGTGCTGGAGGGATTGTGGGAGTTCGCTCATCCAGTCCATATGTGTTTTGTGGATTTGGAGAAGGCGTTCGACCGCGTCCCCCGTGGCATCCTGTGGGGGGAGCTCTGGGAGTATGGGGTCCGGGGAGCCTTACTGAGGGCTGTCCGGTCTCTGTATGACCGGAGTAGGAGCTTGGTTCGCATAGCCGGCAGTAAGTCAGACCTGTTCCCAGTCCACGTTGGACTCCGGCAGGGCTGCCCTTTATCACCGGTTCTGTTCATAGTTTTTATGGACAGAATTTCTAGGCGCAGCCAGGGGCCGGAAGGGATCTGGTTTGGGGACCACAGGATTTCCTCTCTGCTTTTTGCAGATGATGTTGTCCTGTTGGCTTCGTCGGACCGGGACCTCCAGCGTGCATTGGGGCGGTTTGCGGCCGAGTGTGAAGCGGCTGGGATGAGGGTCAGCACCGCTAAATCTGAGGCCATGGTCCTTGACCGGAGAAAGGTAGTCTGCCATCTCTCGGTGGGTGGAGTGTCCTTGCCCCAGGTGGAGGAGTTTAAATACCTTGGGGTCTTGTTCACGAGTGAGGGAAGATCGGAGCGTGAGATTGACAGGCGGATCGGAGCGGCGTCCGTAGTTATGCGGTCGCTCTATCGGTCCGTCGTGGTGAAGAGAGAGCTGAGCCGGAAAGCAAAGCTCTCAATTTACCGGTCGATCTACGTTCCAGTACTCACCTATGGTCATGAGCTATGGGTCATGACCGAAAGAACGAGGTCCCGAATACAAGCGGCTGAAATGAGCTTCCTCCGTAGGGTGGCTGGGCGCTCCCTTAGAGATAGGGTGAGAAGCTCGGTCACCCGCGGGGAGCTCGGAGTAGAACCGCTTCTCCTCCACATCGAAAGGAGCCAGTTGAGGTGGCTCGGGCATCTAGTCCGGATGCCTCCTGGACGCCTCCCTGGAGAGGTGTTCCGGGCATGTCCCACTGGGCGGAGGCCCCGGGGAAGACCCAGGACACGCTGGAGAGACTACGTCTCTCGGCTGGCCTGAGAACGTCTCGGGGTCCCCCCAGAGGAGCTGGAGGAAGTGGCTGGGGTGAGGGAAGTCTGGGCATCTCTGCTCAGTCTGCTGCCCCCGCGACCCGGTCCCGGATAAGCGGAGGAAGATGGATGGATGGAAGAATAGAAATAAAAATAAGCCAGGGGGATCGACTTCTCAGCCAAATCTTGAAACTTTCACATACAGACGAGGTTTTGATTGCTTTTCAGAATTATAGATGCTATTAATACACACACGTTGAACTCAAAAAGAATACAGTAAAACGTGGTTTTCTACCAGAGAAGCCAAAAGCTGCGCATGTTAGGTGAGAAAAACCTTCTGCTTTGCAAAGTAAAATCCTTCCTCGTAATGATAAATCTCTGGAGAGCCTTTGATTCAATTTCCTCTTTTTAATTTTAAATTGGGTTAAAGTTTTGGGAGCTTCTGGCATGCTGGTCTTTTGTTATTAAAATATGTAAATATTTTACTTCAGTTTAATTGAATGATACTGTGTGGCAGCAGCACATTCTTTGAGTGCCATAAGTTTGCATTTACTCACGTTTAAACAGAGGCCTTTGAAAACCTCCCAATGATTTCATAAAGTGTGGTGTCGTCTGCACGTTGAGTAATAGTTAGTGTTTTGTCAATGAGGTGGACGCCTTGTACGGCGCGCGGTTCACTGTGATCTAAAAGGAAAAGATCTGCAGAAACAGGACAACCTTGGCTGTAGCTCTCAGAGTCCATCATGGAGAGCTGCCTCCCGCTAGTTTAACTGAGCTGCTGCACTTTTTGTACGGTCTAACAACAGCTGCATACAAGTATCCTCCAAAACCCCACTTTTAAGACAATGCAAAATGAATTGATGTTCTACGGCACGTGTGTCAAACTCAAGGCCCGGGGGCCAAATGCAGCCCACCATGTCATGTGATGTGGCCCGCCAGAGCATAAAAGTTTTAATTTCTGAAAATAAATTATTTTAGTTGATTACATATCATTAATGTGTAGCTGCTGTTGTATTTATTCAGTGTTTTCAGGTCATACATGTGTTTGCAGACACATAGTTGTCATTAAACCATCATGGTTGTAAGGCTGTGTGCAGCCTTGTGTGTAAAATGTCACACATTTAATCCATGCTGTTTCTAGCTCAGTTTGATGTTATTTGTCTTTATTCATTTGGACAGTTTGATCCTTCATTAATGGAGTTATGTGGGTTTTAATAAGCGGACAACATTTTAAAGGATTTATGCTAAAGTAACAAGCAAACAAATGTTTTCTATGTAACTGGAATTGTCTCTTTAAAAGTTATAATAAATACATAAATGAGTTATTTAACATCAAGGAGTAGTTACATGTATTTTTCATTACATTTAGTTACATGTATAAGTTACATGTGGCCCTTTGAGGACAGCTTTATGCTGATGTGGCCCTCAGTGAAAATGAGTTGGACCCCCCCTGGATTATGGTGTCAAATACTTTGTAAAAATCCAAAAATAAAATGAACCCATCACCGTTTCTAGTGTCTGGAGCATCAAGAATGTCCCAAACTAGCCTATAATTCTTTATTCTAGGTCTTCCTGACATGAAGCCAGACTGGCTCTCTTTAACCACTGAGTCCAGAGTCGGTTTGGGTCTTTTGGCAAAGATTGTTGCAAAAATCTTCTAATCATTGTTGAATAGTGATTGTCTGAGAATGACGTGTCTTTTCCAGGTTTGGGATCATTTAAGGTTGTCAGGCCTAACATCACTCGATCATAACCAGATAGAAGTGAGTCAGTCCATCTGTTCCTGGTGATTTCTGAAGGATTTGGTGATTTAAGTTGACCCATGGTTTGTTTCCTTCCTCAGGTGTCATCACGCTCCCTGGTTGATGTCTTGACTGTTGAAGAATCTGCTGATATTTGACTAAACGTAACTACAAAGTAGTTTGTGGTTGAATCCCAGCAGCAGTCAGAGATGCTGGAGGATGATGATGATGATGATGATGATGATGATGATGATGATGTTTCTCCACCGTTTTAACCACAGAAGCTTTTTGATGATCAAATGATCCACTGACAGTCGATCTTCTTCTGACATGCCTGTCATGATCGGTTCGCACTGAACTTGCTTCGTTTCCGTCGGACTGAGCTGCTCGCTGTCTTTCAAATGACGTCATCGGCCCGCCCGCCCGCCGGGGACGCGCGGACTGCAGCAGCTGCAGCCGCGGCCGCCACTGGCTCCGCCCCTCCGGCAGCGGCGGCTCAGAACGCCGCGGAGGGACGCACGCGGAGCGACGCACGCGGAGCAGACGAGGCAGCTGACGCCCCGTGGCTGCAGGGGGGGGGGGCCGAGGAGACCGCGCGTCGTGGTGCGGAGGGAGATGCGGCTGCAGCCGGGCTCGCAGCGCCGCGCAGTCCGCCTCCGTGGCTGCTGACGTGACGCCCGCCCCGCAGCCGCAGGAGCCGGGCGGAGGATGGTAGCGCGGCCGGCCGGGAGCATGTCCGCGATCACCGGCTCCGTCATGCTGAAGTGCGTGGTGGTGGGGGACGGCGCGGTGGGGAAGACGTGTCTGCTGATGAGCTACGCCAACGACGCCTTCCCGGAGGAGTACGTGCCCACGGTCTTTGACCACTATGCAGGTACGTGGAGCGATCCCACGCAGGGGGGGGGGGGGTCACGACGGTGTGGTGGGTCACGACGGTGTGGTGGGTGCGCCCTTCAGCCGAACCCGTGGGGGGGAAGGGGGGTTGTTGATGCATCTCTACCCCAAACTGCAGAGGATCAAAACCACTTGTTTCACCACAACACTGAGGGTGGGGGCCACCCCCCCCCCCGCCCTTCCTCCCCTCTCATCCTCTCTTTGTCATCCTCACAGTGAGCGTCAACGTGGGAGGAAAGCAGTACCTGCTGGGACTCTATGACACAGCGGGTCAGGTAGGATTCCTGCAGCCTGACACCCCCAACCCCAAACCCCCCACCACCCGTTTCCCACCCCCTCCAAGACGCCAGCAGGCTTCAGACTCGGTCTGTAAGCTGCAACAGGTGATGGATTCCTTCCGGGGCTTCACGGCCAGAGTCTGGCGCAGCGCGGCCGGCCGTGGCGCTGAGGGGGGGGGGTCTCAATAGTTCTATTATGCAGAGAACAGGGCGCCAATGTCCAGGAGTGATGTCACACTCTACAGCTCACGGCTGGACGCTCTCTCCACAACGCAGTTCAGCGCAGTTCAAACTGTACTGAAGGCTGCACACAAACCCACAAACGCACAAACGCACAAACGCAGGACAGACGGACTGCAGCTCAGCACAGAACACATTGGCTTGTGCGACTCGATCATCTGGAGCTGCGGTTGCATTGATAACTGATTCAGCCTTTCTGCTCGTGTTCCTCAATGCTCCTGCAGCATGTTTGCCTCTTTGGTCCACTCGGATTCTGGTGCACGAGTGTTGTGCGACTCTGTCCTGCAGACCGACAGCTGCGTGCCAAAAGGGCGACTCCAAAAAGCCTGGCAGGGCGCCATGGCAGTAAATCAAGATCTAGAGACATCAAAACTTGCACAACTTTAACGTCTTGACAATTAGGCCTTGCAACAGACTCCCAAGAGGAAGGAAGTTAGAAACACGGTTATGAGCAGCTATTTTCTCAGAGCCTGTTCAGAAGCTGCACATGGTGTGGAGCTTTTCTGGGTTTTCCTGAACTCCCACTCCGATCATCTGTTGATCTGTTGTGAAAGCGTTCCCACTGGTCTTCTAATTATGTCCTAAAAACCGTCTGGCTTTAGGACATACTGTAGTTTCTGTAGAGCGGCAGGAGTTGATCAGAAATGTATCTGTGAGTGAGCAACCCCGCCCCCATTTCCCAACTGTTTCCACGCTCTCCTGCTGGCTGACAGCCCCTCACACCCCCAACCCAACATTACCGGTGCAACAAAAGGATCAGATCCGTCCGTCCGTCCAGTTCTGATCCAGATTCCAGCTCAGACCAGGAAAACAGAGCCGTTCATGGATCTGTTGGTCTGACGGTGGATGCGTCAGGATAGAGCGGCCGAGGCACGTTAACGTTGGGAGTGGGGTCATCTAGACCCCACAAGATAGCACAAGGGTTAAGGCGCATTAAGCGAGACAAACAGTCAGAGGTAAGTCCGTCTGTCAGTCAGACTTCATGAACGGCGTTCACAGTAACTAGAACTTGTGTGTAACACGCTACACGTCAGCCACGTTAGCGTATTCACAGTACCTGTAACTCCCAACTGTGTTTGCAACTTGTACAAAAAAAAGCCATGTACCATGACTCCAACATGACTCCAACATGACTCCAACATGACTCCAACATGACTCCAACATGACTCCAACATGACTCCAACATGACTACAACATGACTCCAACATGACTACAACATGACTCCAACATGAATCCGTATTCCAGGCAGTGGGGTTTATAAGGAAGTCAAGCCTTAAGTGGGACTTAAAGTACAGAAGACAGGGTTAAAAAAAAAAGAATTTTGAAGCTTCATTTTCTATCATAAGAAACATGCATGTGAAAAACACCAAACACATGATTGTCTTTGGGTCGGCTCTTTAACCAATCACGTTTCAGAACCAGATGTGTAAGTCTGAAAGGGGAAATAAGGCGTCTTCATTTAGGAATGATAAATATGGAGCCAATCCTTCCTTCTGTCCAGTCTGCAGCTTCTTTCTCCAGACGTGTTGTTTCGACCTCTGCTTGTAGAAAGAGGAAGCCGGCCTCATTGTGTGTCGTGGCGTGCTCGGCGGCGTGTGGAAAAGCCCCGGGTTTGTTTTTAGCTGATTCGGAGCGGCGCTGAAATGGAGAAGTTCTCCCAGATGTCTGCTGTGGATGCCGTCAGCC
Source organism: Oryzias curvinotus (assembly GCA_023969325.1). Lineage (NCBI taxonomy): Eukaryota > Metazoa > Chordata > Actinopteri > Beloniformes > Adrianichthyidae > Oryzias > Oryzias curvinotus. The sequence continues at coordinate 27,279,745 of CM043720.1, forward strand.
GCCGAGAGTCGAGTTACTGCTCCTGAAAAAGCCCCCCCTCCCACCCTTCCTTCCTTCGCCCCCGACTTGGCTGACCTCGCCATGCGGAGCACAAGGCCAGCTGGTAATGTTTATAGCTGGAGGGGCTGATCAAAGATCCCCGGTGCCCCAAAGAAAGGGGGAGAGTGCGACGGAAGCAGAAAGAGGAAGAGAGAATTATGGGTTGGCGGAGCTGGGGGAGGACAGAGGGGGGTCATCTGAGGAGGAGAAGTTCTGCTCGGCTACTTTCATTTTCTCTCAGCCTCTGTCTGCTCCTCTTTGACTTCTTGGGCTCCCATGAAAAGATCCCCCACAATCCTTTGCTGTCCTCTGAAGTCTAGAGTAGCACAGCGTGGACACGCCGGCATCATTTGCCATGACTTCAGGGCTGAACGCCGCTGATGACGCTGCTCTGCCGCTGTCTGCCACGTCCCCCCCCCGAGGCCCCGCCCTCCCGACCGCTCCATATGGATCTGTTTGGTCTGAATATGACGACGGCGCCGATCGCAGAGCCTTTACTTATTCATCCGCCACCCTTCCAGCTGCTGCCGCTCAGCGAGGGGGAAGTGGATGCTACGGTGTTGCGGTGGCCATGGCAACGCCTTCAGAGGAAGCACTCCGGTCCTGTGACCCGCGTCCCGCTGCTCCGTTAACCCCGCTTTGCTGTTCCGCCGTTCTTCCTGAGCTCAGCACCACAAACGTTGACACACTCGACTGCTCCTCCTGTAATCACTTCCACTGCTTCACTGGAGGTTGAATGAAGGGAGCGGGGGGTGGGGTTACTTAACTGAGAGGGGTGACATTCTCAACCCTTCTGCTGTCTTGTGGGGTCATCTGGACCCCACTAGATGTGTATCAGCTTGTTCAGCGCACTGTCTTGTGGGGTCCAGATGACCCCACTCCTAACGTGCCTCCAAGGCACGTTAACATTAGGAGTGGGGTCATCTGGACCCCACAAGACAGTGTGCTGAACCTTTTTTCTTCAGTGATTTGTGATCTTCACTGGTTCAGTGGATTACATGAAATCTTTCCACCTTTATCCACCAATCACCATCTATCCACCATCAATGGAAGGGCGGGGTCATCCTGACCCCACAATGTAGCGCAAGTGGTGGTCAAACATGCGTTTAGCCCATGGTCTTCACACTGGACAAGCGGGGGGGGGGGGGGGGTGGAGCTTCTTCTTCTTCTCTTTCTATTGGTTACTAGCACTTGTCCGCCACCTACAGGTGGAAGAGGCGTGAAACGTCGCAGTGGTGCAAATCTGGTGAATCTGGCTCCAGGCTTTTTCTTTCACGGCTCCATTCTCCTATATGGAAGACTCTGTGTCGTAGAAGTCCAGTCGGGCACAAACCGCCATTATTCATGTCTCTTTCATGATCAATTTTTAAACGGTTTGCGCGTCCGTGAATTAAAACACGACGCTACCCAAACCTGAGTCCCTGATTGGTCAAAGTTCAACCTGGTGTAACTTTCAATAGCCGCACGTTTTGCACATAGGGCCTGAAAACGGGTGTAGCAACGCGCAAATGCAAGAAATGTTGAACATGGAAGCTAGAAACGCATATTAACGCAGACATTTCATTGGAAGCTGAGAGCGTGTGATCGTAGCTTTATCGTAGCGATCGTAGTTTGATCTCAGTTTGACCACATTTTAGTTTTATTTTCAGTTTTGGTTGAGCCTGAAAAGAAGATGCTGTTCTGCTCCTCTAGTTTCTTCACACCATCAAGAAAACTTATGTCAGTGAAAGGCAGAAGTGACTCCTATTTTGTCAAATTGGAGTTAGCGCCATGCAGTTCCTCTCAGATTGAGCTGTCATGCAGTTTCATAACGCCTGTTGTCTCTAAACTAATCAGTCACTCCTTAAAGACCCACTCTGATCATCCATTGATCTATTGTTCCCAGTGGTCTTTTAATCATAATTATGCTGTTTTTAGCTCAAATAAAAAAAAACGGTCATTTTCTAGGTCACTGTTTCTGCAGAGCGGCAGGAGTTCAATAGAAAAACGCCACAAGATCATGTTAAGAACTCCAAAAACAGCACTTTAACTAGTAGTGGCAGAAAAAAACCCAACAAAAAGTTTTGAGAATCTTCCCTTAGCATCACACAGAAATCCCATCTGACGAGTCAGCACATTGCATGTCATTTGACATTCCCATAACTGGAGTTTAATTCCACAACTCCTAACAAAGCTGTTGAAGGCCTTGGAGGCCAACGTAATCGAACAAAAACTTGCATTTTGTTGTCCGTTCTTGAAGTGGGCCGTAGCATTAGATTTCAGTGCTTAGTAGAGAATCTTTTTACAGTTGGAACCGTTTATGAGAGCACTCCTGTGAGTTTTGGTCTATTTGACATAGATTGTGGTTTCCTGGTTAGATGGCTGAGTCATCTTTTATTTTTTTATGTTCAGTCAGAAGAGCACCAGAGCCACACTGCAGCCTTCATAGGCTCCTGGTAAAACTCAACATTGGTCAGATGTTGCATCTTGGATTTCTCTTTCCAGTAAAAGTTCTACTTCTTTTTCTTGGATTTCCTGACGCCCCTCCCCAGAAACACTTCTCATTGTAACAGAAGTTCCACTTTCAGATGAACTGAAGCGTAGCATGTCTGAGGTAGCTGTGTTACTGACAGGCCTGTGCTGCAGACTTTGTGTGTGGTGTTTTATTCTGAAAATCCAGCAGCTCCCTTTGCCTTTTGCTGTGAGGCAAACAGTCTGGATGTCTTTGTTTAGCACGTCAGTGCTGCCTCTGTAACGTGACGCGTCTCATTAGACCACAGGCGGGGACGAGTGTCCAGCCTCCTTCTGCTACAGGCCTCCTTCCTGAAAGGCAGTAACCTCCAACGTGTCCAGGCCTCCACTCTGCACGCCATCGCCATCCACCACCTCATTGGTCTGTTGGACACACATTTTAGAAACGGTGAAAAATGAAGGAATGTACCGTACTTACAGTACCTCTTTGATCATGTTTTGATGCGATGTCAAACCGTTCCCGGTCCAGAAGACGGCAAAAATTGCAATAAATGGTTACCTTAAATGTGCTAAAACAATCTTATGGCAGCTTGAAGTATTTAATGAATCAAATACATCAATTTATGCATTAGACCAATCGGATGGACGCCTTCAGGTTGTTGACCAATCAGATGGAGCCCTTTTATCGTAGATGTTCGTCTCCTATGTCAACGAGGGTCATTTGGAGTATCATTTTTAAACTGCTGGAATGAAATGGGAATGCTGTTTTTGGTTGTTTTGCTATTTGTTCGGATACTGCAAGTTATTGTTATGGCAGTATTGATCACTAACATCACATATTGCGAGTCTTCCTCACATCGTGCAGCCCTAATTATTTCTGTTTCGTTTATTTTCTGATACTGAAGGAAGTTTTACTTTGGAAAACTACCAGATTCTGTTCGTGGCATTCGTCTGTTTTTTTTTTCCCCCCAGAATCTGTTTATTTTTTTAGGAGTTTTTCTTTACTGTGAAAGAGGGTCAAAGGGCAGAGATGCCCAGTTTAGTTTAGTTTAGTCTGTTTAGTTTAGCCATTACCTATTGAATTCTATGACTTTATGTTCTTAATGATACATATTTATTACACAATTACCGGTATGAAGCCTATAGAGATGACTATTGTTGTAAATATTGGGCTATATAAATAAAATGTGATTGAATGAAGCTACAGCTAAAGTATTTTTTAGTACTTAACCTACATGAAATCTGTTGTCCTCAACAAATCCCTAGTCAGCCCGTCTCTGAGAGCATCCTTAGATTTGCAAACATTTATCCTGATAAAAAACTAATTGCTCACACTTACTAAAAAGATTAGAGTTGTGTCTGCAGGATTTACAGTAGCTACTCTATTTGTTGAAGACTATATAATGGAATAATGATGAAACCCTGATAAAAGTGGCACCGTGACGAACGTCTGACATGACCAGAATGCGTGGGTGTTCATGACAGAAGCTTCAGTGCTGTGACTCTTTCTCACCGCACTGATACAGCCGTCACCCCACTGGAAGTTCAGCTGCAGTTCTTCCATGCACGCACTCTTCAAACAGGTTTAGCCAAAAGACGTCACCCCAGCAACGGGCAGAGGGGTGGCGGGAAACACTAAACCTGCCCAAGTTAAAGAATCCGAACATCCCTTATCCAGAGCCCTTTAAAAACCCGGAATTCACTTCGTCTGCCTTTGACGACGGTTATCAAGCAGCAAAACCCAGACTGAGCCTGATGGGTTCAGAAGTCTGAACTGATCTGGTTTAGAGCAGAACTGCCTGTTGTTGTTGTTGTTGTTTGTGGTAAACCCAATAAATTCATTTCTGAGGCATCATAATCTGAAAATACGTCATTGGGCGAGTCTCTCGGGTTTGTCTGGAACAGACGCATCACAGAGTCCGGGTTCCCAGCTTTCCCATCATTCCCTCTGCCTGCACACATTGCTGCAGCACCTTCTCCTTCACTGTGGTGAACTGCAGAGATCTTCGGATGAAAAAGACGGAGTGAGGCGTTGCTTTTTTGATTCTCAAAGGTCAGATTTGTTCTCCTGAGCTGAAAAGTGGTGCCACATTCTGGCTTTGTCTGCAGAGGCGTGTCCCAAAGGGGTAAAGGAGAGTAAAGAGGTAATGAGTGTGGGAGGCAGTGAGGGAGGGGGGTCGAGGGGGAGGGAATGACTCACTGATATGGTAGCACTCATATGTCACTGAGTCAACAGAACAGAGATGGAGCCAAACGCCTCGGCGGAAACGCACAGATGTGTACAGAGAAATGAAGGATTCTGTTTTAGCTTCTGATCTGCTCTTCTTTATGTTTTCTCTTCTTCCTCCGATTGTATTTCCAGTAAACTCCAGCTGTATCAGCCAGGTACTCGTGAACTGTGGAATCTCACGAACAAAGAGGACTGTAACTGTCATGCTAAACTCTCTAACAGCAGCACATCTGGATGAAGAGCTAAACTCAAAAGTCCTAAATGTCCCTTCATCCAGATGTTATGGTAACCAGTCAAAGTTGAACTAAAGAAGCAGGGCGGACACCAGTCTCTGCTTACAGTAAACTGCAGCTTACATTGTGTCCAGGGCTCAGGGGAAAGGACACACACACACACACACGCAGAAGACGAGAGAAGACGAGTTCTCTGCTCAGACTGTTGATCCACAGCAGCAGGACCCGTTCTTTAAGACGGTTCATATTTTGACCCAGTCCATTAAAAAAAACACAAGAGAAGCTGAAGCCCTCCCCCCAGGTCTCCCTTTTCCAGTGTCCTCATGTCGTTTTGTTGAACAAAAGTTAACACAAATGTGAGCCTCACGTTTGACAAAAACGTCTGGATTGTTCCCAGAATTTAGAGGATTCAAAAGACAAAAATCAGTTTTCTGTCAAGTGTGTGTTTAGTTACATCTGGAGGAAAACTAACAGCAGAATATCAGAGAAACAGTTAAACCCGGTGGTGAGAGTGTGATGGTATGGGGCAGCAGTTAAACCCGGTGGTGTGAGTGTGATGGTATGGGGCAACAGTTAAACCCGGTGGTGTGAGTGTGATGATATGGGGCAACAGTTAAACCCGGTAGTGTGAGTGTGATGGTATGGGGCAACAGTTAAACCCAGTGGTGTGAGTGTGATGGTATGGGGCAACAGTTAAACCCGGTGGTGTGAGTGTGATGGTATGGGGCATCAGTTAAACCCGGTGGTGTGAGTGTGATGGTATGGGGCATCAGTTAAACCCGGTGGTGAGAGTGTGATGGTATGGGGCAGCAGTTAAACCCGGTGGTGTGAGTGTGATGGTATGGGGCAACAGTTAAACCCAGTGGTGTGAGTGTGATGGTATGGGGTAGCAGTTAAACCCAGTGGTGAGAGTGTGATGGTATGGGGCAACAGTTAAACCCAGTGGTGTGAGTGTGATGGTATGGGGTAGCAGTTAAACCCAGTGGTGAGAGTGTGATGGTATGGGGTAGCAGTTAAACCCGGTGGTGAGAGTGTGATGGTATGGGGCAACAGTTAAACCCAGTGGTGTGAGTGTGATGGTATGGGGCAACAGTTTTTGAGTTTTCCCTTTTTTGAGTTAATGGTAAAATATGATTTCAACAGCTGTTTGTCCTGCATCTGGGGCAGATACACACCAGACCAGAAGCATTTTTCCTTCATTCTAAAAATGTGAGTTTTCTGTCAACTGTTTGGCTTTAGAGGATTAAATCCCCTGTTGCCCAACCAATGACCAATCTTCTCCTGCAGGTTTACATAATCTAGATGACACCAATTGCTATAAAGAGGCTCCATAATCCCTGCACTTTTCCTTTTGGTGCTGTTCCTTTCTAGCCCCCGTCGTGGTTAAAACAGTTGTACATGCTCCTCCATCAAAGCTTCAAACGTGTTCATCTCTTGGCTGGAGATGGAGTCCCAAAAATCCACCCAAACCTCCCCCTCTTCTCTTCAGATGAGCGAGGCTTTTTTTTTAATGGCAATGAGCTGCTCTTCCACACATAAAGTATGTGTTGCTATGGTGATGCAACAAATTCTGCAAACATTTCTCAGCAAATTTACAGCAAAAATATGTCAAACTTTACCAACATAGCTGAAAAAAGTGATGGCAGAAGGAAGTGACTGACTAACAGATTCAACTGGAGGTAAAAAACAAAACAGAATGAAAACTGAAACCGACCTGTGAAACCAAAACTCAGCTCCTGAGCAGCACATGAACCATTTGAACAAGGTTGACTAGAAGTCTATCCTCAAATCTCTCTTTGCCCCAAACGACCTCTTTAACCTTAAATGTACAACATTTTTTATTGTATTTTTTAGGCTGACAGCCTGAAGAAGACGGTAATTAAAGCAGCAGCTGGACTCCCCTCCATACACTGTGTGATGGAACCGATTTAGCAGACGCACTCCTTCGTTCTCCTTCGTTTTGTCGAGGCAGCAAAAATCCCAAAAAACCAATTGACTTGAAGAAGTGAAAGCAGAGACAGAACGTCTTTTGGAAAACACCTTTAACCTCCTCAGTAGTTAATGTTTGGGCTATCCGTCTACCCACAGGGCCTCTGGGCCCCGTGAGCAGAATGGACTGTTGGTGATATGCATTCAGATGGGATGTCTACACATGTGGACGACGGGCCCAAAGAGGCTCCAGCGTTTCCGTAGATCTAGTCCAATTCTGAAGATGTCAAACCAAATATCAGATCATTTCTGATCCCTCAGAAGTCTGAACTCACCTGTGCGTCAGCCAATCACATCAACCGGCCCTTAGTATAGATTTCATTCAAAATTTAACATCAACACTTTTTAGCTTTGAATTTTTGGTTTTCATACAAACATAAGAGTTATGCCACATGTGGGATTCTGCTTGGAGTAAATCCTTTGAGTGGAACCCTTTTTATTTAGACATTTCTCTCTATTTTTTATTTTTTTTGTACCTCGTATTTACTTTGTTTGTGGATTTTGTATTTTCTCTCTGGATGTTTGATCATTGTTGTAAAATATTAAAACTGTTTGATATCATTTTTGTGACTTTTGGACTAAAAAAAAAAGACTAAACGTTTGAGTTTTTCTGCAGTTTCAGGTTGATTGTGGAATTATTTAGTCATATTAGGGCTGCACGATATGAAGAAAACTCATTTCCTGGGGTTAGTGATCTATATATAATTGAGATACATGAACAAATAGCAAAACAATCAAAAACATGCAACAGTTTAAGTGAAATAAGATCATTTAAATTACACTCCGTCTACATAGGAGGCGAGCATCTAACATAAAAGGGCTCCATCCTTGTGGTCAAATGCATTGATTTGTGAAATACTTCAAGCTGCCATAAGATTGTTTTAGCTCATTTACGGTTACCGATTGTCGCACTCTTCGACGACTTTTGCCATATCCATATTGTACAGCTTGATATCCAGATAACAATAATTTAGTGATTTGTTGTGCAGGCTTATGTACTATGATGAAAAATATTAGTAAAATATAGAAGCTGGGGTTAATATCAAGCACTGCCACACACAAAAAAACAGTTTTAATGGTAAAGTATTAGAGCAAACTGTAAAGTAATTAAAAGAAAATGCTCAAAAAGGCTCCGTTTATCAAAAGATTTCTTCAGAATGTTTCGTTTTTTAATCATTTTATCGGCTGGATCCAGACCAATTATATCACACCAGGAAGTTTAGAAACCTGTGTCAATGCCAAACTCTCCATCAGTACATGAGGATGGAGAAGGATGAAGAAAGAAACAAGTTACACCCTCCCTAACATGAATCTGCTGTTGTGCGAGTGTTTGCTTGTCTGATTGTGTGTCCAGTTTGCTTTGTGAACGTGAGGAAGGCAGCACTCGCACTCGCCCAGTCATCTCTGATGACCTGAGAGGCATTGACTCTGCGTTTCTTCCTGCTGCTTTCTGAATGCCAGCCGGAAGACAGTGTGAGATGGACCGAAGCAAAGGGTTTTTTTTCAGTGAATGTGGTTTTTCTGCTTTCACCCTAAAATAGTCGCACATAACGGTGTGTGATTGTCATGTCCTGCAGCTGCACCGTTAAGCCGTCTCCATCAATCCAAAATGGGGGAAAACATCATCGTTTGTTGTCTCTTTGTGTTTCTGCCTGATCTCAGAGCTGTAACGGGTGGTAGGGAACAGAAATGAAGCCGGTCTGACTCCAGACATTCACCATCTCCGTTGGTTTCAGGAGGACTACGACCGGCTCAGGCCGCTGTCCTACCCCATGACCGATGTCTTCCTCATCTGCTTCTCCGTGGTCAACCCGGCCAGTTTCCAGAACGTGCGTGAGGAGTGGGTGCCGGAGCTGCAGGAGTATGCCCCCAGCGTCCCGTACCTGCTCATCGGTACTCAGGTCAGTTCTTAACACCCGTGGAAAAAATTCTTTCATCCATTTTACTGTAAATCCTCAATTCCTCATCAGTTTTTGTAAGATAAATAAATATTACTAGTTTGGGAGAGAACTATTAACTTGAGCACCAGCCCCTCCCGACCCACGAATACGAGTCAGATTCCCACGAGCCCATGTAGACAAAGAACCGCCCCTTCCAGGAAGAGTCTGCCCTGCCAGCACCGCCCCCAGGCTAACAGACACGCCCACTTTCTGCACGGAGCTAGCGGTGATGGGCCAAACTCTTTCCTTTTATATGTTCAGTACGCTCATCCATCTCTGCAAAAGTTCGGATGTTGATTGTTTTGGTGGACGCGACGCAGACACGCTGCTGAGGCCGGCTGTAGGCTGACGTCATGAAATGGGCGGAGCCTCAGAGATAGAGGCGTCTTACTTCCTGGTTGGAAAAAGCTCAGGAGAATAACGAATATTTGATTAGAAAATTCATTCTTTTGTGTGCCAAAGGTAATAAATTATCATAGAATAGCATGGAATAGGCCATTTTAAAGACTCACTTTGCTCAAATTTGTTTTTAAATGTGTTGATAATGGACACATATAAAACAACTAAGATTAAAATTGCATTTCTGAGTATTTTTGTACAGCTGGATAGCTCGAGTACTGCGCTCCATTTTTGTTGCATCGATAGTGTTAGATTGGAGTATGTGAGGGGCTGTAAAATAGCGGGAGACCAAGTAAACAGGAAGCTCTCGGTAACGGGAAGGGGGGCGGGGGTTGCTCCAACAGTCCCTTCCACAGCTCAAAGGTGAATTTCTGATGAACTACTGCCGCTCTGCAGACGCTGAGTGGTCTGGAGTTTGTGTTGCAGGTTTTTCTTTCTTTGATTGCTTACATTAGTTGTTGCTCGATTATTCCTTTATTTATGAAATTTCAGCCATTAAGCACAATTTAAACATTAGGTTTATAATTTGAAATATTAATTTGAGACCGTACTGTGACTTTTTCCTTCCATCCTTTCATTGTTTTGAAAATCAAAAAAATATAGTTGTCAGTTGTATTTCCAGAACACCTGGCTCAAATATGGATATGTTTACAGGCTGGATGGAGAAAATGTTTGTGGATCAAAATAAGGTAATTTTTGTATGTGGGGATTTTAACATTGACCTCTTAAATCCTCATAAGATTAAGGCAGTTGAAGAGTTTATTAATCCCATGTACAGCATTTGCTTATTTCCAAGAATTACAAAACCAAGTAGGATAACTGCAAGTTGTGCAACATTAATTGATAACATATTCTCCAATGACACTGAAAATAAAACAGTTAATGGGTTGCTAATTAATGAAATCAGTGACCATCTTCCAGTTTTCACAGTATATGACAGTAGTTATGTCAACCACAGGTTGCATTTCTCAATGGGATACAGACGAATTAAAACAGAAACCTCCATCAATGCACTTAAGGCTGAGCTACTTGAGCAGAATTGGGATGTGATTTATCAAAAAGAAACTGTTGATGAGGCTTATGAATATTTTTTGCGGATATTTGGTTCGATGTATGATAAACATTGTCCAGTTAAAAAGTTCAAGGAAAAAATTAAGTATTTCCATTGTCCATGGATTACAAAAGGATTGCAGAATGCATGTAAGAAAAAGAATACTCTATATAAAAACTACTTAAAAAAGAGAACCAAAGAGGCAGAAATTAAATATAAAAAATACAAAAAATACAAAAATAAGCTAACGCAGATCATAAGAACATGCAAGAAGGAATATTATGGAAAACTTTTAGAGGAAAACAAAAGTAATATCAAAAAAACTTGGGGCATACTTAATACTATTCTAAGAAGGGGTAACAAGGAAGAATCCTATCCAAAGTACTTCATTAGTAAGGGTGAAGAAATAGATCAAAAGGAAGATATTGCTAAAAGATTTCATGATTTTTTTGTAAACGTGGGACCTGAATTAGAAAAGCAAATCCCGGATCCAGGAACATTTGGAAAGGAAGTGCAAATATTAATTGACAGAAATCCCAGTTCAATGGTTCTTAACCCAGTAACTGAAAATGAAATATTAAAGACCGTGAGAGGAATGAAGGGTAAACTCTCTACTGATGTTAATGGCATTGATATGACTTTGGTGAAAACAGTAATCAGTGGAATTCTGAAACCATTAGAATATATTTTTAATTTATCATTCCAAACAGGTTCATTTCCTAATCAAATGAAAATTGCAAAAGTTATACCATTGTACAAAACCGGGAACAAGCATCACTTTACAAACTATAGGCCAGTTTCTATGTTACCGCAGTTATCAAAGATATTGGAAAAAATGTTCATAACCAGATTAAACTCTTTCATGGAAAAGCACAAGATCCTGGACGAAGGACAGTATGGGTTCAGGTCAAATCGATCAGCATCACTGGTCCTGATGAATGTAATAGAAAATATAACAAATGCTATTGATAATAAAAAACATGAAATCGGGGTATTTATTGATTTAAAAAAAGCTTTTGACACAATTAACCACGGTATGTTAATTCATAAATTGGAACGGTATGGCATCATGGGGTTAGTGCTAGACTGGATCAGAAGCTATTTGAGCAACAGAAAGCAGTTTGTAAAGGTTGAAGGTGCTTGTTCCCAATGTTTGGACATTGTTTGTGGTGTCCCTCAGGGGTCGGTTCTGGGACCAATATTGTTTATTTTATATATAAATGATTTATTTAAGGTTTCTAACAAATTACGGCTAGTTCTATTTGCTGATGATACAAATGTGTTTTGTGAAGGGGATGATCTGCAGCAACTCATAGAAATTGTTAAGAAGGAGATGGAAAAACTGAAGCTGTGGTTTGATGTAAATAAGCTTTCACTAAGTTTAAGTAAAACAAAAATGATGTTATTTGGTCACCATAAGGGTAAAAATATTAACATTGACATACACATAAATGGGGTGAAACTTGAAAGAATTTATGAAAATAAATTTCTTGGGGTCATAATTGATGACAAACTTACCTGGAAAGCACATATTAGCTACATACAAGCTAAACTATCCAGAAGTATTTCTGTCTTAAATAAAGCTAAACTGGTTCTGGACCACAAATCACTCCACATGTTATACTGTACATTAGTTTTACCATATTTTTCTTATTGTATAGAGGTTTGGGGGAACAACTATAAAACAACGTTACATTCACTTTCAATACTTCAGAAGAGAACAATACGAATCATACACAAAGTCAGATACCTTGAGCACACAAATAAATTATTCATAGAATCAAAATTACTCAAATTTTACGATTTAGTAGAGTATTGTACTGCTCAAATAATATTCAAGGCCAAAAACAATTTATTACTGACAAATATCCAAAGGTTATTTATTACAAGAGAGGAAAAATACAATTTTAGGGAAAAAGATAAATTTGTCATACATAAAGCACCTACAAATAAAAGGAAATTCTGTGTTTCAATTTGTGGAGTGAAGTTGTGGAACAGAACCAGTAAATGCTTGAAACAATGTCCAAACATAAAAGAATTTAAATATGGACACAATATGGATACAGAAAGATGATCATGGATAAATATGTGCAAATACAAAAAAATACAGAATGTCAGCATTTATAAATCTGCATACTTTGACAATACATTTTGTTGTTCATTTGCATGTTGTTTGGAAATGAATATTACATGTATATACGTACATATACACTTGGGTAGGCACTGGACTCTGATGGTGGGAAAGTAAGGACTTAAGGTAAAGGGGGGTGAGAGTTTATAAGACTTTTCTTCTTCTCACTCCCTTTTGGACTGGTGTTTATGTAATTTTGTTTTGTTTTATATAATTTACTTGTCTTTTTTTTGTTTTGTTTTTTTGCGAGTTTTGTCTCGTTTTTGTCTTATTTTGTTATTTTACACTTGTTTCACTAGTCCAAAATAAAAAAGACTACTACTACTACTATTGTGCTGCTCCTCTCTGACTCTGCAGCATGCAGGCATGTGCAGCGGTAACCAGCAGCGGTAACCAGCAGCGGTAACCAGCAGCGGTAACCAGCAGCGGTAACCAGCAGTTCCCCTCTCCTCTGCTTGACCAAATCTGAGCGCTCAAACTCCATTCTAGTCACCAGCCAAGCAACCAGCTCAGCTTTTATTCCCTCGTCTCATATTTCTCTTAAGCAAAAAGTTTCACCTTGTTAGCTTCTAGGTAAACTTTAGTAATTAGTGCATTTTAACCAGGTTAGTTATGTAATTCCCAAATGTAATGGATTTCTTTTACAGAGAAATCAAACAGCATGTGCTCACATGGACTTGTGACATTTAAAGTTTTCTGGCTGACATAAATGTCAGTAGTCATTAGTGAGCGAGTTACTAGAGAGATGAGGTTTTTTTAGTTTTTAAAGCTTTTTTTTTTTACTTCTGCCTTAAAACCATCTGCTCTGACCACATGCTCTTATTAGGCAGTTCTCAGACTGGTGGTTTCTTTTTTTGGGTCTGTGTTTCCTGGCAACCAAATGCCAGCACAGCCAGGAGGACGTCTGGGTGTCTCATTTGTCTTGGGTCAGCTAGTGTTTTCTTCCCTTTTATCGGCCCTCGACAAAACTCCGGCGCTGTTGTGCCGCTGGACTCAGAAAGGCTGTTACCGCGTTAGCGATGAGTGGGATTCCCATTTGAAGAAAAGGCTGCAGACGGGAGGCGGCAGGGCCATGCATTCATTGGAGCTGGTCATTACGGCCAGTAAAACGGAGTCACGCTCGCAGCAATTGGTTGAATAACGGTAAGGGGCGTTGCAGTTTGTTGTGAAAATGCTTTGCACGAGAGCAGGAAGTGTGGGTCAACAAGACTGTTTCAAAATGCAGACTCACTCCCCACTGTGCAGTTGGACACAGCAAACCCTTCCAAAAGCGCTTGAGGAGTCATGTGTTCAACATTCAACCAGGATTTAAAGCAAACAACTGTCCTCTTTTTCAGATCGATCTTCGCGATGATCCCAAAACCATCTCCAAGCTGAATGACATGAAGGAGAAGCCTATCGCCTCAGAGCAAGGACAGAAGCTGGCAAAGGAGGTCTGTATGCTGAACTCTTTAACACCGGAGATGTTGCAAGCAACAAAGGAATAACACAGGCCCAACTGTAACTCTTTGACCGTTTAGGTGATCAACGTGAATCTGACGATTCTGACCTGGAGAAAAGCGGCTTTTCTTATTGGCTTTGCATCGACGCACAACACATTTCTGACCTAAAGTGTTGTATAACCCCCCCCCCCAAGTGGCTTCTGTCCTCGACAGAATTACTTTAACTGTGTAAATGGTTGAAGACTTAAGCTACATTCACACCACCCTCAGCAGCGCCTGTTCGAGCCGCCACTTCCAATCAAAGTTCTTGTAAACGTGGGTTTCTATGGAGTCAAATCTGAGCCATAAATATTTCAAACCCAAATAAAACAACTTGAAAAGTTTACGCTGAAATCTTGGGGTTAAGCTCTTTCTTCTTCTGCTCTGTGAAAGACTTGGTGCCATGGAAGTCCGTCCAGTCACAGACGGCAGTCGTTCATTTGTCCTCCAAACGACAATCCTGCTTATAACGGTTTTGAATAAGGAGGCTCTCCACTAGGAGTTGTTGAAAAAAATCGTACTGGCGTTATATCGCGACAGTTCATTTGTCTATATTTGTACAGGTTCAAAATGCTGTCAGGACGATATTTATCTAATTATTTCTGAGCGTCCGTCAGCGCCTGACTCTTGTTTTCCACTTCACCCTCCGACCACTAGTTGGCAGTAGAGCACACAGAGCCTCTTTGACCAGCTCTACACTGCACAAAACAGCTGCAAGATCTTAGTGAAAATAAGCTTGTTTTGTTGCACTACTTGGTTTTTACTTAGAATGGGTACCGAACCGAAACTCTGTCCCGCGTTGCTGCCAGTATCATATAAAACATGGATTGCGGTGCTTTGTAGCGGACAGGCTTGGATAAAAACGAGTGAAGCCCTGCATCTGCGCAGCGGCCAATGCACAGAGCATCAGGCAAAATGGCACTAGCAAAGCGGGCCAAGGTTCTGCAGAACCTCACAGCGATAGATTCTAGAGACCCGATGGATCACAGTGACGTGTCCAACGCTCTGAAAAAAGCTGCAGTGCAGACTGTGAGCATCTTAGCCACATTGTTTCTGGAAAGAATTGGTGTTTGGTTTTTTTTCCCTTTATAATTGAAGAACCATCCAGACTCCTGAACCGTTTAAAAGTTCTGGAGAATCTACATTAAGTAATGGTGAAAATGAACAGCACTTTATTTCCTTAATCATACTTCTAGAACCTTATTGGTTAAGACACATTCATTTCATTTTTTTTGTCTTATACTGAAAAATATTTTGTTGTGGAAATCCGACAATGCTGACTGTTCCCTTCATCTATTTTAAGTTACCAAAATTAAAACACTGTGAATTGGTTGGGTAAAAGTAACTTTTTTATGAGACACAGTTGCAGTTTTTAACATTAAGATCATTAAATAAACTGAATTTTACAATTTAGAATTTTTTTCATGATTAATACTTAAAAAACAAAAAGAAAGAAAATATGTTCCGGTACAATATTGAAATACGGATCGCCAGACTCTTGGCAATACACACCCCTTGTATACAGTGTTGCATTTAGGCGACGTCCTTCTATTTTCAACCACAGTAATCCAGTTGAGGAAAGATTTCTGTTGTTAAGAAAAACACAATTTGTGTGATGACGGAGTTTTCTTCTGTGTGACCCTTGTTCTATCCTAGTGCTTTAACATTGGGAGTGGGGTCATCTAGACCCACTAGACAGTGGGGTCATCTAGACCCACTAGACAGTGGGGTCATCTAGACCAGGGGTGTCAAACTCATTTTCACCGAGGGCCACATCAGCATAGCGGCTGTCCTCAAAGGGCCAGAAATAATTTATACATGAAATTAAATGTAATAAAAAATAAATGTAACTACTCCTTAATGTTAAATAACTCATTATTTATTTATTATAACGTTTTAAAGTGACAATTACAGTTGCATAGAAAACATACTTTAGCATAAATCTTTTTACATTTGATTCTGTCAGGTTTGGTTATATGGACAGTGTTTAAGTCCTAATGTATAGTTGCTCAATCCGATATTTCAAGTCCAACTCCCCCTAGATATGAATGAAAACACACCAATTTTTATCTTTTATTTTAAGAAATTAAAAACTTTTATGCTCTCGCGGGCCACATAAAATGACATGGAGGGCCACATTTGGCCCCCGGGCCTTGAGTTTGACACGTGTGATCTAGACCCACTAGACAGAGCTCTGAACCTTTGTTCTTCAATGATTTGTGATCTTCACTGGTGTCCATGGATTACATGAAATCCTCTCCACCTTTATCCACCTTTGTCATGGTAGGAGAACACCTCAATGGAAGGGGGGGTCATAGGATAGCACAAGGGTTAAACTGATCAGACATTCGTAAAAGAGGCAGAACTGTCAGGAAATGCTACCATGAGCTGATCTGTTTTGTATGTATTCTTCCCAATACTTATTTAATGTATCTTTTCTGGGCAGTACAGCGCGCTGTTCCCACGAAATGCTACATTCAAAAGCCGGTAGGAAATGTTACCTCCAAATGTTTGACATTCGAGGCGGCTTATTCAAAGATTTTAGCAGTTACTATTGAAAAATTACATTTGAATTACTTGTAAAGGATGAATATGTGTCTTTTGTGGCGACTTTGTTCACAACAAATAGTTAGTGTTTTAATGTAATTATCAAAGCCTCCAAAACTTTCAACCTCATCATTCTGATTGGTTCTTCATTTAAGCCACGCCCCCACACACCAGAAACTGGCCAAAAGTTTTAAACCTGAAACTTTCTGATTTGAAACAGGAACAAAAAAGAAAGAGTTGAAAATGGAAAAAAGTTTTTTAAACAAAATATTTGAGTTTTTGAATTCAAAAACAAAATATTTGTAGCTGAAAATGATTAAGTCTGTATTAGAAGAGCAGAAATGTTCACAATTTCTTTTTTTTTTTTTAGCTTAACACCGATATTTTTAGCTTAAATTTTGAAGCTGTTTTATTTGGGTTTCCAATCTTAATGACCCCAATTTGACTTTGTATGTTTAGGGCATACAAGCTCCAAACTCTGGTGTTAACACGTAGCCACACATGTTTTTACCACCAGGCTCTACGTACGAAACGCACGTCTGTTGAACACGGGTTGCAAGTCAAACCAGGTTGAACTTTGACCAACCAGTGACTCCGATTTCATAGAGACCTATTGATTTATGGTAGTGCTAGCTAACAGTTTGAAAATTGATCATGAAGGAAAAAATATTAGTTGCGGTTTGTGTTTTCTAGAATTCTATGACACCAAGTCTTTCATATATCAGAATAGAGCTGTGAAAGAAAAAACCTGGAGCAAGAAACTTCCCACTTTGACAGCTTCCAACTGCAGGTGGTGGACATGCGCTAGTAAACAGTAAAAGAAGAAGAAGCCCCTCCCTGCTTGTCCAGTGTGAACACCATGGGCTAAACGCCTGTTCAAGGATCCGCAGTGTGCATGAAACGCTGCTTCCACCAGAGATGAAGCTGTTTGTGTTGCAGTGTTTGAATGTCTGAAATAAAGTGCTTCTTTTCCTTTTAGATCGGTGCCTGTTGCTATGTGGAGTGTTCGGCGCTAACTCAAAAGGGGCTAAAGACGGTGTTTGACGAGGCCATCATTGCCATCCTGACTCCAAAGAGAAAGAGGGGATCTTTGAAGAGAAGACTGGCCCCGCGCTGCATCAACTGCTGTCTGATCACGTGATCCGAAAACTCCAGATCCTTTACCAACCAATCTGCCAACAGACCGGAGGCAAGAGTTGCAGGAGGAAAAGTCGCGGAGCGTTTGAGACATAAACACCTGAAAAGGATACACAAGAGCTACTGTGACAGTGGAGCTCTCACGATGCTCTCCTGCTGTCCAGCACAGACTGATGATTCAGTTTTCTACCAAAGGAGCACAGCGCCCAGTCATTCTCTTCTTTTTTAAGACTTCTGCCTCAAAAGTACCTTATTTTAAAACCATCTATAGTCATTTTTTCTGTACAATGTTGCTGTATGCTGTCATACGAAAAAGAAAACAAAACAGTGTTTCAGAGAAATGCTGTATTGTGAAATTTTGTTTTCTGAAGGTAGCCTTTCTGAAAGAACAAGCTAACAAATGATGAGAATTTGTGAGAAAGTAACAGCTGTATGCCATTTAAATGACAGATGGTGGACCGAGAAATGTATTATTACAAACTTTTTCTTTTAGCAAATGTTATTTTATAGTACAGCATGCCAAATATACAGTTAGTTCAAATGGAGCCAATGTTTTCATAGGGAAAAAAAGGTTTATTATCCATTTTTTAGTATTTAGAATATTTGGAGTTTATGATTCTGTACCTAAAAGCAGAGATTATCCAGTGAATGAACTGAGCATATCATTAGCTGCAAAAATGGCTGTTTTTTATTCTTTAAATCCTCCAATAGCAGGTTATTCTTATGTCACATTTAACAAAAGGTTCCAGGACAGGAAAGGGATCTCGTTTTACAAAAGGAAACTGTAACATCCAAAGAACCAAACGCTTTGATTAAAACCAGGTGGATTAACGACCCAATACTGTAAACTGCACAACATGGAGCACAGCTGTTCATTTTCCCAGCACAATATTGCACATTCCCATGCTTTCCACCCGCGTGTCTTCATTAGTTGAAAGCACAGACGATGCACACTCCCTGAACAGGCACAACTAGCATAGCGCAAGCATAGCACAGTAGTAGCATCTGCTTGCTTCAGATGCTAAAAAGCCCTTTTTTTATTTTTATTCAGTTAATATCTACACACCACTATATTAGAATTTAACACAGACTTTAGTTTATCTGTAAAAAATGGGTTATAATGAAATATTTACACCAATTGGTGGCCTTTAGCTACAGTACAGACTGAGGTTTGTCAGAGGCTAATGCTAGGTTTGCATCTATAAATGACCTACATTTATCTACTAACTCAGAGTACAAAACCTGTAAAATACATACCAAGTACAAATGGAATATACTCGACATAGATTATGTTGTGTTAACATTTTTACTAAACTTTTTAACTAAAATTGGCATACAGTACAGCTGCTAATATTTGTATCCACTTGTTTTGTTTTAGCTTCATTGTTCTGCAACCTGATTCTGTGAATCATTAGACTTTCAACAGAAACTCCAAAGGATCCCTTACAAAAAGTAGTACACATGAAGTATGTTTTTTATTAAATATACTTTAAAATAAATGAAGCAATTAAAAAAAAACACATGAGTGTAGTATAGGAAGTATTCTAACTGAATACTTCTTCAGACTTTTTTGGAACATTTTAAGTTTGCAAGATAGTATATTAAAAGTAAACTTCAAGTATACTGCCTCACTTTTACTATAGACTACTTGTAATACGCTTAAATTAACTACTTTTTGCTAAGGGGATACAGATGGTGCAACTCAGTCTATTAAACTAGAATCTAAACACATTTTCTTTTATTATGGCTGTTCTATTATAGAAAAGTCTATTTAACACAATAATGTTCCTCAAAAAAGATTTGTTTTAGAAATATTAAATGTTTAAAATTACATGACTGAAACCCCAAAGTTTTAATTAAAGATAAAATCTTGAGGCTGTGACTAAATTGTTTTGCAAGCCACACATCAGTGACATCATCATCTGCTCTGGCTTTATGCAGTTCCTTTCTTGCTCTTTTATACATTTTAAAAATATCTATCTATATATATATATCCATCAAAGGTGCCAACTCCTACTTATTTGTTAGGTATGATGATGATTTGAAGCTTTAATGTCAAAGGTGCTCCTCCTCTTTATCTCAGCCTGTGTTGTGTTCGTGTCCTTTAAGACGCCTGCAGGCTGAACAGCCATGTCCTCAGACAATTTGCTTGCTATTTTGTGTAAAGGTCCACTCTCAGGATGCTGGACTTAAGTGCCACAGCTACCAGTGCATTCTCTTATTAATGCTCTACTCAATAAATGTGTTGATTGTGTTAATAAGCTGACTTAAGAGGTTTTATTTTATTCTTTTAACATTTAAGTTTTTAAGGCACACTAGGATTTTGGAAAATACTTTAACGTGATTTCAGATTTGATTCAATGAAAAAAAACTTAAAGTTTTAAGGCTCAGGGTTCAGTTATAATTTCTTCCTTGCTGTAGAGCTTCATCATCAGCTTGGGATCTTCATTGATCATCACGCAAAATTTATAATTTGTGGGTCATCATTAATAACTTTACTAGGCTTTACTAGATTCACACAAAGTTTCTTCCTCATTGTAGATCTGCCCTCTACAGCGTAAGAACGATGAGATCCTACATTTCTGTGTATGCAATCTTTCTTCTTTTCTGAGCACTTTTCTCTTGGCTCTATTTTTTATGAGAGCGGGTGGCATCTTCTGTAGGTGCAACAACAAAGGTCAAGATGTAGGTGGGACTTCCAGGATCAGCTTCGAGCTCCTTGTTTGCTGTGGTGATGGACAGACTGATCGATGAGGTTGGACAGGAATCTCCGTGGAGCATGATGTTTGCAGATGACATTGTGATTTATCATGAGAGCAGGTGGAGGAACATCTGGAAGGTGGAGGCTTGCTCTACAAAAGAAATGAGTGAAAATCAGCTGCAGCAGGACAGAGCATCTGGGTGTAAATGCGATATCAGGTGGAATGGTGAAGTTGCAGGGAGCAAAGGGTAAAGAAGGTGGATAACTTTTAGCTACTCTTGTCAACCAAACAACAGAGTTCCTACATAGAGTGTTGGAAACAGGTTAAGATGCGTGTGCAGGCAGGTTGGAACAGGTAGAGGAAGGTCTCAGGTGTGATGTGTCAGAAATACTAGCGTTTCTAACAACCAACGTTTTGTTTTCATGCTCAGCCTATTTCACATTGTCTATCGCCATCAACTAGGGGGCGGGAGGTGTAAAAGGGGTGGGGGGTTGTATGTAGGTCTGGGAAGTGGGCCGGGGCTCTATTTTAATTTTCGTGTTTGTTTTTATATCTTTTTTTTGTTTTAATGTAAAGCACTTTGTGTTATCTTTTATAGGGAAAGTGCTAATAAAGTTTGATTTGATTTGATTTGATTTGATTTGACGTTTTACCATATAACACCAATCTTGGCCTCTTTGAACTGGCTGCCAGTGCAATATTTGTTTGTTTTTTATTAAAATTCTGGTTGTTGCTTTTAAGTCCCTGGCAGGTACAGCACATTCTTACCTCTCCAGTCTGCTTAGGATATTCCCCCTAAAGTCCTTACGTTCTACCGACCAGCTTGTGATAATGGTACCAAGATCAAAGCGCATGTTTTGGGGGGAAAGTGCATTTGCTGTGTTGGCTCCTAAACTGTGGAATCAGTTCCCACTGGCATTTAGAGATGTCACACTCTTTAAAAAAATATTGTTCCTCCATTTTAGTGTTTTAGCATCAGCATAGCCCTGGTTGGTTTTGTGCATTTTCTTCTTTTCTATTTATGTCTTTGCAATGTTTTAATTTGGTTTTAAGCTTTTAGTTCTTGCATGTTTTGTTATTCATGTGTACAGCACTTTGGGTATCCTTGGCTGGTGGTGGAAGGTGCTGCATAAATAAATAAATGATGAAATGATGGTGAAAATGAATGGTGGGTCATGAAAGAGTGACATCAAGAGTGAAAGAAAAGGTGCAGAAGAGTGTGGTGAGAGCAGCCATGTTGGTGTTTTACAGATTGATGCAGACAGGAGGCAGGGCTCGATGTAGCAGAGATGAAGATGTTGAGGTTCTCTTTGGGAGTGATGAGGATGGATAGGATCAGAGATTAACCCAACAGAGGAATGATGGTGGATGACTGAGGTGGTCTGGAGATGTTGAAAGGACGAACAGTGATGATGATGATGGTAAAAGGATAGGAAAGTGGTCTAGAGAAAAACCACAGAGGAGGTTCATGGAGGTAGTGAAGGAGGGTGGTTGGTTTGAGTGATGAGGATTTATGGAGGCGGATTATTCGCTGTGGCTGAAAAACTAAAAGGGAATGAATTGACTGCTGTCTTCTGCATTATTGGGCTGTTCTACATCATATCTAAAAAGCCTCCATTTTGATGAAAATTGATGCAATAGTTTCTATTTGAGAGATTTTGGCTTCTCCCAATTGGCTGTTTAAAGAGAGCAGGAATCATTTTCAAGATTCTTTTATCATCACATAGCTTTAAATTCACTCTCCTCTCAAAGACCTAATGTTCCCATAATTTCTAATCAGAACACTGTTCTCAGTAAACCAGCTAGGAGGACAGAGTCTTTAGCCATTATGCAGAAAATGCACTAATTATTATTATTTCTCTCGTCTCATGTTGATGTTTCCGTGTTTTTGTTGCGGTTCCCTCAAAGCTCATGTGGCCACCTGTGGGATGTCATGAAAATGGAACGTACCATTGTCATGTGGCAAATGTGTGGTAAATGCATTGTGAAATAGTCATTCATTCATTCATTTTCCTAACCCATTTGTCCCTTTCGGGGTCATGGGCTGCTGGAGCCTATCCTGGCCACTTGTGAGCGAAGGCAGGGGACATCCTGGACAGGTCGCCAGTCTGTCGCGGGGCCTCAAGTCACGCACCCAATTCAGCTACGGACAATTTAGAGCAACAAACTAACTTATGAAGCATGTTTTTGGAGTGGGGGAGGAAGTCCCCGAAGAAAACCCACCCATACAGGGGGAGAACATGCAAACTCCACACAGTAAGGTCCCCCACGGTTCAGTTTCAGATCCCCCAGCCGGGACTGGAACCAGGGACCTTCTTGCTCTAACCACTGCGCCTCATATTGTGAAATATTTGTAAAAATAATGTAAGTTACATGCACTTATAACGTATGCTGTCGTATGGTGACCTCACGCTACACTAGGTGGTTGTCAGTGAGGTACAACTACTGGCTCAGTGAAAGCTTGAAAATGCTGCCTGAGCGGGGTGTGTGGGGGGTATGCGAGTTCCTTTGCATTTGGACACCACACAGTAGTATCAGCTGTACATCCTAAGTGCATGCAATTTACATTATCCTCACAAATACATCACGATACCCTTTAGCACATGCACAACAATGACATGTTACAATTTTTAGGATATTCCTTCAAGTGGCCATACGAGCCTCAAGGGAACTGCAAGACACACCTGCACCCCTTTTAAGATGCAGCCGCTGCTCTCTGTGAGGCTCCATGGGCCCAGACTACCTAAATCCTGCTACACCCGTACAGATCAACCCGTTTGGCCTAAGTAACAATCAAGCTGCACAAGGAACAACACTGGAAGTAGTACAAACATTCACGTACTGAGAGTTCTTCTTTAATCAAAACGCCTCTTGAAGCAGCAAATGTGATTCAATTAGATCAAATTAGATTTACATTCTTGTACCAGCTATGTGCAATAAACAGTGCACCTGAGTTAGGTGTTAAAATTATAACAGACAAGCTATAAAATAAATTAAGTTGCAATTTTACTGGAAGGACCTAAAATAAAAATCACAATTATTGGGTAATGTTGACTCCATCTTTGTGTTTAAAATCTATTGACAACTCCTGTACTACATCATAAAATTCATTTAAAGACATCCAGAGTATTTCCAGAATAAATGTGTTGTTCCTTTAGTTCAGGGGTCGGCAACCCATGGCTCCGGAGCCACATGTGGCTCTTTCATCCTTCTGTTGTGGCTCCCTGTGACTTTGGAAAATAATGAGTATTTTATAAAAATTCAAATTTATTTTAGTTTGTTCATTTTTCATGGCATTTCAAAGGCGCTGCTAGCTCCGTGCCTCGTGCCACGTAAAAAAACAGCTTCCTTGGTGGCTCGTGCTTGTCGGGCCAGGGCTGCGGAGCTAATAGCAGGAGGACACGCGTGCGGCTTCAATAAACACTCCGGGTCTGGATTGATTTTCTGCCGGGGGCTTGGCGTGGCGCGGAGCGGGGAGCGGCTTTCTGGTGACGGAGAGTTTGCGCCGGTGTTTTGGACTTGCGTGTGCGGTGATGTGTGTTTCAAAGCAGGGGAGCTCGTTGCGTCGGTCGCGATCGACCGGTCATCTTCGGGCACGTGGGGGAGATTGAAGGGGAAGAGAGTACTTCTTGAAAATCCATCAGCCAATCAAAATCCTCACCGAGAAGTACGGGACTTGATTGACATGCAGAATGGCCAATCGGACATCCTCTGACACATACGTCACTGCAGACGCGAGTTTAAATTCACTCAGCGCAAACTCTTGTCATCAGAGCGGCTTTTTCTCCCCGCAGCACGGGGACGTCCCCGGTAGAAGTCCAGCAACCGGAGTTTATTAAAGCCGCCCCGCGTGTCTCCTCCTGCTATCAGCTCTGCAGTCCGATAAATACGAGCTCATCAAGGAAGCTGCGAGGCACACACGCTTTATACTGTTGCTGAGTGTGTGTGTGCTGAGCGGCGCACGTGCCACGAGAAAGAAGGGGGGGGGGGGGGGGCGTGCAGGTGGAGATGGCGGTGTGAGCACGGAGGGAGGTGTGTGCGTGAAATCTATTGTGTGTTCGGAGGACGGAGCACTAAATAAAGAGTAGTCGTCGTTCCCAGAATAACTTTTCTGGAGTCAGTTTTAATCCGCTCTGAAGGTTGAGGGTTCGAACAGGGGAGTGAACCCCGAAGGAGAATTGCCTTCAGCTCTGGAGGAAATCTCCCCTGCACTTCTGACCACGATCGGAAAAGACGATAGAAAAAGAGAAGTCATCGCGCAACAAAAGGTTCAACAATACGGAGCCAGCAGCACCAAAAGCCTCATAAAATGCCATGACGCTCCCCGCATAGCACCGTTTACAGCAGAGCATGAATACGATGGTCACTGCTTTCTGTCTTTATAATAAAACGCCTCATCTGTTAATACAAAAGTATCTGTATGTAAACTCACTGTGTAGTTTTTAATCATCAGTAAATAAACAATAATGTTGAAATAAACATGTAACTAATAAACACGACGATGGAAAGAAAGAAGTACTTTTTTTTTTATCTTTTCTGGACCGTGATCTACACTCATGTCCTTGAAAATCGATCGTGATCGACTTAATGAGCACCCTTGATATAATATATACATGCATAATATATATAATAATGTCAAAACGGGTTGTGGCTCCGGGTGCTTTTTTTTTCATTAGGGGCGGTCCCAAATGGCTCTTTGAGTAAAAAAGGTTGCCGACCCCTGCTTTAGTTAGTGGGAACTCTTCTGTCTTCTCACACCGTACTTCTCAAATGTACAAGCCCTCACAGAAGAACGACCTTCCCTCAATAAATCCATGAAACACCTAACGTTGTGGTTTCCTGACAGTAAAAACTGCTCCAGTGAACTAAAGCCACTGTTCTGAGAAAGGTTCAATTTGCACTCAGGTCACTGTGCTCCATTATTTTTGTCAGCTGGCTGTTAAATTGGTCTCTGTCCTACATTTGTCCTCCTGACTTCAATGGAAAATGTGCGTCCTATTTAATGGACAAGTGAGATTTAGTTGAAGTGCTTCTAGGAGGTTCTCGTATTATTTAGAAACCTTTGTTCTGCATAATTCCTTATGGTCGGAGCGATTCCTGCTCCTCACTGCATGGGATTGACCTCAGATCACTTTTTTCAGATGAGATTTAACCCTTGTGCTATCCTAGGCACTTTACCGTTGGAAGTTGGGTCATCTAGACCCACTAGACAGAGCTCTGAACCTTTGTTCTTCAACGATTTGTGATCTTCACTGGTTCAATGGATTACATGAAATTTTTCCACCTTTATCCACCTTTGTCATGGTAGGAGAACACGTCAAAGTAAGGGTGGGGTCATCCAAGACAGCACAAGGGATAAAGAACTGAAAACGTGTTGAGTTTCATACACGAGTCACCTCGTTCATTTATTAACTCTTTGTAGGACAAAACAACAACAGTAAAACTGACACTGACACCTAATGGTGAAATTACAGTATTACAACAAAACGTTCACAGATATCTTTGGTCATCTGGTATGGGATGAGGGCTGGTTAGCACCGGTTTCAGGTGTCACCAAAACATGTTTGTTCTCTGCTGGTATTTGTCCAACTATTACTCTGCATAACATCATAACATTATTAAAGTCCCACTCCAATCCTCCTTTCATTTATTTTTGCCTGCAGCAGCAGTCACTGATTGCAAGGACCAGACTGATTTCGCAGTTGGAAGCATTTCTGTGTCTTTGAGCAAAATTTGCACATATTTCAAAACATAGTTCAAGCCGGAGCTAAACAACTCCAGAACCCATCCCAAACCCGCCCAAATTATGTCCATCAACCTAAAGCAATTTTTGCCTGTGCCAGAGCGGCGTGATGCTCAGCTCGCTCACTTGGAAGTCTCTGGACTTGCAGTTGACTGGAATATACCATTGCTGGAGAAGGACGGGGGAGGACCAAACACTTTTACATGATCCACTTTATGCCAGTTCAGTGATATGAGATGTTTTATCATGACAGCATTAAATAATGATGGACATAAAATTTATTTTAGGCAATTTAGTAAGTGTTCAGCTCGGGGGCCCTAGTGAGTTAGGGGCCCCTGATAATCGCCTACATTTGCCTAATGGTACTGTAAGTCTGCCAGTGGTAGAGGTGGGGCGGCGAAGGTGGGTAGCGCCTGCTCGCAGCTTTAAGTACGATTCTGTTGTTTATAGTTGAAATCCTGTGTCATTTTCTTGAACATAGTTTCTGCAGAGCAGCAGGAGTTCATTAGAAATTTGCCTTTGAGTTGTGGGTGGGACCATTCGGCCGGAGTAAGCCCGCCCCTTTCCCATCATCCTTCTGTTTACATGCTTTCAGCCCCTCAGTATCTGAGCTATCCAGACATGCAGTTTAGATCCAGATTCCAGCTCAGACCAGGAAAACGCAGAATCACATGGATCTATTTGTCTAAAGGTGGATGGAGCCGACCACCGAGCTTGTGGCTTACTTTAGTAGCTTCTACATCACAAATACAAGCTTTTTCCAACAGTATTTTTTGTCTGTGCTGGATTCACAACAATCTGAATAAAGAAATACTCCAAAATGTAATTTTGAGATACCTTTTTCATAGTAGCATGTTTAAAACACCACCATTTTTATTGGAGTGGGTCTTTAAAAAGTTCATGTAAATGCAAATGACTGTAAATCATCCCTGCTAAATTTAAGCTGTGGAGTTCCACAAGGGTCAATATTAGGTCCCATACTGTTCATTCTTTACATTAATGACATACACTTGGTATCAAATACACTCTGGTATTTGCTTTGTAATACTTTTTATATGCAGACGACACAAGTATAGTCTGTACGGGGAAGAGCCTCAGGGAAATTGTAAAAACAGTAAATACAGAATTAGGGAAACTAAAACAATGGTTTGACAAAAATAAACTATCACTCAATGTGAACAAAACTAAATTCATGATTTTCGGAAATCGCGACATTCCTTCAGATTTAGAAATAAAATTTGCCATTGATAATCACGTTCTGGAAAGAGTGACTGAAATAAAGTTCCTTGGAGTCATTCTAGACTGGAAACCACAAATAAAGCAGGTCAGAGCTAAACCTGCTAAAAGCATAGCAGTGTTGGGAAAAACGCGCCACACAGAGCACGTTTACTAATATATTCATCCATAATACTACCATATTTACAGTACAGTGTAGAGGTTTGGAGAAATACTTATAAAACAAACCTACAGTGTTTGTACGTCTTACAAAAAAAAGCTGTTGGATTGTTCATGGAGTGGACTATGGGTCACATACAAACGCTCTGTTTTTAATGTCAGGTTTATTGCGACATTGCGACCCCCCACGAAGGGGGTCTAAGGGCAGGGATGCCAGTATAGCTTAGTCAGTTTGTTAGTTTATTTTAGTATTTTCCTATTGACTCTTTGTATTCATGATCCTTTTGAGTTCATGTTTTACTTCAAAGCCCATCGAGACGACTGTTGTTGTGATTTTGGGCTATACAAATACAATTCTCGTCATGTACAAAGCCAGATACAACTTACTTCCAATAAACTTACAGCAAATGTTCAAAGACAGAGACGGGAGGTACAATCTAAGAAAAAAACTGAATTTCAAAAAGTAGAGCATTCGAACTACAAAAAGAAAATGTGTTTATCTGTTTGTGGTGTGGATTTATGGAATGGATTGGATGAAGGTTTAAAATGAACCAAAAGTTTACATGTATTCAAAAAAACCTACAAGAAGTCACTAATAGTACAGTATGAGGCCAGAAACGATTAATTATACAAAAAATGTCACTTTAGCACAGTTGCAATGCAGAATTGTACCGTGAATGTTTTGTAACTATCTGTAAATATACGCGTGTTGAATACGCACATCATCAGGTTTTGTAAAAAGGGGTGGGAGCAGACAAGATTTCTCTTCAACCCACACCTTTTCAAGCACACTGGATTGTTTTATGTCTTTCAACCACTGTGCGTTGACTTTTCATTTGTTTTGTGTTTGAAACAAAAATAAAATAAAATAAAAAAGAAATTAAAATGCAGCAGCAAAGAAGTAACTCACAGAAAGCCAGGTAAGTGTCAACTTTATATACCCGAAAGAAAGAAAATATATACATTCACTTTTGTGAGTTATCCTTGTGGAACTTCCCAATGATGATCAAAGGTTTTCAACAAAATCCTTCATATCATACACAGACTTTCCTGAAGTAACAAGATGTTCTCTCTCCCGCTGCAAAGTACAGTCAATGCCATTTTTCATGAATAATTTAGTGGCAGTGCTGGAGACAGACTCAGTCTAATACGAAATTATTACCCATTTATAAAAATAAAGATGTATCATATTATGAAACATACGTTATTTCTATTTTTTTTGGGACCTGCAGCCTCAGGTGTAGCTTTTAGTTTCTGGAGACAAAACAAGGGAGGAGAAGGTTTTTTTTACACTCTAAATTTTTGTAACTTCTGTTGCTCGAATAAAATACTTTTTTATAAGGAAGAAGTCGTGGAGTATTTTTGTCAATGGTAGTTGGAAGACGCCCATCTCTCAATGGATTTTGTGGCTGCAACAGCCACTGAAGTTTATGGGTCACTTTTGACCCCACATTATCATTTCCACCCTGCAGCCACAAGATGGCGACAGTGTCTTGAACACCAGATCATTACCAATATAATATCTAGATTATGATGGATATTTGGACTGGGGTTTATTGTTTTCACTCTGTATGTGAAGCACAAAAAAATGGTTTAAAAATAAAACAATAAGAAAACCAAAATAAATGTCAGAACTATAGAGTGCAAATTCCAAAAAAATGTTTAAAATCTTTGTAAGGATGGAGAAAAATGTATGTATGTGTTTTTTTACCCTATAATTTGTACTGATTAAAAGCATAAGTATTTTTTTCTTTAAACTCCTGAAATAATCTGCATTTTTAAATTCATGTACACAGAGCTGGCCTTTCACCTGGAGCACAGTGGGACTCCTCAGTACATTTGACTTGTGATTGTTTGTGTATTGATGAACTTGTGGGTTGCACAGCGGTGCAGTGCTTAGAGCCCTCGCTTCTCTTCTTCCTTTGAGGAGTTTAAATGTTCTCCTCATACATGTGTGGGTTTTAGTCCTCCTACAGACCAAAAAACCTGTTCATGGGTTTATTAGTATTTGTAAATACTCCTTAGGTAGGAGTTTATGTGTGTTTTTTTTACAGACTGGCGACCTATTCAGGATATAACCTGCCTTTGTCCAACAGTAGCTGGGATAGGCTCCAGCAACTATGTGACCTTGAAAGGCATTTAGTGGGATGGATGGGTGATGTACTTGTGTGCCTCATGTCATGGTTCTTAGGCATCACCTAACCTGAAAACAGCCTTAATTCCTGCACTTCCTCCTTCACAATCACATGTCAGAGTTTTCAGCTTGATATTTCAGCCCGGACCACTGGCTTCAAGTTCAAGTTTTTTGTGTTTGTATGTTTTGTGTTACATTCAGGAGATTTGTCGATATTTTTGTTTAGTCATCCTGTTTCTCATCTGCATTTTCATACCATTTCTGCAGTTTCAAGCTATGAAATGCATGATAAAATCACATGCACGAAATGCAAGTGATTTGATTTGAAGTGATTTGATTTGATTTGATTTGATTGATTCGATTCGATTCGATTCGATGAGGTAACTACAGACACCTGTTGGAAGCTGGGTAATCTGAATTGTCCAAAGGTTCATCCTATCACCATCCAGAGGTCCATCCCCATAAAGGACCTGTCTAACCATTGAAGGGCTGTTTTCTCTGTAACACATAAAGAAATATTCATGATTGCAGTAACTTTTATTAAGGGTTATTGTATGTA
Organism: Oryzias curvinotus; assembly: GCA_023969325.1. NCBI lineage: Eukaryota > Metazoa > Chordata > Actinopteri > Beloniformes > Adrianichthyidae > Oryzias > Oryzias curvinotus. The sequence continues at coordinate 27,309,906 of CM043720.1, forward strand.
ATCAGTTCTTTTCAAAGAAAACCATATTCAGTTGTTCTTCCTACAAGGAACTAATGCTTTTTTTTATTATTAATCTGACTAAAGAGACTTTCTAAGTCAATTTATGCATTTATATGCCATCAAGAATTAATAACCTTTGTTTGCTCGCTGCAATAATTTCGTAACCTGGTTTGTCGCTTTTGGGTTACAGGGCTGCTGGAGTCAAGGCTGGTTACTGTTGGGCACCATGAACAGGTCACCAGCCTGTCACAGGACACGCAGTCATACACCCATACACACTCACAGTCAGTACTGATTTCTCCTTATGTTTATATTGCATCAAAAAACAACAGATTCCTATTCTATTTATCACAATAGTAACAGTAACATACAAAACAGTGTCTGATAATTCTACAGTGTGACGTAAGACATTGTGGCTCCACGGGGTTGTTGCCTGAAAAGTTGACCCGAATGGCTTTGTAACCCTTGTTCTATCCTTGGCACTTTACCGTTGGGAGTTGGGTCATTTAGGGGTGTCAAACTCCAGGCCTTGAGGGCCGACCTCCTGCTGGTTTTTCAGAAATCCTGCCTCATTTGCTGCTGATTACCTGGATCAGGTGTGTTTAGCCAATAAGGAGTTTCAGTGGCAGGTTGGTCAGAAAACATGTAGGACACCGGCCCTTGAGGCCTGGAGTTTGACACCTGTACTAGACAGAGCGCTGAACCTTTGTTTTTTCAAGGATTTGTGATCTTCACTGGTGTCCATGGATTACATGAAATTTTTCCACCTTTATCCACCTTTGTCATGGTAGGAGAACACCTCAATGGTCATCTTGACCCCATAGGATAGCACAAGAGTTAACCTCAAGCTTTAAAACACGCCCATCACCAATTAATTTTCTTTAAACATCAAGAATCAGTTTTGACCTCAAGAAACACTCATAAAGAGCTGTGTATTGTTCCCCTCGCAGCCCTTTGTATAACCATATAACAGATATATAACATTATCATTTTAAACTTGTTATTACTGTTATTTTAATGAAAGTTTTAGTTAAAAAGGGGGTGGTTTTGAGAATTAGCCCAACACAATTCTACTTTTAAATGTTTAAAAAAAAAATTTCCAGGAACAATTTAAAAATGTTATATTTTTCCTGGTATTTCTTTGTCAAACTTTATTAGGTACTAGAGAGAAGACGGTAGGTTACACTACAAATACTGGGCAACCTGCACATCAACAGTCAACAGCTACCGTCCAGAGGTTTACATTATCCTACATAGGTAGAATAGAAAAAAATAAATACATATGCAGTTCCTTTAACCCTTGTGCTATCCTATGACACCCCCTTCCATTGAGGTGTTCTCCTACCATGACAAAGGTGGATAAAGGTGGAGAGGATTTCATGTAATCCATGGACACCAGTGAAGATCACAAATCATTGAAGAACAAAGGTTCAGAGCTCTGTCTAGTGGGTCAAGATGACCCCACTCCCAATGTTAAAGTGCCTAGGATAGAACAAGGGTTAAAAGATGTAATGTTCTTGTAGGCTTCATATTTTGCACGTTTTGTTTTGTGGTATGATTAATATTAATCAAAGTATGGATGGAGTAAATTAAAACAGGGTTGTGAATTGGACAATTTAAGCTCGGTTCACACCGCCCTCAGCAACACGTGTTTTAGCAAACACTGCCAATAAAAAGTCTATGTAGAAGCATGCATATGCGTGTTTTGAGCTTGCATGTTCAAAACTCATATGTTCACATGTACCTACACACCTTTTAAGACCATTTTTGGGCTCCATGACCAAAACGCGCTGGCACTAAACACGCGTTGATTGGTCAAACTTTGAAATTAGGGATTTGGTTTGGTGGTGACGTATGGATGGCATTCCTCTCACTTCACAGAAGTGCTATCCGTTTAAAAAATGAATCATGGAGGAGAAATTAATAATTGGGGTTTGTGAGATTCCATGACACCAAGCCTTTCATATTTTTGGGAATAGAGCTGTGAAAGAAACAGCCTGGAACAAGATTTGCTAGATTTACACCACTTTACTTTATTTTGCACCAAACTTCTTCGAACTGCAGGTGGCGGACATGCGCTAGTAAACAGTAGAAGAAGAACAGGAAGAAGCCCATCCCTTCTTGTCCAGTGTGAACATGCCCGTTCTCAAACATAGGTCACATGCCCGAACCGAACTTAGCGTTACACTTGTGAATGTGGGATTTTCTGAAAATAAAAAACAGTTGACAAAGAAAAATCACTTTTTCGATCAAACCATTCAAAGTATAACATGACATCAAAGATATTTTGGATATTTACATTCAACTTTGTAATCATGAATTCTTCAAAATCAGGCTAAACTTTCTTGGTGTACATACATGATTAAATAAATGAGAAAAGCTCTCCTTACTTGATTGGCAAAAGACTATTTATGTTTATTTTAAATCTTCTTAGCGTGTCTTTAACCCTTGTTCTATCCTAGGCACTTTAACATTGGGAGTGGGGTCATCTAGACCCACTAGACAGAGCTCTGAACCTTTGTTCTTCAATGATTTGTGATCTTCACTGGTGTCCATGGATTACATGAAATCCTCTCCACCTTTATCCACCTTTGTCCTGGTAGGGAGAACACGTCAATGGAAGGGTGGGGTCATTTAAGATAGCACAAGGGTTAACTGGATACATTTGATGTAAATTGTTGAATAGAAATCTTTTATTTAATTAATAATACAGCATTTATCAATGGTGGTACTATACCAATTTAAATCACACATGTTTGAATCCCCAAAAACTTTGCCTTAGGTCGAACTGATCAAGAAACGTGCTTTTGATGGGACTTTCTTGGTGTTTCTCTGATGCCTCAGGCGTCAGGATGCCTCAGAGCCTCCCTTCCCCTCTCCACGTTTCCAGGCAGCTGCCAGCGCGCGCGCCCCCTGTCTGCAGCTCTCATTGGTGGCGCAGGACGCTTATCACCAGTCGACACTTCCGGGCCATGCCCAATCAGGCGAGCTTGGCCGGAAGTCGTCATCCTCTCCCTGCGCTCCATTGGCGGCTGCCGCTGTCAGTTAGCGTTCCCTCCCACTGAGCACCCTCTGCCTCTCCGGCACTCTGTCTGCCGAGACCGCCGTCATATTGGTTGCTACAAGCCGCGTCGACCGCGGCAGGATAGACCCCATCATGACGAGGACCGGGGCTGTCGCAGTATTTAAAAAAGGCTTGACTTTCTAAAAAGTGTTGATCAGTATTTTTTTGTGTATTTAAAATATTCGGGATGGTTCCGTCAAGCATTTTTGTGCGAGTTTTGGTTTCCGACACCGTGGTCCGCAAGGGGGATCTATGCCCAACTTCTCTTAATAGCCATTTTTTGCAGACAAAGAGAGCTGTTGAGTAAAGCTTTCAGGAGGCTCACGGGTAAGATTGTGTCCTAGAAATACTCTGCTATCACCAGACATTTCAAATGTATATTATTAATCTCTAAATATCCTTCTTAGTTTATTTTTGTTCAATTGTATGTCGATTTTTTTTATACAAGCTAGCTAACATGCTAAGTCTGCTAGGTGGATAATTAGCTGAAGCTAACTAAAATGTTAGAAATTCCTAACCTGGAGATGCTAACTGTTAGCATTTTCAGACAACTTGTAAGCCGGGCTGATAAGTGACCCAAACTAGACAGGTTTATTTTGTATGTCTAATATTTTTTGTTGAACTCCCCCAATGTAGTTGTGAGTCCGAGAAACATCCCACTTGCCCTGTAGCTATCTGTCGAGGTGTACTTGGCCTGGCTCAGAATCGGGTTAGCAGGTCCGCTAGCTTGGCATGATCATGGAGCAGAGAAACGGGGCCTCCTCTAACCTGTAGGCCCCTCAACCATTTCTATAGATTCGCTACGATCGTGGTATAGCTGATGAAGAGTTGCAATGATGGAGGATACTTTCAATTTGTTGTTATAGTTACGGCAGTGATCTGACATGCAGTGATGTGTGTGGGGATCATTTGGAACTCTTAGGGTTTTTTGGGGGGGACATGCATAAAATAATTATCAGTGGCTTTACTGCATGTTTTTATGTATGCTTTATTCCCACTGGTCTCTTCATTGTTGCTAAATGATTTTGTACTCCTTCCATAGTTTCTTTTCCCAGTACAGTAGAAGGACGCAAATGTAGCTTTGATTTACTCTCTTATATGTATATATATATATATCTGTAAACCTCACACGTTTTTGCTTCTATCTAAGGTGAAATCTTTTCCAGTTTCTTCTTGGCATTAGATCTACATTATATGGCAGTAAAAAACAAAAAAACCCTGAAATTCTTCTGCCAGATTGTAAATAAAAACAGCCTTTTTTCATCCGATTAATTATAGCAAATTCTCAGCGGCTTCCTGCCAACCCACACATTTTTGAGAAAGTAAAGGCACCGCACATCTCCTTCCAACTCCAGTCCGGTCGGAACACAGAAGAAATCCTCCCTGAATGTTGTCTTCCTCCCGAGCGTCTCATGGACCCGTGTGATCCCTGGAGAATGGGTGTGTTGGGCTGCCGGAGAACAGAAGTAGCTTAGTTCAGTTTCAGGATGGGTCTAAGTGGACGCGGACTGACTGGATTGCAGTTTAATTGTGTTGTTGTTTTTGATAGTCATCTTATTTTTTTCAAACCTTAGATTAGTCTTGACGGGAAATGTGCATATGATGCTGCGTGTGCTTTTGTGCGGTTATGCAGACCCCATACCAACCTCTTCTAATGTAAAGCAGCTGGTGCTTTCATGTTTGCAGGAGTTAAAGAAATCTCACATCACAGATTTTGGATGCAATAGCGACCAGTAAAAAGCTAATCTAACTTTCAGCAGTTTTGCATTTGCTATGGCCGTTCTTTTAAATATATTAAAATGGTTAAATGCCAGCTATCACACTATTGACATCTTTCCCTTTAAGTTTTTTCTTCACGTAATACATTTTCTTCAAGATTGACAGTTTTTGGTGAGCCTTTTTTCATTTTAGAAGCATAGCCTCGGTTTTTCAGTTTAAAGTTATGACCGAACTTGCAGCCAACATTTAGCAAGCTCAGCTGTTCAGGATTTCACTAAACACAACATTTCCTCCATCTGAATTAAAGTTTTATAGTCTGTGATGGATTTGTTTTAGCTTGTAGAATGGTTTTGTCCTGGCTGCACCCGTGAAGTCCTGGTAGACCGGCACATATCCGTGTGCCTTGTGACCCAACCAAAACAGCGATTATTACATGTTTTGCTTCACAAATTGGATTAAGCTACACAAGTGATCAGAGCGAGTGTTGAACTGTGTCGCTTCCTTTGATGAAATCCTGGATTCCTGTCCAAGTCTGGAATCTGAGCCTAATGGGGTTTTTTTTTTTTATAAAAATTGGAAAATTGTTACTTGGCGTCTGAACTAAAAGCTCTTCTATAACAAGGAAAACACACTTGTGTAAATTAAAACTATTAAAGAAGGATTATTTGAATATAGTTTACATGATCATTTCATTTTCGTGCATGAAAGTACACTGATATCCTCATAAATGAAATGAGTTTATGTATTTTGAAAACTATGGCGGCAAATGTTGCTTTGAAAATTATTTATGCTTTCTTTTTGATTTTTTTTTTTAAAGAACTGGAGTAGGCCATGGCAATATTTATCCGCAATAAGTCATTTCTGTTTTGCATCAGTTACAATAACACAAAATCTAAAATTTTAACTCGGAGTACATGTAAAGGTGTGTCATAGACACATGCGTGGAATAAAACATGAAATTCATCAAACAGGATGATACATCTATTTATCAATTATACCTTTTGTGATGGTTTATGTAGAAGGTCTTTAAAGTAAAAAACGTTGACACTGCACCCTAAACTGAGTATTAAATATTATCCTATGCTCCCTTAAACTGACTCCTTTTTTTGTATCCACTGCAGATTATAATCGTATCCAGTTGTTTGTTTGCTGATTTCTATAGTTTATCTTAACAGAGAAGTCTCGTCATCATCATTGCGTAGGATTTACTTTGTTTGATTGGTCCTGACATTGACTATATCAGAGAACTGGACTGAGTTGGTGTGACATCACCCAAAGCAAATGGCTCACTTCTGGCTCCACCCAGATGAAGTCAGTTCAGTCGCCATTTTTTTGTTTTTTGACACGGGCACCGCCGTGTGAGATCAGGCAACATCAGTAAAAGGTGTCTGGTCCAAGTCCGAGTCAACGTTTCTATAGGAACCACTCAGTCCGGAGTGAGCTTGTTGGAGGTCCGCACCCCTAACGCTTTAAAGCGGGCTAAATGAAGTCTGTCCAACATTCAACATGAGACCAGATACGTTTATGGAAGCATCTGATTGGTCAGTTTATAACTTGAATAATTTGTACAACTGAAAAAATATAATAAAAAAAATTAGGATTATGAAGAACTTGTTAAAAAAGGTAATAAATCAAGAATGGTTATTCTGACAAATAGAATGACTGTTAGCTGTTTATTTCTCTATAGAAGTTTATGGGATTTTGGCTTCTTCAAACCAGTGGGTGCTTCCTGTTTGGAGCGCCAGGGGGGAGGAGTCACTCAGTCCAGTTCTCATATATAGTTAATGGTCCAGGATCATTGCTTATGTTAGCATGTAGCAAACATGTTAGCATAGTTTCAATATTTTATAATCCAACAAACATTTTTATTCTTTTTTAGTTTGTTGGGGAGAAAAAAGGACCAAACACCAACAGCTGCATGATACTTACATGAATGAACAAGGATAGCATACACATTCTCTTAATTCATACATTTCAAACCTGTTTAGGAGTTTACCATTTTATGTAATTTGTTATATTTTTATAAGAAGAAAATGTGTTGTGGGCATCAGGATTTAATGTAATAACTGTGCGGGTACTCAGAAAAAGAACTCCAGCATGAAATCTCTACTTTGCCGCACAGTCAGTCAAAGCCACAAAAAAAAGAAAATAAAAGCTACAAATTCTCCACAAGACGTGTAGATTACCAGCATCAAGGACTGGGTACCTTAGTCGGTGGCTTGGCTAAAAGCAGAAGGACATTCATGGGAGTAAGCAAATCTACAACTGAATAGCATGGGGGGGGGGGGTCAAGGTGTTGCAACTGTTTTAGTCAAAGTCCAAACCCTGACTCTGGTTTTTCAAATGTTGTGCCAAACCTTACGGGAGCTGCGCACAAGCAGACCATTAGGGAAAAAAAGAGGCAATGAAAATCAAATAATGCCAAACAGGTCAAGTATTGAATACCGTTCTACAACCATTCAAACTTTGGGGTGTTCTCTGCCACACGTCGCTTCTGCCTTTCGTTGAAGGTGTAATGATGGGGTGTTATATTTGTTCCTGTTGTTTATGTGAGGTTGTGTTTACTTTTGATTAAGCTTCATATTTGTTGTCAGGTCTGCATTTACTCCCCTGCTGTCAGTGTCATCAGAGACGGTGGTTACCTTGCAGTTGGTGGTTCAAATCCCAGTTCTTCCTGTTACATAACAATGGCTTTGGTAGAGATGGACATCAATATTGGCATAGTGTTAGTTTTGGTTGATAAGTGTAGCTCAAAAATAATGTTTCGGTAGGAATGAAAATGAAAATGTCTGCCCATAAAGTCCCACTCTAATCCTCCTTTGATCTATTTTCAAAGCGTTCCCAGTGGTCTTTTAACCACGATGATGGCGTTTTCAGGCAAAATCCAAAGCCAGACGTACATGGAACGAGTCTTCTACAAGTGGATGCATCAGAATGGAGCAGAGCAGGGAATGTGTGGCTCACTGAGTGGAACAGCTCTCAGCATTTCTCTAAAAACCGTCTCCCAACCCATGAAAACGGGCGTCACATTGTGACATAACTAGGGTTACGTCACAAAGTGTCTTACTTCTGGATATGAAAATGAGCTGTGATAATAACTAATAATTCATATAAAAAGGGGTTCTTTTATGTGCCAAATGTCATATATTATCATGTATACTGAAATCGTTTACTCGGAAAGGCTTAAGAATAGCCTGATATTCCCCATTTAAATAACTAAGGTCTGTCATAAAAGCAGCCTTTTACAGGAGTAACTAAGCACCAGAGCCTAAAGTGGCTTTGACCATTTGGAATAGATTGCCTAACTGTAATTAACTGACATACAAAAAAACCTTACTATTGTGATTGGCTTTTTTCATGAATGGAGTTTAGCAGAAGCAAACTGTCAGTCTTAAGACTGAGGCTGAAGGATAAATGGCTTTTGTAAAATAATTCAGATTCGACAAAAGGCAAGTTTTGGATTCAACTGGAGTGGCTGGATGGCTGGGTGTTGGATTTGCATGTGGAAGACCAGGGTTTGCTTCTCAGCTTGATCCAGTGTGGGTCCTTAAGCAAGATCTTTCACGCTACTGCCTAACTATCGGTATGTAGCCACAAGTCTTCCTGTGCTGGTGCAAATAAATCAGAGCGTGGTGTCAGGAAGGGCATCCAACTCTCTACCACACCACCTGTGCAAATCAGTGAAAGCTGGTTGGCCGTGACCTCTGAAGGGATGTGCCAAAAGGTGAACAAAAAGGCTGTGATTATATTCTGGAGATATGAACCCTTTTGTTGATTGTGACAAACAAATGCAGAAAAACAATGCTGTAAGTAATTACAGACAAGAAAAACAATAATTAACCTAACAGACAAGAAGACAGAGGATCAACAAGGTGTGCTAAAAATTAATTCCGGTAAAAATTGTGTCTAAAAAAAAAAAGTTTTTCAAGCTGCCTGCTCTGCTCCATTCTGATGCATCCACATGCAGACACATAGATCCATGTGCATCTCTGCTTTCCTCATCTGAGCTGCGATGTGGATCCAAATTTTACGACTGGATGGCTCCAGTATTGCCGGCCATTTTGTTGTACCGGTAATGTTAGGTTGGAGGTGTGAGGGGCTGTACCCCATCAGGGGAGCATATAAACAAATGAGTGACGGGAAGTGGGGGCAAGTCAAACAATACCTCAACATTTTAAGAGCACTGAACGCACTGTTGTATGCCAAAATGCATGTTGTCTTCCTTGGCCTCTTAAATAATAGAAATGACCAGAACTTTAGAGACATATTGCAAAAAAAAAATCCTGAACCCATTTTTAGTGCTAAAAAAAGAAAGGAAAAACTTTTTTTTTTAGCTGAACTTGAACAGCCCTGCTTTTGAGACCCATGTTTTCATGCAGAGACAGATGTTTGCTCTGTCACATTTTTCATTTCCTAAAATTACCCAAATGCAATGAAATTGATCATCTGAGCTCAAACTCTAATTAAACTTTTCCAGATTAGGTGGGAACTCACTTATAAGCCCATTTTATGCAGACAAGGGACATTATTGCTACAACTGTTAATTTATTCATAAAAACATATAAAAAATCCTGACCTTGTGAGGTTTCATACAGCGCTACATCATTGATGTACCAAAACGGTCGTAACCAGTGAGTTTTCTCTGCATCTCAATCAGTTGGTTTATGTTGGTTGTGCAAACGGTTGAGTTGAGGTAATTCAAAGGAATCAATACTGAACCCAAAGCTCCAGTGCTAATGGGTTGAGGCTTGGTGAGAAGTGTCCCTTCTTTCATAGTATTGATTGATGCAAATATGAGCCCTTAAGCAGCCATGTTATGTTGGCTGCTTAAGGGCTCATATTTGTGGCACATACAATATTTTACCAGAAGTACTGGCTCACCTGCCATGGCTCACATATGAACTGAAGTGCCATCCCATTCTTAACCCATAGAGTTCAATATGATGTCGGTTCACCTTTTGCAGCGATTACAGCTTCAACTCTTCTGGAAAGGCTGTCCACAGGGTTTGTTGACCATTCTCTCAAAAGCGTATTGGTGAGGTCACACACTGATGTTGGTGGAGAAGGCCTGACTCTCAGTCTTTGCTCTAATTTGTCCCAAAGTTGTTTTATCGGGTCTAGGGCAGGACTCTGCAGGCCAGTCATGTTCATCACACCAGACTCTGACATCCATGTATTTATGGGCCTTGCTTCTTGCACTGGTGCACAGTCATGTTGGATGCCAAACTGTTCCTATAAGGTTGGGAGCGTGGAATTGTCCATATCTTTAAGCATTCAGAGTTCCTTTCACTGGAACTAAGGGGCAAAGCCCAAGTCCTGAAAAACAAGCCCACACCATAATTCCTCCTCCACTGAATGACCCACTCAGCACAATGCAGTCCAAAATGTTCTCCTGGAAACCCCCAAACTCAGACTCATTCATCAATTTGCCAGATGAAAAGGCGTGAATCGTCACTCCGGAAAACATGTCTCCACTGCTCTAGAGTTCAGTAGCAGCGGGCTTTACACCTCTGCATCCAACGCTTTGCATTGAACTTGGTGATACATGGCTTGGATGCAGCTGCTCGGTCATGGAAACCCATTCCATGAAGCTCTCTGCGTTCTGTACTTGGGCTAATCTGAAGGTCACGTGACGTTTGGAGCTCTGTAGCAGTTGGCTATGCAGAAAGTCGGCAACCTCTTTGTGCTTCAGCATCCGCTGACCCCTCTCCATCAGATTACGTGGTCTACCACTTCATGGCTGAGTTGCTGTTGTTCCCAAACTCTACCATCTGGTTATAGTAGAGCTGACAGTTGACTGTGGAATATTTAGGAGTGAGGACATTTCACCACTGGATAGGTGGCGTCCTATGACAGTTCCACGCTGGAGTTCACTGAGCTCCTGAGAGCGGAACATTCTCTCACAAATGTTTGGGAGAACAGTCTGCATGCCTGAGTCTTTGATTTTATACATGTGTGACCAGGCCATGGGATTAGAACTAGGGGTGTGACGATAACCGCAACACAGCGACTCCTGCTGCTTCATCACAGCAGTGATCAAAAATCCCACACCGTCACCACTCTAATTAGGACACCTGATTCTGATCATTAGGATGGGTAAGCCAATACATTTTGTAATATAGTGTATCTACTGGATTCTGCAGATGCAAAGTTGTGTCTTCTGCTCGGTGACGATTAGAACATTTTTAATGCAGTGTCAGCAGATGTGTTTGTGAGTTGGCATTAGCAAGATTACAGGTGAGCAAATCTGAACATAGACGGGAAATGTTTTCTCTGCAAGTTAGGTTTAGCTGCATCAATGTTTCTTCACGTTGGTGGGTAGATTAAATCAATTTTAGTCCCTACAGAAAAAAATCTGAATATTATTATAAATGATTACCATTGAATCAATTTTTAAATGGTATGGATTATCTAGCCTCACTTTGGAGCTTGATGTTTAACTTTTTAGCACTGGATAAAAAAATAAACACATGCTTTTTTAACACCGTAACTGACCGTTTACGTGATCAACCTGAATCCACGGATTCTGACGCAGAGAAAGGGCAACTTTTCAAATCGCCTTTGCTCAAATATGCATCATATTACTAATGCAAAGCGTTGCATAACAACTCACAGCTGCTTGTCTCTAATGCAGAATCTGCTGAAATTACTTCAATTGTGTAAACCGAGGCCTCGAGGGCCAGATTTGGGGACGGCACTTTAAATGAAAAAATAAAGCTAACTGATTTACCAGACCTCTGTGCATATTTCTCACAACGATTATATAGGCGCCTTAGAAGTTTGTAATTTCCAATTCTCATGAATCCACTTGCAGACAAATAGAAATATTAACCTCTTCATTTTCCTCTGATATTGTTTGCTGTTTTTTTGCTGCTGTTAGCCTGGGCTTGTGAGGTCCTGTAAGCTAACGGGAGAAAGTGTAAACAAAGGGTTGAAGGGAAACTAGCAGCACCAACTTCCACGCCATCAGTCCCACCCTCAACTCCAAGGCAGATTTATAATGAACCCCAGAAATTAGGTCTGAAAAATGAGTTTTGCTAAGAAACAACTGCTTAATCAAAGTTAAAAGACCACTGGTTTTACAATAGGTAGTGGAAGAAGGACTTTAGGATGATTATTGGTGAGAAAAATATTGGATTTGACATTGTTTCTGAGCCAAACGTACTAGAGAGAACTTCATCATCTTCATCTATAATATGTTTAGTTTTATTTAGTGATGCATGATATTAACTTAGGCTGAATGGTTAGGGCTGCACGGTGGAGCAGTGGTTAGCGCTCTTGCCTCACTTCAGAAGGCCCAAGTCCCGGCTGGGGGACATGAAAAACACAACATCAATGGTGGATCTTTCTGTGTGGAGTTTGCATGTTCTCCCCGTGTATGCGTGGGTTCTCTCAGGGATCTCCGGCTTCCTCCCACCATCCAATAAACATGATTCATAGGTTAATTGGCAACTCTAAATTGTCCCTAGGTGTGAGAGTGAATGGGTGTGTGATTGTGGATACTCTACCCTGCGACAGACTGGCGACCTCTCCAGGGTGTCCCCTGCCTTCGCCCAAAGGTGGCCGGGATAGGCTCCAGCAGCCCCGTGACCCCGAAAGGGAAAAACTGAATCGACAATGAATGGATGATGAAAAATGAATTAATGATATTGACTTTTTACTACCGATACCAGATATTTTCCTGCCTCTTGTAGCCAATACAGATATTCAACTAATATTTTTTTTAAATACTGAAAAAAAATATTAGTAAGTACAAAGTAACAGTGAATGGCTCTTATGTATTCAACAAATTTGCAGAACTAGTTTTACCTGCGAATAAATTGAACAGATTACAAACACTTTACTAGCCTTTTCATTCTGCCATACATCTGTGAGCAGAGAAAGTGCATTTCAATGGTCAGAACAAATACTAAGACTTTAACTTGAGTAACAAGTACATTTTTCAATACAAGTATGATTGAAGGGATTTTTTGTTTGTGGTCCATAGTCTTATGCTGGAACTGTAGGTCATGCACCGAGTCTAGTTTTGGACTGATTGGACTTACAAGGGTAGTTTGGCTCTTATTAGCTCCATCTTGACCTGATGGCATAACTAACTGAATTTACTGTTCATCAGACGTTCTCTCTCTTTTTACCCTCTCAACCCGCCTTCATTATTTTTGTTTAAACATTTTTCTGGACTTGTTGCAGAAATTGTAAAGTTTTACCTTCCCACCATAGAGGGTTTTTTCCAGAAGCAACACCTTATGATTGCCATAACTGAGGTTACTAGTATTGCATAAATATCAGGGGAGTGGGTGGTCCAGGATAAAGTTACTGTAAGTGTTTTTGACTAAACTGGTGAATCAATGATCAATATGAAAAGATGCATACATTTAAGGTGAAGCAATACTTGGCTCTTTCTTGGAGCACAATGTCCATCATTCATAAAACTAAGGGACTAAGGCCACGACATCTTTGTCTTCAGTGTTTTCTAACTGTGTTTGAGTAGATCTCAGTTTAGAAAGTTTAGTTCTTACAACCAAAAAATGGAACTTGGCACAATAGTTTTTGCTCTTGTTACAAAGAGCATAACCCTAGTTCCTTGCTTTTAGGCTGCAGTTGAGGAGACACCTTTTATTTTCATCTTATGTAGATGTTTTTTTCCCATCCCAAAGGGTGTCCTTCACTTGCTCAGTTTTAAATGAGTTTGGGGGCGGTTCATGTCAAAAGATAAGAAAGATTATGCTAAACATGTGCAGGAAAACACATGAAAATGAATATTGTTGTTGAATATTTGTTGGTAGGCCAGTTATATGGTTTCATTATGTGGAATATGAAGTACATATGCGCAAATTCTACCGAGTTAGAGGGAACCATTGCTTATTCTCGATTGTTAGCTGTGGTAATTCAGGGCTCCAGACTGTGACCAATTGGTCGCATTTTGCGACCAAAATTTGAGAGTGTGCGACTGAATTTTACATCCAGTCGCACATGTGCTACCAGTAAATTTGCCTCCCCCACCCTTCGTATTTTTAACACATTAAACGTAGAAGGGGCACGTCAATGATCAATGAAATAATCAATGAGACGCGAGCGCACACGCACGCAGGCAGACACACACACTCGCGCACATACTCATGAAACGCGAGCACACATTCGCGTGATGCCTAGGGGGAGGGGCCTAGAGATATTCGCGCGCGCGTAAAGATCTGTGGGAAGGAAACGGAGACAAATATCCTCACAACCTGATATGTGCATCTGAGCTATGGGTAAGCGAACTATTGATTCATTCTTCCGACCTGCGGCTGGTGTACCAGGGCCAGAGTCTACAGCAGGGGTCTCAAACTCGCGGCCCCCGAGATGATATTTTGCGGCCCCCGCCTTAATATGATAGTTCAATTTTAATTCGGCCCGCCAGTTTGTATGAAAGACACTTTTTCATTGTCGTGCGCGGAGCTGACCAACCAATCACAGTGGGGTAAATGACTCTTGGGGACGTGACAATGACAGGGCTTGAAAGCAGGACACCTGACAGCCCCCTCCCTCCCTCCCCGGACCACATTAAGGAGTTCCTTACTTTCCTTTAGAACGTATTTTTTCGCTCATAATTTTCTAAATACATGCGGTCCGTGCTGAACTTTTCTCTAGGTCGCACAGGCCCGGAGGAAGGTTTAGGGTTTTGGTTAAGCGCGCGGCGACATGTCACCCCCGACCACAAACGGTTTATGCACGGCTGTTAGAGCAGCTCACCGCTCCTGCGGGGGTCGGGTCAGCTGAGGAGAATAAATGTCCCACACCTACATGCGTGACAGCTAACAGGGCTTGAACTTTAAATATGTGCGAGTGACAAGATTTAGTTTTAGACACACTGAAAACACGTTGGGGGAAAATGCAACGATAGACGTGTTTGAGATGAACCAGCACCTCGCCTGGATCGTGGGGGAGACCAGGCAGGGGGGGTTGAAGGCGAATGAAGGAGAACAGGAAGTTGGAGTTGTCCTTAACATTCAATTTAGTTTTAACATTCCTGTCCCCCTCAGTGTGATCTGTGTTATTATATATTTTATGCTTATTTGAATGTTTTGTAATGTATGTAGCCTTTTTTTAATCAATTGGTATTTTATATTATTTTGATTGATCACTGAACTACAAAAAGCATCAGGACACATGTCCCATAATGCATTGTTTTGTAGTCATCTGGACAGCTTTCAGTCAGTGCAGTACTAAATTTCCAGCTGTGTTCGCTCAGGTTGGGGCCTTGCTCCCACCCCTTTCTCTTGATATTTTTGTTTTGATTGACAGGTGATGTTGGAGCAAAAACAAAAATATACGTCACACACCAGGTGATCTGTGCAGCGCTGAGTCCACCTGGGTGATCTCAAACACGCTTATTGTGTCACCAACATACATTTCCATCCGTTTTCTTTACTTATTTGTTCTGTCATGACAGTGATGGTGCTGTCAGTTTAGCTGTTGTTGCATCTTCAAAAGTGCAGATTAAAATGTGACACTGAATTTGAAACAGCACATTGTAATTTCTGCATCTATTATTAAATTATTTATTAGTAATACAGGGGAAATTAGTTTGGTTTGCATGTTGATTTACGGAATGTGCCCCTACATTTTCTGGTTGTGCCCCTAAAATTTTCAGTTGGGGGCCACTGTGCTCCTGGTGAAAAAAGTTAGTCTGGAGCCCTGTAATTGCGTCTGCAACAACAAAACTTTACTAACTTGTCCTGTTACATTTAAGTGTTGCTACATTTTCCAGCATTTGTTGCAGAAATAGCTGATTAAGTATGAAAAATGACTGTTGTTTATGAAGCAACAAATCTGACTGCAGCATCCAGTAGATGATGGAGTGCAGAGGAAACTCTTACATTTATGATCTTTTCTCATGTTTCTGCACGTTAACATTTTATCAGGAGGGTGGTCCTTCATAAGTTTTGATGCCATTAACTTGAGCTGGGTTTAAAAAGATCAGTTTTATCTGCTTATCCATAAACAAAATCCATATCAATTCATACATTTCATACGGCATAAAATGTATTTTCCTATAAAAGGATTCTCTTTGCTTTGTTAGTTTTTAAAAATGTCACATATGACAATAGTTTTTACGATCTAATATATAATTACTTTATTCATAGAAATCTGGAGTTATTGTCATTTGAAAAATACCAACCATATATGTCCAAACCTATCACGACCCAGTCCAATATAAAACACATAGTCACCGTGGTTTTAAAATGACAAAAAACCTGCAGTCTACTATTTCTTCCGAGCTCTGTCAAATTGTAATTGTGTGATAAATGGAGTGTGCAGCGAGTGTGTGTAGATGCATGCATGCACATGTGCCCGGTCTGCTGCTGTTACAGGGAAAGCTTTTGGTCAGGTCTAGACTGGCTCTGTAATACAGTACATACCAGAAGATCAGCTGTGAGCAGATCCCAGGTTCATTTATAGCTGTGGCCTTGTGTGCCTGCATGTCTGCCTGGCAACTCCTAGCTCTTCTGTTCCAGCCTTTCAAGCTCAACCACCTCCCAGACATTTTGGCCCTGTTATATTCTCACCATGTCTAATTAATGGATACACAGTAGTCTGGGATATTGAAATGAAGGCCAGGCTTTATGCTTTTAGACCCACTGTGTTAATTCTTAAAGTCTTTGCTGGTTGAAATTCCTTCACCATGTGCTTAATCCAGATTTTCTGCTTTTGTCATTAGGTGGCTCCTGTTCATGAAGAAAGTGGGCAACATGTGGAGCAACCTGAAGAGCAGATGCCAAACACTCTTTAACAGCTCAGGACCCAGTGAAGGCAGGGTTGAGGCAGATGCCGTCCACTGTGTCGTGGATCTTGGTGAAGGAAACAGCCTAGCGGAGGCTCCAGGACCGAGAGCCTCCAGCCCGTCGTGGGGCTTCCTACCAGTGCCAGTGGTATCTACAGGACGCCGTCATCACAACTGTGTGTCAGACATCCCCCAGATTGTAGAGATCACTGTTGACAAGGAGACTGAGGATGCACGAGGGGGTACAGGGGGTATTCCCCTGGCACGAAGAGACTCCTATTCTCGTCATGCCCCATGGGGGGGCAAGAAAAAGCACTCGTGCTCCACCAAAACCCAGAGCTCTTTGGAGACAGAGAGGCGTTCTGGGCGCTTAAGAGGAAGTGGGAACCGTAGGGACAGACGTTATGGAATCAGCTCCATCCAGGAGATAAATGATTCTGTCGGCGGGGGACGCAGTTTAAACACTCGTTCTTTGCGCCAGCGGCTGAGTGACACGGTTGGGTTGTGCTTACCTTTACCTGCACGCAGATGCTCGCGTTCTTCTAAGAACCCTGTTACCTCCAAAAGGAAGATTCACCTGACAGAGCTCATGCTGGAGACCTGCCCCTTCCCTCCAGGCTCCGACCTCGCTCACAAGTGGCACTTGATCAAACAGCACACGGCACCAGTCAGTCCGCATTCTTCCACCACCCTTCTGGATGCCTTTGATCCCACCCACCCTTCACCCGAGGATGAGGAGGAACGTCTGCGTGAGCGGCGTAGGCTCAGCATCGAGGAAGGTGTGGACCCACCACCTAATGCACAAATTCACACCTTGGAGGCCTCAGTGCCAGGCTCCTCTCTCTACAAACTGGGACCAAAGATGACTCCTTGCATGGGGGAGGCCTCTGGGGAAGGCCGGTCCAGTGGGGCTGGCAGTTCTCTGGGTGCTGCATCATCAGGGACCTGCGGGCAGGTGCTGGGTGCTACAGCGTCAGCCCAGGACTGTGACTCTGAGGAGGACTCAACCACCTTATGTCTACAAGCCAGGCGACCCAAGCAGAGGCATGCTTCTGGGGAAGGTCACCTGAGTCGACAGCAACACGGGCCTTGGAAGGTTCACACCCAGATCGACTACATCCACTGTCTGGTGCCAGATCTGCTCCCAATTACAACTCTACCCTGTTACTGGGGCGTCATGGACCGTTACGAGGCTGAGGCGCTGCTGGACGGCAGGCCAGAGGGCACCTTCTTGCTGCGGGACTCAGCCCAGGAAGACTACCTTTTCTCTGTTAGCTTCCGCCGTTACAATAGATCCTTGCACGCACGCATTGAGCAGTGGAATCACAACTTCAGCTTTGATGCTCATGACCCCTGCGTTTTCCATTCTTCCACTGTTACAGGACTGCTGGAGCACTACAAGGACCCCAGCGCTTGCATGTTTTTTGAGCCGCTGCTTACTGCACCCCTCAATCGGACCTTTCCCTTTTCTCTGCAGCACTTGGCACGAGCCGCCATCTGCTGTTGGACCACTTATGATGGTATAGGCTCTCTGCCTCTGCCCCCTGCCCTTCAGGACTTCCTCAAGGAGTATCACTATAAGCAGAAAGTACGAGTTCGATGGCTAGAGAGGGAACCTCCGCCCAAGGTTAAATAGGGTGGACTTCTCCATAGCCGCAGGAGGATTACTGGACTTTACAAATTCCTCAGTTTCCAAGTAGTCTGATCTGACATGGATTTGTTTCTGGTGGGGTTTGGAATTAGTTATAACAAGCTATACAACTTTAATTCTAATCTTTTGTTTTGGTTATGACTTACATCACAGAAATACATATTATCTTCAGTGTGACACTGTCTGGCAAGCATGTTTTCAGGTTGTTTTGACAAAGAGGAAAGTCACAAGTGGGAGCACTTGGTGTCTCTTCTCTCCTGTTTTGGGCTAAACGCCTGCCTGATCCCACCTTCCACCCTGCTCGTAGACCTGCCTGCATGCTTCCACTGTTCATACCAAATAGCTTTCTGCCAACACAAGGCTATGTTGTACAGCTGACTCTGGGCTTGCTTGCGTTTTCCCCCAGCCCATTACCTTAATTTTTTAAGTACGTAGTTGAGCACCTTTCCATGACGAGATGTGTGTGTGGGTTGAGAGGGCATCTGTACGTCTTCTGAAGTCACAGTGGTTTCATTGATGGTGCTGCATGAGACACATTCATGACCGTTTCAATCATACATGTGCACAAGGAAAGCATCTTGGGGGGTCTGTTGGGTGAAGGACAGCACATGTGGAAACAAAGGGCTTTACATTAGCCGGTCCCCCTTGAGCAGCCATGAGAACTTTTTATATTATGTCTGAGGCAAGTCTATTCTGACAGTTCATGTTTCACAACGGCTCACAAAAGTCTTTCTGTTAACAGCCACAGGCAGTAGATGTGTATGTGGGCTGTTCATCATGCCATGACCTTTTTTTTTTTTTTTTAGCTTTTTCCATATGAAATTTGGGTTAGAACTGCTGCACCGTTTTAAATATGGTGGTTGAAGTTTTGTGCTCGACACTGAGCTGTGAGAACGGCCACTGCTGTTAACAAAGACATGGTAGCCTCCGTGACCAGTTCCTCAATTACTATCTAAAAGACATTCCCTTTCCTGGACTCAATCTGCTCATCTGAAAGTTGAAAATGCAAACCTTTATTTGAGAATCGTGGTTGCAATAGACAGCAGAGGTGGTCCTGTGATAGCTGGCACTGCGGCGTCGGCACTTAATCCTTTGATTCCCGTTGATTGTGGGATGGAGTGTCTTTCTGCTCTCTGCCAGGGCACATTTGGACGTCTGACGGTATGCATCTGCTTTGAATCGCTTTCAGTTTGAGACAAAATCAGAGCAGGAGGGCCTGCTTCTGCCGTCTCTTCCGAGGTAGAACTAAAACAGCAGACAATCTGTTGGTTTCCACTCCATGTTTCTCTTGTTTTGTGGTCATCCGCCTCAGTCCAAACCAGCTGCGTGACTGATTCAACATCCAGCTCCAAACAAAAGGTGCATGAGCTGTAGGCTCACAAACTTATGGTGCACATTTAAAGTGGTGCTATGTTGAAATAAGACCTGATCATTGAAGTAGGCTGCACATTAGCTCCATCTATCCCCTCACTAATGCATGCATTAGTCTCTGTGGAGTACTTGAACGTGTTTGTAGGTTAGTAGGTGGCCATGCTGCTGTAGGCATGATGTCCAGCTCACACGCACAGGATCTGTCCAGCAACTTGACACATGGCTGCAATAAGAGGCCAAGAAGATTCCTCTGATGACAAAGCCCAGCCTGGTGTAGAACTGGTCGATGGGTAGAAGAGTTGGATTTTGGAGTCGGTTGGGGAAAATAAATAGTTAAAAGCAACTAGAATGACATGGATACAGAGTAGTTTTCCTAATAATCCACGTGAAGTTACCAAAAACCTAATGTTAGGACATGAAATCTGTTTTGTTGCAGTTAAACGTATTTGTTCTTATTCAGTAAAATCTCCTATTTCTGACCACACATGTAACAGTGAAGCCATTTGGCTTCAGTCGTGTCAGACTCCTGCTGCTTTTGCTTTCCTTAAAACCCCAAAACGAGTAAAAAGATGCAACCATCACATCCCAAGCAGGTTTTCTAATGCACGCATACACACGTTCTGTATGGCTTTGTTGGCATGAGCCGGCATGAGCATCCGGCTCATGCCATAGCTCCATCAGTCAGTCATCTTTGTCCTGCCGACACATGCGCTCACTGGGTGCTCTGGTTGCCCCAACAGTTTCTATGAGCTGCTGTGTTCACAGGTGCCCTCATCCCTGACATCCTTGTAACGCGGAGGTGACTTTTGGCTGCCGGGAAACGTCTAGCCCGTTTGCCCTGCACTCTTAGAGCTGCAGCCAGACCGTCAAGAGTTGTTGGTTTGGCAGCAGCACGCTCAAAGGCAGCGAGGGCTTTCACGAGGAAAAGAAAAAGCACTTTAATTGTGTCTCTGTTCTGAAAGGATGGGGCCTGTGGCTGTCTGTTGTTGTTTGCCCTTTACTCCAGCCTATTGAGCAGAAGTCTTTAGGCAAACGGTAGTCATGTGACGTTTGCCTTCTTCACGTTACGCTGGAACGGCAGCATCTGGAAGCGGCCGCCTGTCTGCAGACTTGACAGCCTTGGATGTTTGTCGTTTTACCAAAAGCAAAGAGAGATGCCGCCGCTTAGAATGAGTCTTCTCTTTAGGTGCTGTAGAGCGCGTGGGCGGAGTTTTCTGTCCCGCTGCAGACGCCGTGCATGTTTGTGTGAGCATATGGATAGAGCCACGGGAGGGGGAGGGGGGTTCCTATGGGAGGGGGAGCAGAGTCTAGTGTGAGGGGTGAGTACAGTGACTCCAATGAACAATGCCTCTCTGCCCCCCGTTCCACCCCCCTTGTTCTCAGGCAGGCCCGTTGCAAAGGAGGGTCGGCAGACCCTCGTGACCCCGTTTTCCCCATGGGAAATACCTGACAGTAACAGTAGTAGCACATGTTTGCCATATAACCTGTAGATTTAGACAAAGTACACATTGTATGTATGACGTATGTTGGATTTATGTTCTAGCTTGATGAAAAGACTTTATTCTCTGGTGGTGCATCAACTGTCTGGAACACTCATTTTTGCACACACTATCAGCTCTTCTTCTGACACCTGCACTACCCTGAGGATTCACCCCCCCCACACACACACTAAGCCAGGATGTTGCCCCCCCCCTTCAGCCAGCGCCGCCTGTCTTTGGGATTTTCGCCCCCATAACAGGAAGAGTTTCTATTTTGCTGAGAAACGCCATTTCAGTGTCATCAGTAGCACATTGTTCCGCTGCACTATTGGAGTCGGGGTTGAGGCAGGAAACCACTGGGTCTGGATGAAGACTGCCTGAAATTGTCGGCTGTCCTGTTTAAAGCAACCTCAACCCCCTCGACCCCCCACCCCTTATCTCTGGTACGACCTTTGGTTTTTAGATCTTTAAAAAAAAAAAAAAAAGATTTTTTTTAAAGTTCCCATATATATTTTAAAAGCTGGGTTGAGTGCTATATGCAAACAGGAAAATCTGTGTGAAAGTTCATTCTTACTTCTCCCTAATATGCAACGGAGTGTAGTTGAACGATTGTTGCAATCCTCTGTCACTTTAATGCTTTATGTGCACACCAGTTGCTGTGGATGTGGGTGCCGAGGCAACGGGACTTGACATTGATGGGAACTGATGGTCGTCGCTCTGCAATATTGCAGTGTTCCTAGAGCGCCACACCCGTTCAGGCCCATCACCAAGGCCCCGTAACAGGAGGCGTGTTAGGGGGGGCTCAGGCGGATATCACTGCTCTGGTTTTCCTCAGCTTCTCCTGATGGGTTTCCTCTCTTCCTCCTCTGCTGCTGTCAGATTGGACTGGGCTCGTGTAAATGGCATTATCATGTTCATGATTCTCTCTATTCTGTGTATCTGTTAAATCAATCAAAAGAGAGGACAGAAAAACCCTGTTTTCCAATGTAACCTGTTCATTTTGAAGTCGTATCATGCAACACTTGTAGCTCACTCTTGGTGCTTGGCTTATGCTTCATTGTCTTAATATTCCAAATAAAATTCTTTTAAGTGTAACCTCCACTGGCTTGTGTGAGAATATTTCAGGTTGCGTGAAGTCCACAGCATCTTTGCGTGCCCCGTTGGGCTACGGACACACAGGCATGTGTTGTACATGGTCAACGGTGTTCACACTGGACTGTCGCTACCTGATACCAGCGCCTGTACTCACAGTTGGACGAGGCTTAAAATGTCAAAGTGGTGTCAGTCTTGTGAATCTTGCTTCAGACTTTCTTTCACAGCTCTAATCCAATAATGAGCTGTGAAAGAAATGAATGTAGTCGTCTACAGGTGGAAGCATCCGGATGGAGCAGAACTGGAAGCTGGTGTCCCACTGATCGTAGCTTCCATGTCCCAACTGCAAGCTTTTTCCTTTTTTTTCTGCTCCTGATTGACAACGATTTTGGAAAAGCATACTCAGAAATGCAAGATTGAACTTTATTTATCATATTCTTTATCATGAGAAAAATGCTACAAGATCATAATGTTTAAAAAGCCATTTACCCCAGAGTGGGTCTTTAAAAGAAACGGAACACTTCAACACCAGAGCTTTAGCTCCAGTGTTTACATCCTTTTAAACCACCGCCAATTCTCAGCCTTTGATGCAATTAACATACAGTCCCTGACCAAAGTCTTGTCTCTTATCCATTTTGTAGAAACAAAAGCGTATAACCTCACTTTTAATGAATCCATTGGTTTTAGAAATGTCTCATATGAAAGCTAAAACCCTCCCAAATTATGATTAATATACTAAAATAAATTGCTTCACTGAAGAGAGATTGATCATTTAACGAACACAGAAAGGTAGACTTCTTTGAAGTTTAGGTGTGGCGACTTCGATGACTTTTTTTTTTGGTGAATTCTGCTTCACAATGATGGGAAGAGCCGACATTGAAGCATCAAAAAGCGACGTCGCTATGAACGCTTGGCTGCCGCTTGACTGCACCTCCTCCTCCAACGAGAACCCTGGAGACCATGTCGACCTCGTCATATGTTCACCAGCAATGCTGATGACATCATTTCTGAGCGAGGTGACCCGACACTCATCAGGGAACAGGATGGTAGACCAATGCTGCATTGTCCAGGTCACATGGTCCTGTGTATGAGTGTGAATAGTTTGTCTGGAAACCCCTCACATTTGATAAACGGGGCTGCAGATGTGTGGCGTCATGGTTATGGTGGTCTGTTTGAACACCAAACTTGGAAGGACTTACTGAAAAAAATCAGCCTTTTATATCATTAAAGTTGAAATTGATTGAAAAGGTTTTTTCTTTTAGAGTTTCTTGGTTTTGGCCCCAATAAGTATGATGCATTGTACACAGTGATACCATTATGTGGAAAACACTGAATGAAATGTGTCCATCACCCCAATGCAATTGCCACCCTATCCCCAAAATTTGGGAGGTGAAACAAACAATGTCTTTAATTTTTTAAAGACGTTGTGTACATCACTGTAATGATTTCTTTTAGTAACTGATAGTTTTTTATTCCCCACTGAGTTTTTCCACAATATCCCTAACTTAAGTAGCATATTTTGAAAACTTTATACTTTTTGTTCCCAGACTATAGGATTATAAGGTGCAGTGTCAGTAAATGGCCTTTTTTTTCTGCCTCTGTCATATGTAAGGCATACAGGATATAAGGTGCATCGAGTGAGACAAGAGTTAGAGATACATCTGTCAGTCTGACTTTATTAACTGCATTAACTGTAACTCTAGAACCTGTTAGTCACACGCTACACATTAGCGTGTAGCGTGTGACTAACACCTATGCGCGTAAGCCTTTAGTTGGTTTGTCTCCTACTTCAGAACCTATAATGTCCCCGTTGACCCTTTGTCCTCAGAAACAGAAATCCTGTCTAGTGGTGTTCCCCAAGGTTCTGTTCTGGGCCCCATTTTATTCATTCTCAATATGATCCCTCTTGGGCGACTCATCAGCAAATTCAGTCACACTTCATATCATTTATATGCTGATAACATTGGACTTTAATTTGGTAAAAGCAGTTGCAATGATCTGTCTTACCTACTTGACTGTTAGGCCAGCATCAAAGTGTTGTTAATTACAACCACCGACTTTTCATACCCTCAAATAGCAGAGACATTAATTGTTGTCCTAGACTCTAAAATAGCCACCATCCAAGGACATCTCGGTTGACTGAGCTTCTCCATCCAGTCTAGTCTCAGGAACCTCGGTGTCTGGTTCAACAAATCATCGGCTCAGTAGAGTGTTTTCAAACTCAAGCTAAGATGTTTTTTTATTTAGAAGAGCTTCTAGCTGACTTTTCTTCTTCTTCCTCCTCTTCTTCTTTTAAGCTATCTTTTACTTGTGTTTTGAAATGTCTCAGTATGTTTTTTTGGTTTACCTGCTTCAAGCAGCAAGTCTAATTTCTCTGGTTTTATCTTGTTTGAACATGGTGAAGCACTTTGTGAGTTGCTGTCTGTGAATAGCGCAATAAAACATAAAGATTTATTTTTTTACCTAGCCGCGTTAGCATATTCACAATCTATTCACAACCTACCTTGTTTGGAACTCATAAAAAAACAGGCTGATAGAGCTAAGACAAACGTTACTGTGACTACGCTAACGTCCAACCTTGTTACATGTAAAAACACGTTCCGACACAGGTACACGTTAGCTGTGTTAGCAATAGCACCCAACCCTGTTTGCAACTCATAAAAAACCAGACTGTCATTCTGACAGAGCTGTGTACCTCTCCACATCAGCAATTCATATGGAAGGGGCACTGGGAAAAAAGGAAGGCTCTTCAGTGCCTCTTATATTACAGAACCTTTGCCGTTCTAGGCTTTTGTGCTTTCTACAATACTTTGTACTGAGAGTTTTAGTTTTTATATTTGATCATGACTTTAAGCTCTTTCTTAGACATTGTAGGTGAGCTAACAGGCTTCATGATTTCACGTAAACTCTGATAACAACATGCAATTCTAAGACACTGACAGTCTGTGATTCAAACCATCTTAAAAACACTGACATGACTACATTCCTGTTGTTGCAACGCATTGAAACAGGTTATTATTCTAAATGAGAACATGGTTGTAATAGTCACAGATGGTATATTTTTTAGAATTAAAGAAGTCCAAAGTTTAATAAAAGGAATTGAGAATCATTACCTGCCCCTAATGTGAAACACTGACATTAAAATATTAATTTTTTTGAATTAATCAATACAATGATGTTTGTGTTGCTGGTTTACAAACGGCTTTTTTCCTACAGAACGGAATATCCTTGAGTGAACATTAAAAGTGGAAAAGTAGACGTTTCTACTGTAACTTCCAGGCTGTTCCTCCAGCCTTTTAGCATTTTCAAGTGCTGTATAAGTGCGTCTTTGTGGTTCTTTTCCCCCATAGACCCCTGCAGCCTCTTAACTATGTTCCCTGCAGCATAGCAGACTGACACAACCAAGCTTCCTGGAACTTCACAGTTGAGTATTTGTTCATTTGAAATGGAGTATAAATAGCATGTCGGTTATCAGTTTCAAGTTAGCTGCCCAAGGCTTTTGAATAATTGATGCTCACTCAGGAGGAGAGGGATGTTGAGGTGAAGCTACCATGCAGGGCAGAGAACTTTCTGCAAACTCAGAGACGACAAGCCGACCTGACCAACGCAGGCCAAACTCATGCCGATCCAAAGCAAACCGAGCAACACATCCGCAAGAATTTCAAGCTGCATGTGGGTCGCTGCTGTGAGGAGGAGGGTGGAGGTGCAGATGCAGAAGCTTATCAGCAGGCCGAACGCTGCAGATTTCATCTCGGTGTGGTCCTGTCAATTGTGTCTGAGGGTTCTCCTTATCCGTGCCGTGGGCTCGCTGGTCTATCTCTGGCTGGCACATGGAGCTGCTGCACACAGCTTCTGTTGGCAGGAACATCAAGAGTCAGCACACTATCAAGATATCACGCTTTATCTTTTTCACTCGAGAACATTCTTTTATGTTTGGATGTCATTTGGAAAGAAAATAGGTTCCCACATTAAATCAGGTCTCGTTTGGTCCGACTCAGGAACTCTTGAGTGCTATGGCTTCAAGAACAAGTGACCCTCTGTGTTTTATTTATTGCGGGAAAATGGAAAACCTTTTGATGTAGTACTAGTGCGATATTTTGAGAAATGTATTCAGTCGCTTTCATGCTAGGGCTCTAAAGGAGGGGGCAGAAATCCATTGGTTTAACACACAGACTGGAAAACCTGCGAAAAAGCTTTAAATCTAATTGTGTGCAACTAGAATATTGAATAACATGGTTTCAGTGATGTTTGTTGTAGCATGCAGCTCCGAATGGTAACAATGTTGGCATGCAGAATGCACACCCATGAAGGAACTTCAAAGGTTCCTCAAAAATGCAAAAATAACTCAAAATTTTGACACGTCTGGACTAATTGTGAGTAAAAAAATGCAGGGAAGTATGCAAGATAACTACATATTTGATTTAAAATCAGCTAATCAGCTGTTGCACAGAAACGTTGCTCATTTTATTAACAGTCATGCTAGAAATCATCTGAAGTTTGTTTGCTGGACCCAGGACACCGTGAGAAATCTCTCAAATTAGTTCCAGTTGTCTCAAAAGCTTCTCAATCAGTTCTCAACGTAGTTCATTGTTAGTCAAACTGTAAAAAAGCCAGTGGTAGCGTCTTTTAGGGTTTGCAAAATGTGAAGCTAAATTCGGAGAGATTGAAGACAAAAGGTAAAATAGGAGCTTCCTGCACGGCATGATGTGAACTCCAAACTCATTTGAGCTCAAACTTGTCAGGACTCTTAGTAAAAAGTAGTCTATTTAAGTGTACTATGAGTATTGTTATTCTATGCTAAAAGAGAGGCGGCAGTATACTTGTAGTTTAGTTTTTATATACGACCTATATATTGTAAACTTAATATGTTCTAATTTAGGAAATATTCCGTTATTGGACTTCCTACACTAAATGGTCTATAGTATACTTACTCAGTAAAATTACCTTCAAGTGTTCTACTTTTTGCGAAGAGAAGCAAAGACAAACACAACAGTCCTGTGTGGTTCCAAAGGGAAATTCGTCTTTGTGTGAAGTTTTCATGTCTTGGGCTCAATAAGGACCTGGAGCTCAGTGAGACTTGACTGTAACGACTGTACAGAGATGGACTGTAGGAGCCGTCACACCACTCTGTGGTTTAACCCCTTGACACCTATTGATGCAAATACCATATTTTCCGTTTGCCGTACCATAAGGCGCACTTGAAAATCATAGTTTTGATTTTTTTTAGTGACGTGTGCCTTAAATTCTGAAGCGCCTTACACAGGGATTCATTCTGGTTACTAATGTTAAGCGATTTTGCGAGGAACACGGCGCTCTGTCTACATTTCATTCAAAATGTGAGGCAACACCATAGATGGTAAATGAGAACTGGAGTGAGTGTGATGTCACCCATAAAAAATGGTTTTACTTCTTTACTTCTTCAATTCGGTCGCCATTTTTTTCACAATACGGACACTGCCATGTTGAAACCATACGACGTCAGTAAGCAGTGATTGTCCGAAGCGGTCTGAGTCATTGTTTCCATGGAAACCACTTTGTCCAATCAGGAGTGCGTTGGAAGTCCGCACCCCCTCCCACTTGACAGACGGTTTAGGAGAATCTGTCAGACATTTCAAATGTTCAATGTGAGACCACCTTCTGATACTGAGGCCTCTGATTGGTCCGTTTCCAGTCAGGAAGGCCAAGTGGACCCCATATGGTTTAGAAGTGGGCAGAAAATGTGGGCCCCGAATGGGTTTGTCTGCGGTCTCCATGGCGAAGCTGGCGCCACGCTGTCCACTGGGCGACTGGCCCCTTAAGCCAATGTGGGCAAACACAGGTGGGGCCACCACGGAACCTGTGCACAAACCCGTTCAGGGCCCCCACATTTATGCCCACTTTTAAACCACATGGGGCCCACTTGGCCTGGCTGGGCAGTAGCTTTGGCTTGGTGTCCTTTCCTGGTGTTTTTATGTAGTTTGCACAAAATGTTGCAGTTTTCTGACTGCATTTAGAAAATATTTTAGTCTGTTTTCTGTGTTTAAATAATCCCCGTCTTTCTTTGGACTTTCCGACTTCAGTCACACTTGTAAACTAGCAAAGCTTCTTGTTTCCTTCATATCTGAGCCCTCATCTCCTGGCCCCCCGATCACTGCAAAGCCTGGAGCTCTACACAGATACTCTCCACATGGCTCCCTTCACATTATAAACACAAAAACCAGAGGAAGAGGAGGCAGAAGACTTGGACAGGCAGCGAGGAGGAGTCGGCTTCTGCAGCCCTGGAGTCCTGCCAGGTCTGTCGCAGCAAAGTGAGCGCTGCCCTCCAGGTAACCTTTCCCAGCTGCACATGCACAGACAGGCACGCGCTCACACAAGGCAAGTATCCATATCAGATCATAGCAGAAATATATCCGTCCAGCAGTATTTTACACCCACTGCAGAGCTCAGCTTCCAGGCTGGGCCTGGCTCGTCTTCCACCCAACGAGCAGCAAGCTCCAACGCTGAGATGAGGAGTCCAGGCAACTGCTGCTCTGCATCTCTGCCTAGTATTTGTTCTGTTTTTACCAGACTTAAACATAAAGCAATCAGTGATTTCCAGTTCCCTTTTCCTAAAGTATTCCCAAACGTCTTCTTTGTCCACCATCTGTTCTCCAAAGGATGACCAGATTCTGCCTCATGTCATTCGGTTGTAACACGATGTTCATCCAAGCCACAGCTAACCTGCTTCTCCAACGCCCTTTCTCTTTCTTTCCCTCTTTTTTTATTTGTTCTTTGGCAGTCAGACTGGAAAATATCAGTGGGCATGTCCTGTTAATTCCTCTGTCTTTTTTTCTTGTCCCTCCTCTCCTTTTCTAGATCCCATCTCAGCCTCCCTCTGCGTGCATATAGGACACGCACGGACGTTCAGCCTTTTCACCGTAAATCAGTGTGCTTTATTATGTCTTGGCCGCTGCCCTTTTATTTCCCCTCTATTCCCTTTTTTCTTCTCTCCTTTTCCCATTGTGAGCGGTGTATCACTACTGCTTGGCTGGCCTCTGCATAAACCCTCAGCGGCTCTCCAAACTCTGATCCTCGTCCTCCCCAAACTTCTCCTCCAACTGGCATCAGGTGACAGATCCATGAAGGTGTTTACAGAGTTCTGACCAATTCCTTCCCCTTCACTCCTTCCTTTCCGCTCTGGACTTGACCTGTCAGCTGTCTTTGTGGTGGGGGAGTAATGGGGGCTGGAGATGGAGCAGTGGCCTCTGCGGTTGCTGGTGCACCATTATGGAGGCGGCTGAGGGATGGGTCCTGTGGTGGACTTACAGGATATGTGGTGAGGCTGAGCTTTCTCGTAGTCAGGTGTTGCCTTGCTCACTGGCATTGGGAATACTGGTTCGTCTGTAATTAATCTAATTATAAATGTTTCTGTGGGATTCTGGGTTCTGCAGCAGAGATTAAGAGGAAAAGTGGGCAACAAAGCCACCATCCCAGAGAATTCCTGACCATGCTGGACCCACCTGATCCAGGTAATCAGAACAGGGTGGGGCACAAATGTCTGGGAAGAGAACAGTGACTCTCAGGCCTCAAAACATTTGGTCTAATCCTCGTAGCAAAGCGTTCACAGCCCACTGGAATTCATGTCCTTCTCAAAACTAGTTCAAAAATGGAGAGTATGGTATATTTCTCCTTGTTGTAAGAGAATCTAGAATGGATAACAATCGTCCTCCTCTACGGTGAACTCGACAATGGTATTCGTCCTGTTGGTCGACCGAAGCTAACATATAAGGACACCTGTAAAAGTGTTCTGAGGAGTTTTAGATCAATGGAAGGAATTGGTTACTGACCAACCGCTCTGGAGAAGAACCATCGGAGATGTTAGTGAAGCCGTGAATGCAAACCGAATTGCGAGCTACTGTATAACCGAAGAAAGGAGCACCACTGGAACTAGAAGGATTTATTTTGGTAAGATTTCTAAAAAGAAAATTGTCGTCCTGCCCTTTTAAGACCAACTTAACCTTGACATTTGTTATAAGTGCTCATATGTAGGTATATTGTTCTGGTAATTTGTCTTAAAACAAATGTGTATTACCCCAAAAAAATAGTTGTTAGTATATCATACAATCTTATTATTTTTATGCTTTTCTCCCCAAATATATCATGTTTTAAAAAGTCCAACAATCCTTTTTTGTAGATCATAATCATCTTAAAATAATACCAGAGTTACACACTTGAAGGTAAATTTGCCTCAAAAAATGTATGTAAATTAGGATTCAAACAAAACGTTCTCGTTTTTCCTAACCCTTGTTCTATCCTAGGCACGTTAACATTGGGAGTGGGGTCATCTAGACCCACTAGACAGATCTCTGAACCTTTGTTCTTCAATGATTTGTGATCTTCACTGGTGTCCATGGATTACATGGAATCCTCTCCACCTTTATCCACCTTTGTCATGGTAGGAGAACACCTCAATGGAAGGGGGGGGTCATAGGATAGAACAAGGGCTATAGTCCCAATCTAATCGTCTTTTGATCTATTCTAAAAGTATTCCCAGAGGTCTTTTCATTATACTTATGCTGTTTTTAGCCAAAATAAAAAAAACCTTTTAGTCGTTTTCTAGGACAGTTTCTGCAGAGCAGCAGGAGCTCATCACATATTCACTTCTGAGTTGTGGGCGGGGCTGTTGTTGTGGAGTAAGCTGCCCTGACTTCCCATCATCCCTTTGTTTACACTCTCCCTCGCTAGTTTACAGCCCCTCATACCCCCAAGCCAACACCAGCAGTGCAACAAAAATGGCAGCAATATCAGAGCTGCCCAGCTACAGTATTTCTATCCAGATTCCAGCTCAGACGAGGAAAACAGAATGGATCCAACTGTCTGACAGTGGATGCATCAGGATGGAGCAGAGCAGGGAGACTGGCACGCCCAGTTTAGTTTCTGAGTCACAAATAACGTCTTTTTCTAACTACCACACATTTTTTGTCTGCTCCTGTCATTTTCAATAAAGAAATACTCAGAAAATGCAGAAAGAACCTGTTAAAAAACACCAGAGTTTTGTTTTTAACCCCAGGAGTCGGCCTCGTCATCCACAAAAACATCCCCTTTATTCATGTCCCACTGAAAGCAGTCATTCCTTCATCCAGCAGCTGGAGGCAAACCTTTCAAATCTGCATCCTGTTTGTGGGAAAAGCTGGTTGTGTAGAAATGGCAGCATCTTGACACAGTTTGCAAAACAAGCGTTTAGAGAAAGGAAAATGGAAAAACAACTGAAAACATCTTTAGAAGTTGAAGTTTTGTGCCTGTTTTCTGACTAGGACCCAGACTAAGTTTTATGAGGCGATCAGGGACTTTTTGTTCATGTTCAGGTGTAAAATTGAACAAACACTAAAAGAATCTTCATTACATCAGAATCACATTGACTTCATTTGGGGAGCTGACTCCGCTGTCTTCCCTCTATCTAAGTCATCTGACCTGTTGAACGTATCAAAATGATGGATCATGTTTTATGCAGCCAGTGGTTGATGTATTTTTGAACTGAACTAATGGGAACCAATGTTTAAAGGCTGAAAAAATGCCGCAGCAACAAAAGATGGTCATGAAAAAGAAATGAAGGGGCACAGAAAGGGACGGAGTTTGTTCTGCGGTTTCCTTCTGCAGTTCTCTTTCCCAGAAGAGTGATTCAGCTTTTGACCACAGAGAAGCCCGGAGGCTTTCCGTCTGCGCTGGAGGGCCTCTTCCAGCACCGCTGCGCTGGTGGAGTTCTGGTGGAGCCAGGGTTCTAAGGAACCATCCGTCACCTGTCTGCGTTCTCCAACAGCAGTTTCCAAAGAACCTTCAGAACCCGACCAGGTCACCATGTGAGCTTTGTCTGGCCGTGACTCACTGGGTGGTGTTAACATGCTGCTGCTTTTGTCTGGCAGCTCCATCTCTCCGTGACTAGAACCAGAACACACGAGCCTCTGTGGTTCCGAAGGTTCTTGTTATTGGGGAGAATGAGCCCAGAAATCCTATCAGAACATGAGAAGGCATACGCAGAGCTGCGGACAAACTTAACAACATTGTTAAATTGTGGAATTCAGGGCTTCATGGCACTGGCATCTCCTGCACACGATGCTGTCAGCACGATGAGGTCATCAGCAGAGGAGAGTGGGCGTCGGCTTGGCGATGACGGCGCCGCATCTGTAACTGAAGCTGTTCTGAGTAAAACAGAAAAACGACTGAATGAAACCTGACAGAGAAACGACCTCTTTCTATTCAGGAGGCAGAGGTTGTTGGAATGGAGCATCATGTAGGTTTTTTATCTGCATTGAACTACCCCCCCCCCCTCCTTTTTTCCTGAAATGAATCCAAACCAGGCCGTTCCTCAAGAGGAGGTAGGCTACCAAAGGAAGGAGTTTCCATTTGACTTTGGAAAAAGTTGAACATATTACACTAAAGAGAAGCCATGTTTGCAGTCTGGTTTCTGATTTCTTTCTGAAGCTACGTTCACATCGCCCTCAGAAACACGCCTTCAAGCAGCCACTCCCACTGAAAAGTCTATGCAAACGCACACATATATAGTCATGGTTTCAGGCTTCCGCTTTCTAAACTCTCGTCTTCACGTGTCGCTGACTATTTCTGAGCTTTACATACAAAACATGTGGCTACTGAACACGCCTTGCATGTTAAACCAGGTTGATCTTTGACCAATCAGAGACTTGGATTGGGTAGTAATGTATGGCTGACATCCCTTTTAATTCACGGAAGGATCCTGAAGGAGAAATTAATATTCGCGGTTCGTGCCTGTGGGAATCATATGAGACCAAGTCTGTCATGTATCGGAATAGAGCTGTGAAAGAAAAAGCCTGGAGTTAGACTCACCAGATTCACACAGCTTTGGACATATTCCCACAACGACTTCACCAACTGTAGGAGGCAGACGTGCTAGTGGTCAGAAGAAACCCCTCCCTGCTTGTCCAGTGTGAACATTATGGGCTATATGTAGCATTGTTGAATGTGATTCCAATGCCCCGTGTGAACATGGCATCAGTCATGACAGCTGTGGGATGTGCAGGACAGACCGAACGTCTGTCATTCAAATGAATGGGAAGGTGTGTCCAAACGTTTGGTGTTTACTGTGTACCGAGGAGTCCCATTGGATCTCCTGTTTGGACTTTTTTACAGCTTTAATTTACACATTTTAAGGTAGGTGTCTATTTTTTTAATGGCAGGTGGGAGGACCTGTTAGTAAACCCAACAGACTTCAAACTTTGCTCCGCCTCTGGTGTTTTTGTGGCGTTTTTGCGTTGGACGTTTCAAACCCCAGTCTCTGTGCTCCTCTCTTTTTTAGGCTGTTTTCACTAACAGTTCATGTCTATGCAAAATACCGTTTTTACTTCTTTAATCATGACACCTGTGGGAGATCTACAGTATTTTAAGGAAGAGCTTTGACTTTATTGGAGCTCAGATTTATGTCCTGGTGAGTCCTTTTGGAAGTGGAAGGAGTGGTGCTGCAGGGGGAACTGGTGGGTGGATGCACAAGTGGAATCAGCAAAACTGTCTGACCTTGTGGATTTTTACACCAACAACTTCTATCCAGAGTCAGTGGGAAACCATTCAACATCCAGAAACAGTTGTTAGAAAATGAAGGAGGATCAAACTGAGGGGATGTAGGAACGTCAAGATCAACCTGAAGGAACCACAAAGAAAAGTTTCTGAGTGTCGGTGTGTGGCTCTAAACTCTGGAACGGGTTCAGTAATGAGCTCAAACAATGTTCAGATATCCAAAAATTCAAGAAAATGTAGAAAGAAACTCTGATTTCAGGATATGTAGACAAGAGGATTTAAGGATCAACAGGAGTTTGTTCCAAATACATGAAAGGTGAAATAATCAAAGCTCTTTGAATTACAACCAATGAGTTTTACTTTGTGTAATGTGCAATAATGATTACTGAAATGTTTAAATTACAATCAATAACTATTGATTTTCTTTATTGATCTGCAATGTGTAGCAATAATTACTGGTTTATTGTGATCATGTGTTCTTATAATAACCAATAATTATTATATAACGGTTACATGGTGTGTGATTCACGTTACTGTTTACTGAAATCATGAATGAATGTTTTCTGATGATCATCAATCATTAATAGGCTCTGGATTTAGTAACTTGAAAATCAGAACCGGATTATGAAAACTATGTCAAACTATCAAATGAATGAAGGGGGGGGGGGGGGGGGTATATAAATTAACTTCTTCCTTTTCACTTGACTTTAGTTAATGATCACTATATTTAATTAAGCAAATGTGATTTAAGTAACATGTTTGTTTTGTTGTATTTTCTGTTTTTTTATCTATGCATTATATCATTTCTGTAGTGAGTTTGATAAATCTGTGTAATTTCTTTATTGCTTTGACTACACTGCTTGAAATAGCCACAGTAACGTTTGTTATAGTAGTATCAGTATCATAAAAACAGTTTTTAATTTAAGTCTGACTGACTGATGGACTTCTCTCTGACTCTTTTGTCTCGCCTACGGGCCTCACAGTTCCATCCGCCTCATGTATGCCATCATTTTGAAAATAAACTATTTATTGATGGTGCACCTTTTAGTATAATACGATGATTCCAGATGACTCTAGAGAAAATCAGCCTGATGCTGATGTGCAGCACTTCTCACTAGTGAAGTGTTTGAGCAGTCACAGTAAATCAGCTGATTGTGCCACAGAGAAATGAATGCCGTTAGCATCAGCTGATTCCAGTTGATCCCGTATGCTATGATAAAGAGCATGTGTTAATTAGGTGTTATCGGAGGCATCTCTGGTGTTAAAGGGTTGAATTCCACTATCATTACCTTAAGAGTGTTACATTATCACTCAGATTATTGCATAACAACAAAGATAATGGATCAGTGTGATCTCTGTGTTTCAGTTTTTTTTCTTTATTCTTAACCCGCTCTGCTCTTTTTCTCTTTTTTTTTAACTCAGTTGCCTCTCATTTAAACTACCCCCATATCAGTGAACAAACACAAATAAGAAACAGAGTCCATCTTAACAAGCCAGGGTTTTTACAGTCATCTTCTCTTTGTGTTATCGGGGACTTACAGCAGGTTTCTTTCTTCTTCTAGCAGCCAGGTCATTGGTGGGTGCTGCAGAAGCCCCTCCCACCTGCAGTCCCAGCAGAAGATGCTGACATCTCCACGTCCCGATGAATAGTTTTTGGTCCAGACTAAAGTCACGTGGATCTCACTCACTTTAAAGCCACACTGGCATAAAGTAAATTGGGGCGGGATGTTAATGTGATGATGTAACCGGAAATGGATTTGTCAAGTTCAATGGAATAGATTAGGAAGCATCAGGTCAAAACATTGATTGTATAAGAGAACTGGACTGAGTGCCCCCCCCCCCCCCTGGAGTTCAAGATAGGAAGCTCCCGTTGGCTCCAAGAAGCCAAAATCCCACAGACGTCTATAGAGAAACAAACAGCTGTTACTCTGTCATTCTATTGGTCAGAAGAACCATTCTGGATCTGATTCCTGATTTTAAAACTTTTTATGATATTCTATTATTTAGTGCAAGTCATTGAAATGACGATTTTCAATCGTTTTTCGGGCAGATACTCGTAGCAGTGTTTCTTAGCTAATACCCTAGGGCGGTTCAGTCAATTAACGCACCTGCTCAGCGTCCTATTTAAGCCAGGTGCGCAGGCGTTCATTCTCTTTCTTACCTTCAGCGCTCATTCTTCGCCGTTCCCCGTGCTCGCGGATCCGGCGGATCTCCTTTTCTTCGACGTCTTGCTGTATTCCCCCCGTCCTTTGGATGGATGATCCCCGTTTCTGATGTGGGTTTTCCGTTTTCGCCGCGTTTGCTCCTTTTTGCGGATCTCGCCGGGCAGCTAGCGGCTTCGCCGGGCGGCTAACGGCGCCCAGCGCGTTCGTTTCGCCGCGGTCGCGTGCATCTGCGGGGGGTGCGCTTTCCGCGGTGTTCGGGTTGTCCGTGGGCCCGGATCTGGAGCTGTCCGGGTCTATCGTCTGCCGTGGTCGGACGGTCTTCTAAGGTGAGCGGCGTGCGGGATTTTCCTGTGTAGTTTTTCTGGGCTGAGTCTTGTTTTGTTTACTTCCGTGTATGGTGACGTCGCGCCCCTAAGGACCCTGGGAATTGTAGTTTTTGTGACTCGTGGTTTGTTCATGAGGCATTTCTGATTCATTTTCTGCTGTTATTCTGCGTCGTCCGATTATTGTTTCAGGAGTTGTGGGGTCTTTTCTGTGGTTGTGACGGCTGGCGGTCCTCGTCTGGCCTGGTTTTTCATGCTGGCTGAATTATTTGTGGTTTTTTGCATTTTCTTTGTTGCTGTTTTGTTCTTTAGGTGCTGAAGGTGACTCTTGGCTATCTTTAATTAGATGCTGGCTTTATTATTATGGCGGTTCTTCTGTTTATTTTCTTCGTTGTTGTAGCTGCTGGTTAGTCTGAATGTGAATTGGTCTCTCTTGGACCTGTCTCTCCTCTGTGGACGAATTCCTTATGCTTGGTCTCTTTTATGCAGTGTCTTTGGCTCATTTTAATCACTCATTCGTTGCCCCCGCACATTCTGCATCTGGTTCTGCTTCGTCTGTTTTTTCCCCGCTCTGTGTACCCAGTGGGTCCTGCCCTGGCTCGGGGACTTGCGTCGGTCGCATTAGTGAGTGTGTCAGTCTCGTCGCTGCCTTTTTTCTCGGCTGGACAGTTAATTTGCTGTTCTCTCTCTGGTTTGGTCTGGAGGTTGTGGGGGCTGTGTGATGGTTTTTTCCGGGGCATCGTTTTCAAAGCCACCACTGAGGGTGGCCCCTTCGAAGTGTTCAGGTTCTCGTGACGTGATCTGGACCCGTTGGCGCCTCCCAGTTCATCTTTCTGGGCATCAGTGGCCTAGTTCCTCATGCGCCTTCAGGATTAGTATATATTTTCTTCAGCTGCCCATGCTGTCTCCGCGATTTTCTTCCGAGCACAATATAAGGCTGTGGATGTCTTATCGCTGAGGTTCTCCCTGTTCTGCCTATATGCCTCTCGGCGTCTTTTGGCATTCAGTTGGCGCTCGACACGTTTGCCGGTTTACTTTTCAGCTGCCGTGGCAGTCCTCATACTTTCCACTTTCTTAGCAGAAGCTCTGTAATGTTTATTTGTAGGCGATGGGTCCCCCTCATTTTGCGAGTTATTGATGGTTTCTCAGTGGCCGAATTTCCTCTGTATCCCTGGTCTTTTGGATATCTGTGGGGGGGGGGGTTCTTTTCAAATCTGGGTTCCACGTTGTCTATACTGTATGGTCCTCCACCCTTCCGGATTTATATTTCTTCTATGGATCGGATGGTTCATTGCTGCTTGTCTCTCCCCATTATGTCATCTTTGGCTTTTGTGCAGCGTGTTGTTTGTTCATTGTTTGGTTTGAATATGATTTGTCAATGATTGGGCCACCTGACATTTGGTGTGGCTTTGGTCCTATGGTCATCTGTTCATCTTGTATTCTTGTTCTGGGTAGTTCCGTCCTGGGCCCTGTGTTCCTGTTCTGGATTTCGTGTTTTGCGTTTGTTCCTTCCCTCTCTATGCTTGACATAGTTATGTTATGATGACTGTCGTGTCTTCAGGCTCCCTCCACTTGTTCTTCTGAGGCTGTGCCTTCTGGTTTGGGGAAAAGGATTTAAGAGTGTTTTGTGTTTGTCCGGCCGCCAGAATCTACAGCTCTAATGATTTATAAGGTGTCGTCCGGTTATTTCATCCTTGGAGATTATATTAAGGCTGTTTCAATAGTGAATGATAGTATTGTGTCATCGGTTGACTTGGTTAATGTTTAAATACCACCTTGAGCAATTTCTACCCTGACCGTAGGAAATGTATCACTTGTGCTCTCAAGCTTAGTTCAAGAGTTAAATCTTGTGTTCACAAGTCAGTCTTCTATCTGCCTTGCTTAAGCAGATGACAGTCTGCTAGATGCTTCCCCATTAGTGGCTTGTTATACTCCGCCTCTAAATGCTTAAGGTTCAGTCTAGAAAAGAATGCTATCAAAACCTGTGGTCCCTCATGGCTCTTAAGTTCTCTTTTTCAGTATCCAGACGCCCTTGGCTAATTACAATTTCAGTGGCCTGTACTTGTTGTCCACCAATTTGAGGACCACTGATATCAAGTACAAAGCATCAAATCCAGCCAAGCTGTAATCCTTTGCTACATGGGATGTTGATCTTCCTCATCTACAATCTCCTCGGCTGCTCTTCCCATCACCTACTCCTCGATGGCCTCCTGAAGGTGCGTCCCTCTGAAACTGTCAAAGGTTACTTTTCTTATCTTTGGAATATATAAAAATTTGGTGTTAAGATTTTGTGCAGGTTATATAGTTCACTATCATTTCACTGTTGGAATTTATAATTATGATGGTTTCTAGGGTGCGATAAATCCACAATGGGTCTTTACCTTAACTATCTACTAAATTTCACTTCTCAGATTTGTTCTTTAAAAGCACTGTTATTTCATTTATCTCAAGCATTTTGAATCTGATCGGTATCTGGGATTTTTATATATTCTTGTCAAGACTAATACTGCTTTGTTTTATCTATGCACCACATCCTGAGCTTGCACACCCCTACGCCCCGATCAGCTTCTCCGTTTCCAGGAAGTGATGTCACCCCTGCATTCCTTGATCTGGTGCTGCACCGATGCCTGCTCGACGTACCTATTGCTGCACTGAAAGTGACGGGGCGGTGGACCTCCTCTGCATTCCAATGACACTTCTGACTGAATTAATCAATCAATGTCAACAGCAGAATGAATGTAAATTCTTCGATTATGGATGTTACAGAAAAAAATTATAGCCAGGTGGAAGCCTCAAAATTTAGGATGTTCTAAGCTGTATCATTGTATGCGCTGGAGCTGGGTTCTTAAGCCAATTTTGTAGTATGCCAATGAAGCATGGTACTTATGGGCGTCGACGCTTAGTAATTATGGGCGTTGAACTCGTCTTACTATTGGATGGGCTCTCAATTAAATATGTTCCTTGAGCGCTTATAGTTGTTATGCCAAATGGAGAAACTTATGGCTATTAAGCTCGTTCGTTCGCTGTCATTGGGAGCTTCAAAATAATGGATGGACTTAAGCTCGTGTATATCTAGTGCCTCAATGGAAGAAGTTATGGCCATAAAGCTTGTTCTTCGCTTAATAGAAGTTCGATTAATGGCTGTTCAGCTTGTCTTACTGCGCCATCGGAAGCTTTGGTTTGGATGTTAAGTTAGTGTATCATACGGGTTGTTTGGCGGTTTAAATTATAGTTCTGCACAGCGTTTTGTTTTGGGGAAGTGAGCTACGTTCTAAGATCAGGTATGAGTAATTTTATGTTGGCTCCCCTTCATTCTTCCCTCTCTCTTCAGATAGTATGCTCCCCTGTGAACGGGAGCGGCCCAACGGTCAATGTACCGGGTAAACACATAGCAGATACACTAGATAGAATGTTCCCTTCGTAGAGTGGTTCTCGAAGGGAGCGGCCAACGGTCAATGTACCGGGTAAACACATAGCAGATACACTAGATAGTATGTTCCCTTCGTAGAGTGGTTCTAGAAGGGAGCGGCCAAACGGTCAATGTACCGGGTAAACAC
Source organism: Oryzias curvinotus (assembly GCA_023969325.1). Taxonomy (NCBI): domain Eukaryota; kingdom Metazoa; phylum Chordata; class Actinopteri; order Beloniformes; family Adrianichthyidae; genus Oryzias; species Oryzias curvinotus. The sequence goes on from CM043720.1 coordinate 27,349,592, forward strand.
ATAGCAGATACACTAGATAGAATGTTCTCTTCATAGAGTGGTTCTCGAAGGGAGCGGCCCAACGGTCAATGGTACCGGGTAAACACATAGCAGTCATACTGGAAAATGAAATGAAATGAAGTGAAAATGGAATGCCGCCGAAAACACACCTCATCTTATTTACACACTGATTATACATTCACATTCACATTTTCTTCTTCTTCTTCTGGATGATCTTGGTGTTGGGGGTTTTGTTACCCAAAAAGTTTTATGGAAATCTCTCATGGAATTGAACGGAGCTTTATGCCAAAACCAAAAGTTGTGAATGCCAACTAAAGTATGTGGAAAATGTCAAATAAATATTTCTTACTGCAAGAGTTGTCTGACTGAAATGACGATTTTCAATCGTTTTTCGGGCAGATACTCGTAGCAGTGTTTCTTAGCTAATACCCTAGGGCGGTTCAGTCAATTAACTCACCTGCTCAGCATCCTATTTAAGCCAGGTGCGCAGGCGCTCATTCTCTTTCTTACCTTCAGTGCTCATTCTTCGCCCCACCCTCCTCCCCGGCTTCCACCTGTGGGCTCCGTAAAGGGGGGGTTTTGTTACCCAAAAAGTTTTATGGAAATCTCTCATGGAATTGAACGGAGCCTTATGCCAAACCAAAAGTTGTGAATACCAACTAAAGTATGTGGAAAATGTCAAATAAATATTTCTTACTGCAAGAGTTGTCTGACTGAAATGATAAACTAGCCAGTCTTATGACTAAATAAAAGTTTGTGGAGCCTTCCGGACCCACGATGAACAGAATCTTTGCTTTTAACTCAAACGGGTGCAGACTTCCAACGAGCTCATGTCCTTGACTTCATTTGGTTCAAGGATTCAAGAACTTTTTATAATTATTTCATCACAGGGGTGAAACAAAGTTTATGACTCTGGTCCTGGACCAGCGGACCACAGTGCAAAGTATGGCAAGAAAAAGATGTATCAATGTGATACAAGTAAGTTGAATCTAGTACAGCTCCTCTGGAGTATTGGTTGGAGCCAGAAGAAAGTCCTTTTCTATGGGTGACGTCACACTCACTCAGTCCAGTTCTCTTATACAGTCACTGGATCAAAACAAATGAATGACAGAACATGGAAAAGTGACCAATCAATGAACTAGGGCTTGCAAATGCAAACAGTTTTTTGTTCTCAGCTAAAACGTTGTTTCATTGTCGTTTTTATGAATCAGGCGATGATAAAAGCTCAGGTTACTAAATTTTGGGAAGCACTGTTTAGATTTCTCTTGCACTTGAAGAGAAAGGTCTGTCATTCAAGGAAGAGTTCTTTCAAAATAAAAGCACATTAGCAAAGACCTTGGTAGCCACTTTTCAACTGGAAGGCCAAATTGTGTAGTTGGCCTCTTGTCTAAATATCCTCCTACAGTCAAACACAGAATGGGCTTCCATTCAAATCAAGTCCCTGGAAAATGTGCTCTGATTGGTCACGTTGGTGTCGACTCATCCTTGGATTTCAGAGGCGATCCGCCGTTACAGCAGTGTGCTCTGCAGGAAAAAAAAGCTGTCTTCAGTTGGACGGCCTGCTGAGTCATTCTTGCTCCATGATGTGGCTTACCTCTGCAGCGCAGGATAATGACCAGCTTTACGCTCCAGTTTTATCCTTAAATGATGGACAGGTTTAGGCAAGCAGGTTTAACTGCCGGCTCGTTAGAAATCTGCTTGTCTGACATTTAATTATAGTAATACTATGATGCCTCCAGATCACAGCAGCTGCTTTCCTCAGCATGATATGAGAAAACAAGAATTCAGTCCCCAAACAGAAACAGATTCAGCCTTTTAGGAAAATGGTTCTGGGGCCTCCCTTTACAGACTTCTGACATGATCCTGATGAGGGTTTAGCCCATTCCTTCTGAATGAAACCATTTTAGGGAAGGTCACTCCAGATCTGTTCTTCTGTTCTCTTTAGCTCAGTTTGCTACAGTTACCTGATGATGATTCTATTATTCAATGTAGTTTTCAGTCATCATGATGGAAACCATGTCCTGCTGTGTGGTCTCATGCTGTTTATGGAGGTTTGTCATGGCTTAAAGACTAAAGAAGTCACACCTTCATTTGGTTTGGTGTCTTTTCACATTACACTTGCAGACAAGATTATCCGCAGCATCCAAACTGTTGCTCATGTGGGGGCGGTGCTGCTGAAAATGAACAGAAAAAAGGCACGAGAAAGACGAAAGCCATCTTACATTTTAGTCACATGAATGTGTCGTGTAAGGATTCACACCTCAGTCAGAGCCTGCTGATCTACCTCTAACATTTTTACAACTTTACGTGTTTTACAGTTGAGATTTTTTTTATTTACTTCCCTAGATTGACTGTGGTTACATCTTAACTCTCTTTGGTCGGCGTCATAGTTCTTTGTCTTTGTCGTCCCGGTTGTGGACCAATCTACCAGCTCTGCACCTTCGATAGCAGTGTTTCCCGACCCTGGTCCTCAGGGAGCCCCGTCCCTGTTCTCCACCTGATTCACCTCATCCTCTGGCTCTGCAGAAACCTGATCACGGCTGTCATCAAAGGCAGTGTTTGTGCAGGGTAGGATTGAAACAAGGTTGACAGACAGGTCGTTTGCCCTCTCTGGGTGGGTGGCGTGCTCCTGCCACAGGGGGAGGAGTTTTAGTCCCTTTGGGGATTGTTCATGAGTGAGGGAAGATCGGATGGTGAGACTGACAGGCGGATTGGTACTGCATCTGCTGTTACCTGTCTGTCCAATACTCACCTATGGTCATGAGCTCTGGCCCAAAGAACACCGTCCCAAATTCAAGCAGCTGAAATGAGCAGCCGCTGTACGGGGGCCGGGCGCTCCGTTAGAGAAGCTCGGTCACCCAGAGAGAGCTCGGAGTAGAGCAGCTTCCCCTCCACATCCAGATGAGCCAGTGGAAGTGGCTCGGGCATCTAGTCTGGATGCTGGGTGGAGGCCCCAGGGAAGACCCCGGACACGCTGGAGAGACTGTGCCTCTCGGCTGGCCAGGGAACGGCTCGGGGCCCCCCCAGAGGAGATGGAGGAAGTGGCCGGGGCGAGGGAAGTCTGGGCATGTCTGCTTAGACTGCTGCCTTCGAATCCAGGCCTGAATGAAGAATATGGATGAAAGGATGGAGCTGTGGGCCGCTTCACCCCCGGCAGATCAGAGTTTGCTGGTACAGTGTGTGAGTCAGTATATGCACATCCACAGACATAGCAGACTGTTTGGGGAAAAAACCTACGTTAGATTGAGCAGTGAGTTGTGAAAGTGTGCTTTTGTTTGTTCATGTCTGAAGTTTTATCTCTCAAATATGAATTCTTAAAGCTCATCCGGGTTTACGTTGCCAATATTCATAGTTGAAAACACCTGTGATTATCCTAACTACGTCAGTGGCTAACCATTTCTGGGCTCCACTGACGCACTTTGAAAGTTAAACCAGATCAAACTTGAAACAATCAGGGACTTAGGTTTGGTAGTGACACATGGATGGATTTAACTCTCTCAACTGTTAGTAAATTGATCATGACGGAGAAATGAATCGTTGCGGTTTGTTCCCGACTGGAATTAGATCACACCAAGTCTTTCACAGATCAGAATAGAGCTGTAATCCATGTGCGACAGTCCAGTGTGAACACCATGGGCTGTCCACACGTCTCACGCCCCATGTGCATGTGGCTTTAGCGTGTTTGCAAATGTTGGAACTGCCACCACCCTGGTCTCGTGTGAGCATGGCCCGGTTCTTTGACATGTTTCAGAGGCAGTTTAAATACAGCAGCAAATCATGCATGTTGAAAATCAAAGTGACAAGGCGGCTCACCGAAGAGGATGCTTTTCATGAAGGGATGCTGGTACAACTTCAAGCAAAGCCAGCTCTGCAGCAGGAAATGACCCAACTTGACACGGAGGCTAAAAATAACACTGGTTAAGGGGGAATGGAGCTGGAAAGGCAGCGGAGTGCAGACAATATTATTTTAATTACACCGCAGGCACCAAACCCTCGGCTTGTCTCTACAGAGGAACCCAGGTGTCTGCCAGGGAGAGAAAAAGCCCTGGAGGGGGCGAGGAAGGGACGCTGTCACACACAGAGGCGGGGTGAGGGGTGAGGGGGGGTCCGCAGCAGAGTTCTGGTGAAGCCCTGCCACGCTGCGCCCTGACTCTCAGACTACTTTGTGGTTTTTGGGGGGCTCTTTTGCAACAGCTTCCGCCATTCCTCCCACCCCGAATTTACTTTTGTTGCCACAAGAGAGAGGAGGGGCCGTGAGGGCTGGCATCACGCTAACGCCGCTCTCGCCCCCCCCTCACTCACACACATGCATGCTTCCACACTGGCAGGCCCGACATACCCTGGCACCCGGCGGAGCCGAGCTAAGAATGGAGCCCTTCTTCGACTCACGCAATGTGGTGGGGCAGAAATTTCCTGCAGTAAAAAAGCGGATTGGGAAGACACGCGCATGAGGAAAGAGGGGGGGGGGCCCAAGCCTGCCAGCTGAGGAGGCAGTTGGGTTGGGAGGGGGAAGCAGGGAGGGGTATTCTCTTCACTGACCATTGGCTACCCCGCCTTAAGAAAGGCAGTTTTTGGCCTCGGTTGCCTCCCCTTCTCCCCACCTCCCCGTTTGCCCCCCCAAATTGTGTTTTCGTTTAGCGCATGGCAGCGCTCCCTCAAACTCCTCCATTTCCCAAACCAAAAGCTATTTCCTGATCCCTCCCTCTCAGATAATCACGCTGCTGGACTGGGCTTCTGGCTTCTGTTTCCAGGCCTGCTTGTTCTGCACTCAGGGTACATCACAGCCTCAAAGGGGGCAGAAATGACCCGGCTCATCCCCCCCCTCCCTCCAGCTCAGAGGTCAGGCCGGTTCCCGCCTCATGGTTTCACGCTGACCCGATGGGGTTGTAGGAAACGCTTTCATGATAATGACATTTGCCTGGTTGGTGTGAGGATGAAACGTGAAGTGAAGCTCAACACGCAAAGGCTCGTCCCACGGCTGCAGAGCATGGCAGCGCTCACATGGCTGATATGTTGAGAGCCCCACCCCGTAAATGGCCACATTGTTCAAATCCGCTCACACGACACTGAAGCTTTTCATACAGCAGTTAAATCATTTGCTGTTAAATGTAAAAACGTGTTTATTTTCTCCCTTGAACCTGTGTTGACTAAGCTCCAGCCCTGTCCTGCTCTGCCGCTGCTGCAGACTGAGGTTAGCTGTGCTGATCTCAGAACAGCTGTGTTCTCCTGTCTTTGGTCCGGCTGTTCCGGTGTGCCTTCAGAATCAGAACTTCCTTTATTGTCCATGTATGAATAACGAAGATTGTGATGCTCTCCAGGTTTTAAAAGAACATATGAGGTCAGAATGGAAGACAAAATACATTATAAATCCTTCAAGGAAAATACAAAAAATCTATATTTTGCACTTTTCTGAACCTAATATTGCATGTAACCCCCCACCCCTTAAGTGTCCTGGATAGGTAGTGATAGTTTTGTTTTCATTGAATTACTCTTGCTTGTCTGCCCGGCAGAGGCTAACATTCCTGTCAGGACGTGACTTCTGCAGGTACAAATGCTGTTTGTTGTGGTCAGTGTTTAAATGAATCGGATATTTTTTCCCTGTTTTTTTGTAGGTATTCTTTCATTCTATCCATCCACCCCTGAATATGAGATGACATTAGGACCTGCTCACAGTACCTGTACTGAAATGTGTCGGAAACACGTCACTGATGTCCTGGGCTGCACTTAAACACTTTTCTTTTCCATTGTGGCCTGCAAACATCTACAGCAGGTCAGTTTTTATGCTGGCGGTCAATTACAGACTCAGTCACATCTGCCATTGGATGTGTCGGCTGGTGAAAAATGGGCAAACATGCATTCATGCACGTTGTTTTTGGACGGCAATGCAGTGCAGAATGTGGCAAACGCTGCAACCCTTGTTCTATCCTAGACACTTCAACATTGGGAGTGGGGTCATCTAGACCCACTAGACAGTTGGGTCATCTAGACCCACTAGACAGAGCTCTGAACCTTTGTTCTTCAATGATTTGTGATCTTCACTGGTGTCCATGGATTACATGAAATCCTCTCCACCTTTATCCACCTTTGTCATGGTAGGAGAACACCTCAATGGAAGGGGGGGGGGGGGTCATATGATAGAACAAGGGTTACAGACACGCAATGGTATGGGTAGAGTAGGAGAAATGCAGGCATGTCATACGGATTTTGCATTTTTTTCAATCCTGTGCTCTGTCCAAGGACCCCTTTAGTGCTGCTGTTTAGTGCTGGTAGGTGCACGCTCCTTATGCGCCCTTTGAGGGCAGCCTGACTGTTGGCCTGTGTGAACATCCTACAGGCATCCTATGGGCATTTACATATCGCCTGCACAACCCATGTGCGAGGGAGGAGTTAGTGTGCACACTTTATTAATGACTGGAGTGCGGAGTATGTGCACCTTACAACAGCATATTAACTTACATTATCTTTACAATTTCAAAGCCCTGCAGCAGCCACAGGGGTCAACCCCTGGACTAAGGCTTCACGTTGATTCCATTGGATATTTAACTTCAGTTCCACATCAGGTGGACCCCTTTGTCCTTTAAAGGTCACAATCCTCTTAGCCTTTGTTTTGGTTGAATATCAAGGACTGACTGGTTACAGGTCAGAGAACAATGTTATAACATGCTCTGTCGTGTTTTGTGCCTATAGCACCAATGGACTGTTCTCCAGACCTGGGACTCGTGCTGCGGCTCCCTTTTGCAGGCAGACCAAGAGTTTGTGCTCAAGTATGGAAAAGGGCCAAACACAGAAATCAAGCAAACCTTACTCTGTGATCCAAGGTTCTCTAGTATGGAACAAATGGTGAGTCGCCCCAACGGCAGTTTTCTTTAGTGGCAGCTTAAACTTTTTGGGTTGCACCAAAGTGGCTAAGAATAGTTGTAGTTTTGGGAATTTTGTTTAAATGTGTTTCTCTTGGTTTTATCCATCTAAAAACATGGAGAACATGGCACAATGTGAGATTTTCTTTATTAACAACAAACAGTCTCCAAACCCCCAGAGAAAAGCAACCAGATCAAAGAAATAAAACAGGTCACATGGGCTGGGAACTAATTCAATTCAGTTTCACAAGATCCAACGGATTTACAAAGTTAATCAGAGTTGCAATTCAACATAAATTGATTAAATAAGTAGTTTTTCAAACACTCTCGCATTGGTGTGCAAAAGTGAATTTTGAATCAATAAGAACACTAATTATTTCATGAGTGATTTAATTTAGAAAAGCTCTTTCTTGGGCCTATAAAATCAACTTAATACAGTGGGGGAACAGTATTTAACCACCAAGTTCTCCTCCCTTTTGAAAAGATGAGAGAGGCGTGTAATTTTCATAGGTAAAACTCAACTATGAAAATTTTGAAAAAAAAAGTCCAGAAAATGAAATTGTCTGATATTTAAGGAATTTATTTGTAATTATGGTGGAAAATAAGTATTTGGTCATTAAAATAGGTCAACTGTTATTGACCAGTTCAAGATCTGGAGACTGCCTGAGTTTTTTGCTCTCCGTTCTTGAGATCATTTTGACCCCACGGGGTGAACTTAATGGAGGGAGATGATCAGTGGTCTCGTATGTCTTCCATTTCCTAATAATTGATTTCTTCACACCAAGCTGCTTACCTGTTACAGATCCAGTCTTCCAGCCTGGTGCAGGTCAGCAATTTTGTTTCTGGTGTCCTTAGACAGCTCTTTGGTCTCGGCCATAGTGGACTTTGGAGTGTGACTGTTTGAGGCTGTGGACAGGCGTCTTTTATATGGATAACCAGTTCAAACAGGAGCCATACATACAGGTAACCAGTGGAGGACAGAGGATCCTCTACAAACCAGTGACGGTGATGGTAGTGACGTATGGATGGCATCCCTTTTAATTCATGGAAGCGCCAACTGATCATAACAGAGATATAAATAATTGTGGCTTGTGCCTAACCAGAGTTACATGATGCCAAGTCTTTCATATATCAGAATAGAGCTGTGAAAGAAAAAACCTGGAGCAAGAATCACCAGATTTGCATCATGTTGACATTTCACACCTTTCAAACCTCTTTCCACTGTAGGAGGCGGACATCCAATAGTAAACAGTAGAAGAAGAAAAAGGAGAAAAAAGCCCCTCCCTATGGAAGCATTTCTGGTATTGACTTTTATTTTTAATAATGTTACAGAAATGCTTCCATACCTCCCATATTGTCCAGGGAGGGCTAAATACTTGTGAAAGTAGTTTGAGTGAGCCTTGGTTTTGAATGCAACATCAATACTTATTGAGTAAAGGGATGAGCAACTAAAAATGGAGCTTTGCTCTAAATGAAATCAGACACAAGGTTTTGGAACCGAGCAAGTTCAAACATTTCTCAATTTGACCGTTAAAATCAGACCTTTCTGTCTGATCTGCATGCCTATCAAATCCTGCAGCTTTGTTTTTTATGTTTTGGCTTACAGAGCTGCTAAGAATAGCCCAGGTCCCAGTCTAGAAAATGCACCGTAATAGCAGCCGAAATCCTACACTCAATTAGAGGTCATGAAGTGTGCACGCGCGTCCTGGTCTGAGCGGAGGAGGCCCACATGAGTCTGAGAGGTCAAACCCACAGTCGACATGTGTGTCTGCGCAGCGGGAAGCGTGCGCTTCTGCTGTTACAGTGAGATCAGCACGCATGGAGTTGCGTGTCGGGGGTGACGCCATAGCTGCCAGTTTCCACAGTACACGGCTGGTATTTCGCCATCTCTGTCACCGTGGTAACTGCCATCCTGATGCGGACACGCCGCTCCTGTGTTGCACAAGAGGAAACGGCTGATCCAGTGGAAGTAAGGGTGTAAACATGGCAACCAAGAAAGTTTTTAGGAAAATGCATTCCTGAACAAAAAACTTTAGGAAATGATTCAAGAGAAATGAATCTTTTTCTGTGATGCTTCAAGGCTGTGATGTCTGAAAACATGAGTTAGACGTTACCGTAAGCTGATTTCATGGATTGTGGGAAGAGAGGGATGGGAACGTGTCAGACGCAGGGAAGGGCGGCAGAGTTGATTTTGGGTGGAGAAGTGCGTTGAGGAGCACAGGAGGCCAGGGGAGCCAATAAAAGGCTGTTGAGGGTTGGAAAGAAGACACCACCTTGGGAGTCTGAGGCAGGGGGAGGCATCCAGACAGCAGCTCTGCAGATCCACGCAGGGCAGGCCGCCACACGCCACCCTCACCTCAATCACTCAACAATGAGACTGACGTTTACACAGCAGTGTGACAGGCGCCGCCAATGAAAGCAGATGGTGAGAAAGCTCTTAGTTGGTGCCGTGTTTGACCTGCAGAATGTGGCGCTTCTGCAGAGCCGAGCACAATCCGTCCAGTTCAAACCTGTCTTTCTTGGCTTAATGTCTTCAACGCAGAAAGATGAGATTCCCAGGGCGCGGGATAATATGACAGTCTAGATGAGTTAAATATCATTAGCGAGAACACGGCGTACTGCTGCACGCACATGTGTACTGAGGGAGGTCTTTCTGCATCCAGCCCCCCTGCTGAGTCATAATGGACACAATGGTTCCCCCCTCCCTGGAAGGAGCCGGAAAGACAGGCGGATCCTGGCAGAAAGAGGAAGAATTGTGTCAGAAACGGTCAAAGAGATTACATTTGAAATACTTTCAAAGATGAGATTCTAGTTTTTTTTCATTTTGAGTGATTTCTGTTTAAGTTTACAACAAGTTTTCCACTGGACATCAACCGATTCCCGAATGAATCCTTCATTTTCTGTGTTCGCTTCATGTTGTTGAGGCTCAGAGAAGGAGCTGACGCCGATCCCAGCCACCAGGAGGAACGAGAACAGGCTAAGTTTTTAACTTCAAATCTAAATTTTGACTTAATATTTCATTTTATTCAAGTTATGTGGTGATGGCCATCTACAGGACAGGGCAGCTAGGTGGATATCTGACCATGATGTTGGTGGACTACAGGATTTTTTGGAGCTCAGATGGAAGGTGAAAGCTCGTGATGAAATGAACCCATTTCTAATGTTTTCCCTCTGTTGGTTTATTAAAGTGACTAGATTTAGACTTTGTGGTCTGAGCCTGTGCTTCTGCTAACTAGCTCAGGCTTGTGATCATTACTGAATCCACCTTTTTTCTTCTCCACTGCACATGCTCAGCGGTCAACTGCTTGTTTAGCTACAGACCGATTTCATGTCAAAGAATATTTTGAAGTAAAGGCATAACAGGAAAGAGACAGAAGTGCATCAGAATCACTGCAAAGCCCGCCCACTGTCAGCATTCAGTGGGCGAGGTGCATTGTGGGAGTTCAATTTTTCTGTTGCAGCTTATGAGTCACCATGAGTCACTTTATGTTCAATTTGCAACATTATTATTACTTGATTACTGTTTTCATTATTGCCTTTGTTAATGTTTATACTACTGAGTCCTCCGTGTCCCTTGTGGGAACAATAAAGGTTTTCTCCTCCACCAAACAGCCTGAAGAAAGCCCACACGTGCACTGGAGAACATGCAAAACAAGCCGTTTAGATGTAGGCTCAAGGTAGACGTGGGGACTTGAGTTGCACTAAACTGTCCCATGCAGAGACTTTAGACTTGACTGGAGGCTTGGGACTAGTGAACAATGTTTGTTTGTTATTCTTAGGTTTTGGCTCCAGAACATCCCTGTCAGCTGGAAAAATAAAACTTCTCTTTACAAAAATTAGCTTTGGGAATACAGGAGCACCAACTGCCTGCTGATGTGTTTCCACGCACCGTTTCAAAGTATTTTAATGACAATTTGGGAAAATAAACTTAATTTTGATATAAATTTAGACATTTTAGATTTGACTGGAAATTGCATTAACCCTTGTTCTATCCTAGGCACTTTACCGTTGGAAGTTGGGTCATCTAGACCCACTAGACAGAGCTCTGAACCTTTTTTTTTTTTCAATTTTTTGTGATCTTCACTGGTTCAATGGATTACATGAAATCCTCTCCACCTTTATCCACCTTTGTCATGGTAGGAGAACACGTCAAAGTAAGGGTGGGGTCATCCAAGATAGCACAAGGGTTAAAGACTATGGACTTATCTTGGATTTGCATATAAGGACTTGTGTGCATCTCTGTTTAAGGGGTTTAAAAAAACACGTATTTCCAACAGCTTTACTTTAGATTTTAACTCAAAAAGCTGTAAACCTGTGTCTCCCCTTACACACAGGCAGCCTTTACTGAAGAATGACACAGAAACACTGAGAGGCATGCTGGGAAAAGAGATCCAGGGACAAGGAACTCCCTTTCTACTCTTAATCTTTTATTGCATGTTTTGAGATGATGCACTCTGATCCCCTACAATTTTATAACACCAAACTACATTTATGTCACAGACATGACACACTCTTTTTTTTCATCAGGTCCGCTAAAACACTGCCGAATTTCAGAACCAAAGTGCAGTTTTGTCCTTAAAGACCCTAAAGCGTTACAAGTGATTTTTTTTCATTTATGGCTATACCGTTTTTAGCCACATTTTTTTTAAAGTGGCGTTTTCCGGAACATCATTTCTGCAGTAGTTCATTAGAAATTGACCTTTGAGTTGTGCATGGAACTGTTGGTGCGGAACAACCCCTCCCCGTTTCTGAGAGCTCTCTGTTTCCATGTGCTCCCAGCTTACAGCCCCTCAAGCAATTTTGGAGCTATCCAGCCATATCCGTCATCAGGAAAACACTACATGGACACATTAAGAACACCATTTTCATCGGAGGGGGTCTTTGAATGTGCCCTAGCACAAACAGACTAACTGAGCTTTCTGTTTGTGAAAAGTAAAGTGCATCCACTGCTGCCTGGTTTTGTCATGTGACGGACATGTAATATTCCTTAAGCACGTTCATGAATTCAGAAATGTGTTTTTTTTCCTCCTTCAAAGCAGCAAAGTGGCCTCTCGTATGAATACCTGCAGTAAATGTGGAGACAGCCAACCCTGCTGCTTACCGTACCTTAGCACTTTCACATGAGGTTCCATATGTAATCTGGAAAACCAGTGTCAAACTGAAAGGAAGTCATTTCTGGAGGGTCAGTGTAAACAGGACATTAGGCTCTAAAACACGTGTTCATAGTAAGGCGGTAGTAAAGTCTCTCTCTCTTTCTTGTTGCATTTTTTACTTTGTTTTGTTTTAAAAACATATCAGTGTTTAAATGATAAGCCAGCAGCTGATATTTAAAGGTTGTGTTTCATTATGTCCAAATAAATTTCAGTAAATTCATTCTGCAGTTCCCAATGGTTACTTTTCAAAGTTAAAAGCAATTTAAAAAATATTCAGTTTTTTCCAAACAAAATGCAATCTATGCATCTCTGTGTGTCTGTTTTTTCTCTAGAGTTTCACTGATGGTCAGAAAAACATTGGTCGTAGTTTTCAGTGTGACGAACATCTCCTCAATGATCCGCTTTGGCTTCTGCAAAAAAGGGACATGTTTGAAAGTGCGCCTGGGGGGTCAGACACCAGCCGTAAAACAACCAACACAAACCATTTTCCTCTGGGACGAAAGCTGATGAACGAGTTTCATCAAGTGAAGGACGCTGCTGCCGCCTCATCGTACCTCTCTGTCCTCGCACAACTGGGCCAGCGTGCAGCTGGATGGATGGATGGGGTTTGGGCTGTGGAGGACTGAGGGTCAGGGGAGGGGAGTAGAGTTACATTCCTTCCATTGGGGCTGTGTGTCTGCCAACAAGGTCACTCCCAGTTCAGTCCCAAGAAAACGGGGAGGGAAGAATTTCTTCTATGTGCCCCATGCTGGATGGAGCTGCAACCACATGGAGGCCTGTGTGTTGTGGGCACGTGTGTGTGTGTGCACAGCGCTTTAAACTGAGCACCCACTTTCATGCACGATGCATACACTTCAATGGGATTTTCTTGTATCTTAAATTGAAAAATGTTGAGACGTCTTCACTTCTCTGTAGTGGTTGTTACTCACATTAAGGTACAACATCAGAGATAACTCCCAGATTAACGGGACTGATCATCCCTGACCAATCACCTTCTACTCCCTGTAACTTCAATGCTCACTCACGCTCTTGATAAATACCTCCATGGTGGACTGAAGGTCTACTTGCTGCTTAATATTCAAAGATAGATGGACAAGATAAACACATTGTAACCCTTGTTCTATCCTAGACACGTTAACATTGGGAGTGGGGTCATCTAGACCCACTACACAGTGAGCTGAACCCTTTGTGATCTTCACTGGTGTCCATGGATTACATGAAATCCTCTCCACCTTTATCCACCTTTGTCATGGTAGGAGAACACGTCAATGGAAGGGGGGGGGTCATAGGATAGCACAAGGGATAAACACTCAGCGGTTCATTCTTTCTCTTTGTAGACTCAAGAATCAAATCCTGCAGGATGCCTCAGTTGGCTGTGGCACATGGGAAACCAGGGTTCTATTCCCAGGAGTGCGATGAGCCTCATCCAGTGTGGGTTCTTGGGCAAGACCCTTCACGCTACTTTGTAGCCACCAGTCTGGCACAAGTCTGTGCTGTGTCAGGAAGGGCATCCGGTGTAAAAATCTCTGCTACACCACCTGTGTGAATTAGTGAAAGCTGATTCGTGGGGCCACCTCTGACCAAATGTACCAAAAGGTGAACAACAACAACACAAATCTGAATGTCTCAACAAGAAATGCTGCCATTCCTGCTGATTTGATCGTAACCCTTGTGCTATCCTGGATGACCCCCCCCTTCCATTGAGGTGTTCTCCTACCATGACAAAGGTGGATAAAGGTGGAGAGGATTTCATGTAATCCATGGACACCAGTGAAGATCACAAATCATTGAAGAAAAAAAGGTTCAGAGCTCTGTCTAGTGGGTCTAGATGACCCCACTCGCAACTGTAAAGTGCCTAGGATAGCACAAGGGTTAAAGGGGCTATTCCATGCTATTCTTAGGCCTTGTATAGTAAACAATATCCACGCATGTGATAATATATTATCTTTGGCGCACAAAAGAATGGTTTTTTTTATTAAATATTACGGTAGCTATTTTCCTGAGTTCTTTTCCAACCCTGATGTAAGACGACTTGATCTCTGAGACTCCGCCTTTCACTCCTTGTGGGGGCCGCCCATTTCGTGACATCAACCTAGAGCCCGCCTTGGCAGCATGTCTGCGTCTTGCCCACCAAAACGGCCTGGGGGCGGTGCTGGCAGCACAGACTCTTCCTGGAAGGGGCGGTTCCTCACTGGTCTATGTCACACTGTGAGAACCTGCTGTTTCGTGGGTTGGGAGGGGCTGGTGCTCAGAACCCAGGTTTTTAGTGGAATACTCAGAAATGCGTTGACGGATCCAAATATCACTTTACTGCGGAATGAACATTATAAAACACTCAAAAGTTTAAAAGTTGATTTTCCATGATATAGGCCTTTTAACCCTTGTACTATCCTATGACCCCCCCTCCCCCCTCTAGACCTAGACCCACTAGACTCTAGTGGGTCTAGATGACCCCACTCCCAACGTTAACATGCCTAAGATAGCACAAGGGTTACAGACCCACTACGATCATCAACAGAGTATGACACGCACATATGTGAAACCCTGGAGAACTTTATTCTAGACTTTAGAAGGACTCTATTTGAAAACTCATGGGGAAAGCTCCCCCAGCAGATGGACATTGTGGCTTGAGAAGTTTGAGTTTCCAGTCAGAGAGCCTCCAAAGTGTCTGGAATTTACTTTTAACAAACCCTGACAGCCTTTTTGAGTTTCTTAAACTGTTCTCCTCTGAGTTTCTGAGTCAGAGCGGGCTGACGTAAGACAGAAACGAGACTAAATTGTGACTAAACATAAACAGAGATGAGAGTCTGAAACTCTGAGGTCAAATGTTGCATGAGTGTTTCTCAACCAACAACCACATTGTTTGGCAATTCCATGAAGATGTTGGTGTACACTTCAGCACAAGACGGATGGACGGACGGACGGACGGACGGACGGACGGAAAGACAGACAGACAGACGGACAGAAAGAGGGACGGACAGAAAGAGGGACAGATGGACAGAAAGACGGACGGACAGAAAGAGGGACAAATGGACAGAGAAACAGACAGACAGACAAATGGACAGACTGACGGGCGGACGGATACATGGATAGATAGATATGCAAAGATATTGACATGAGTGTTCAAGAAAAAGCACCTTATTTTCCCACCAAAAAAAAGTTTTTGAGACTTCATGGAAGCAGCCATTTTGAAATGAGCAGAGAAGCCCTTCTACTGCCTCCAGTGGAATGATGACGCACTACAGGGCAAAAAACTGGACCGAGTTACATACAATGGGGTTTCAAATAAAGCTTGGATAGTGCTAATGAGATAGGGGGCTCAGAAATGTGTGAATCAAATATGATTTTACAGGGTTTTTTTGAGCATCAGGTTTTCTCTGGAGCACAAAAACTGAGGCATAGAAAGTTCTGATAAGCCTGAGGTTCTTGTCACCTATGGGTGCTTAAACCTTAGTCATACACATCCGAGCGGGTCAACCCCCCTACGGGTGCTGCAGGTATTTGGATTGTCTGGCCTTATAGGAGGAGCGCAGGGGCGACTCGCTGTTGCCGTGTGTCCATCTCATGAAAATGGAACGTAGAATTGATGTGTGTGCGGTAAGTATACCGGGAAGTATTTGTCAGGATAATGTACATTTCACGCACGCATGGCGTCCTTTACGCAGCGCTATGGTCCTTAGTGAGGAGCTTTTATGGGCTCCTTACTGAGATCCGTATGACATGGCTGCGTCTCACCTACTTCCCCCTCACATGTGTCTTCATGTCGTCACTGCAACCTGACACCCATAGCCTACCTGAAGATAAACATGAGCATGAACATTTTTACCTTATGGGCTCACAGCAGACGACCTGCGTGCGCCGTAAAGATCTGGCCGTTTTTCACCCCCGCAGACAGCCGTATCCAGCCGTAAGGCCAGTCGTTGCTGAGCCTTTAGCCACATTGAAGCTCACAAACCAAAATGTGTTTGAAACTCAAGATAACACAGAGACAAGCAGAACCCTGAGATGGGCTAGGTTCCTCGTGGAGGGCGGGGGGCGACTGTGGCTGGGCCCGTTTGTTGTCTGGGACAGGAGACATGTGAGCAGAATGTGGGATGTGAGGAGAATTTGGCAACACGCAAATACACACAACACAGGCGGAGCGGAGGCTCTTTCAGGACATAATGCCGTCACAGACTGCATGTCACAAGGAATCAAATTAGAAGCCAAAGCAAAGCAAGGGACTTTCTGCACAGGCCTGCAGGGGAGTCCGCTTTGGTCTGCAGGGTTGTTTGTCGAGTCAACCCGAAAGCCGATACGTCACACAGAGCCTCACTGCCTCAGTGGGTCACTGAACCACTGCTGCCGCTCTGTCCTGGAAACTCTGCAGCTGCACGGGGAGCTGCCGCCGCTGCTTCCGGGTCAAATGAAACGTTTTTAACGTTACGCTGAACAAGAGTTGTTCCCTAGAATGATGCATTAAATGAGTGCAACCCCTCCTGCAGTTGTGAGGCATTACTCCCACTACATAGGAGCTGACACCAGCAATTAGCATTCTTCAGCAAATATAGTGCATGGTAAGTCACTGTCCCGTGGCTCTGCTCTGCCCGGCCCCTCTGAGTTTAGCATCACAGGAACTGCAGATAGAAGGACCTGGAAGGTCACAGCAGAGTCAAGCCGTCTGACACAACCACGGTTTGTGGAAAACTGTGGGCCTCCTTCAAACTCAAGCCCTCTGCTTCTCTCAAAAGACTTTTCACAGACCCTGGAGGGTTTAGAGCGCCACCTGGTGGACGGAAGCAGCATCACGCTTTCTGAAAGGGACAAAAAACACTAAAACTCCCAAACTTCATGCGACACTTTTGCTTGTTTTTAAACGTTTTCTTTTTTATTTCTCAACAAACTTGGAAACTTAAACTAAGCTGCATATGTGCTGCGAATCCTGCAAGAAGTCTTCCACCTTTGATTCAAACTGAACCAACGTCCTACGAGAGGAATCCAGGGGAATTAAACCACCAGGGGTGTTAGGGGTCACCACCCCCACTGAGATGGGTGGGACATGCAGCCCAGCATTTAGCTGCGTACCTGAGCGGCCACACACCTGCGGAGATGGCACAGGTGAAGGCGGCGGGGGATGCTGCGACAAATCTGCAGGACTACTCAGAGGTTTACGCAGACATGGCAACTGTCAGCTCCAGCGCAGGTGAGCCCACAAACACCACAACCAGGAGAAATATTGGATTTAGTCTGTTTGTGAGCTAAAGTCTGTTTCAGTGACATTTTAAACTCTGGAGTGTCTTCTAGAGATTCCAGTGTTTACACCCCATTTTTAAAAGCATGCTGTTGCATTTTGGTCCATTCAAAGACTGTAGGTTAATATATTTGCTGATGACACACTAACAAAAATCATGATATATGTTTTTCTAACACTGGGCCCAGGGTCAGAGCAGCCCGGCTGGACAGATTGGTCACTTTGTTAGAGTGTGCAGGTAATCTCGCTCAAATCCCTCCAGTTTCTGGTGTCTTTTTCTCACGAGCTTGAGTTCAGCAACTAAAGCTCTGTGGCTCTCAGGTTGCTTATGACAGTGGGAACCAGAAAGTCGCTGTAATCCCTCTTTTTTTATTCGGGACGGTCACTGGTAAATTGCATTCTTCCAAGTTCAAGAAGAAGAGAGGAAACAGGAGATGGAGGATTGTCTGCTGAGGCCTTTTCCACACAAAGACCCTTTTTTTAGGTCTTTTTCTCCTGAAAGCAGATGTTAGAGAGTCGGCACGGAAAGGGGCTATGGGAGAGAGCTCCATGGGGGCGGCAATGACCAGGCGACAGAGGACCTACCCCTCCCCGGCCAGAAGGCGCCACCGCACCACCTTCAGCCACAAGCAGCTGGAGCAGCTGGAGCGGGCCTTCGGGCAGAACCAGTACCCCGACATCTACTGCAGAGAGGAGCTGGCGCGCATCACCAAACTCAACGAGGCACGCATACAGGTGGGGGCCTTCAGCACATTATGCTTTAATTCAACTCAGTTCGTATGTAAAGGGACAATTCGAAACAGAGGGGTTCCACAAAGAGGTCAAAATTCAACATTTGAAACAGCTGGGGTCCACTTTTCAGGCCAGATCATTCTTATAAGTCAATATTTTCGGAGTGTTTCGAAAAACTGCCAATTAAGTAGCCAAAAGGTAACGTCAAATGGTTCTGGTTCCGCTGGAGTTTGGTCCAGAAGTGATCATCAGGGGATACAGGATAAATAATCCACTGCTGATCACTTCTGGACCAAAATGAAATAAAAAAATGATGTAAAATGTCACTTTCTTTAACATTTTTCTTGTAGTAGTCAGTTGGACACCAAGGAAAAAAAAAACAGAATTGAATGATGACTCAACTTTTGAGTCTAAATAGGGTGTCCTGCTTTTCACAGAAAGAGCACTTTTGGAGCTCCGTAACAGCAGACCTCAGCCTCTCTTGATATACACGTCATTCTCTGAGAACAAAGGTTCAGAGCTCTGTCTAGTGGGGTCATCTAGATCAGGGGTGTCAAACTCATTTTCACCGAGGGCCACATCAGCATAGCGGCTGTCCTCAAAGGGCCAGAAATAATTTATACATGAAATTAAATGTAATAAAAAATAAATGTAACTACTCCTTAATGTTAAATAACTCATTATTTATTTATTATAACGTTTTAAAGTGACAATTACAGTTGCATAGAAAACATACTTTAGCATAAATCTTTTTACATTTGATTCTGTCAGGTTTGGTTATATGGACAGTGTTTAAGTCCTAATGTAAGTGCTCAATCCGTATCAAGGAAAAAAACAATTTTTATCTTTTTTTTAGAATTAAAACTTTATGCTCTCCCCATAAAATGACATCCAATTTGTTGAGTTGACAGTGGGTAGATACCACTCGCAACTGTAAAGTGCCTAGGATAGAACAATGGTTACAGACCCACTGTGATGGTAAAATGGTACCTGCCACCACAGCTGCCCCAGCTCATGATGAAATGGGTGTTTTTAACCCTTGTGCTATCTTGGATGACCCCACCCGGACTTTGACATGTTCTCCCTAACCATGGACAAAGGTGGTGATAAAGGTGGAAAAATTTATGATAATCCATTGAAAACAGTGAAGATCACAGAAAATTTGAAAAGAAAAAGGTTCAGAGCTCTGTCTAGTGGGTCTAGATGACCCAACTCCCAACGGTAAAGTGCCTAGGATAGAACAAGGGCTAACATGTTCTTGTGGCACTGTTCTATTGATGGAGGATATCTCAAACTTGCATTTCTGAATATTTCTTTATTCAAATCAGTGTAAATCAGGAGCAGATGACAAACATAAAGTTTGAAAAAGATTGAGCTGGAATCTGGATCAGAACTGTACGGCTGGATTCATCTGTAATGTTTGGTTAGGGGTCTGAGGGGCTGTAAGCTAGCAGGAGAGAGTGTTAATAGAGGGGGGGGGGGGGTGTCATCTTACTCTGTCCCAGAAAACAACATGTTTTTTGGATTTTGCCTAGAAACAACATAATCATGTTTAAATGACCACTGGGAACACTGCTGTATTAGATCAAAAAGAAGCTCGGAATGGGACTTCAGGACGCATACATCTACATGTGTGCAAAAACATGACAAGTCTTGACATGTCAATGAGAACATTTGATACAAACATGCATGTGGAGGACAGAAACGGTGTATCAGGGGTCCTTCTCCGTGTCCTGTCACTCTCATTGGCCCTGTCTTCATCTTCACTGTGAAGTTGATTGTTTTGTTGTGTTTTCTGCTTTGAATTTGTATTTTAGCCCTTTTTGGTTTTTGGTTTGCAACACTGTAATTTTACCACCAAACTCCAGTCAGATGGTATAATAGTCAAATCCTTTCGGGGGACAGGAATGGTTGAAATCAAAGTCTCTGTCTGTCTCCATTCAGGTCTCATTCTCGGTCAGAAATGAGCACTTTGCTTGAAAATGTTCATTTTTGCTGCAATAACCAGCATGCTTGTCTCAGCAGGTTTGGTTTCAGAACAGAAGAGCCAAACAGCGCAAGCAGGAACGGGCTTCCAGGAAGGCGCTTCGCGGGGGGGTCGTGTCGGGCCCCAGGGGCCTGCTGGGCGGCGTGCACATCCAGCCGTCCGGCGTGTCTCGACAGTACTACTCACAGCCACTTCCTCACATTCCCCATCTGTCCCCGATGCTACCCACTGGGGCTTACTCTCGCCACCCGGGCCCGGTCAGCCGGTGCCCGTGCCCCAGCGTCCCCCCGCCGGCGGCGGCCCAGCATGACGACTGGTACGGTCCGCTGAGGAGCAACCTCGCTTCACCCATGTTCTCACTGGCCCCCATGCAGCCGCTGGAGCCGGCCTCCCACTGGAACTGAGCAGCAGCCAAAGAAGGTATTCAAATAAAAGGTGTAAAAAAAAACGACACAATCTGTGTTCTTATTCACAACATAAAGCCTTTCTCTGCCATACTCCAACTGAGGAATGCAGTGAAAAAAGTTAAAAACATCCACTTCCTGTTGACTTGTTTACTCCAGTGTCAAATGTTCCAACTTCCTGTGGAGCCTGAGATGCAGCCCTTGTTTTCTTTCCTACTTAGAGATCCATCTGTGTGCAGGGCCACATTAAGACACACACACACACACACACACACACACACACACCTAATTTAGTGTCAACAACCAGCCGATGAAGCGTGTTTTTGGACTGTGGGAGGAAACCAGAGTGCTTGGAGAAAACTCCTGCATGCGTGAGGAGAACATCCAAACTCCACACAGAAGGTCCAAAACAATGTCAGGTGAAACCAGGAACCACCGTTGGTGGTTGGTGTTCTGAAAAGTTCCTCCTTAAAATATTCTGAACTGTAGTTTGTTTTCAGACTAGAAACATTTGGTTTACATCTTTACAAATTCCCCTCGGGGCGGTGTGAAGACATCCCACACCAATATTCCTGATCTCCCTCAAGCATGAAAACACGACTTAACAGCTTGTAAATTAGACTCTTTGATTTATTTTTGATACTCCAGAGTTTGATTTATTATATCTTTACATAAGAATCATCCATGGATGGCAAAAACACAGCACTCACAGGATCACAGGAAAAACACTTGAGAAGAAATCACAGATGGATTCAACAAACTTTGACCTGACGTGTTTTGAAGGCAGCCAGCGTGTGAAACGGACACGTTACATTCAAGTGCTTTAGCGTCACCGCGGTGACGTCAGCACCGCCCTGCTTCACCTCAGAGGCCAAAGGGGGACGGCTGCACCGGCGGCGGGCTCTCATCCGTTCATTCATTCACACATCTGGATCAAGTAAAGGCCACTGAACAAAGCCGTGAGCCGGACTCACAGACCACGATGCTGAGCATCAAACTCCATGTGAAATGTAAATACTTCAGTCACTTTGACCGTGTTTTAGTAAATGCTAGAGAGCCGCCTTGCAGATGAAGGCAGCATCCGTTTTGGTGTGAGCGAAGCGCTTAGGTTAGAGCGCGTGTTTGCGGCCGGTCCGTCGGGACGTTGACTGTTGGACTTTGGTAGAAAGCAGCTGGGGGTTAGCGGAGACTGACAGGACTTTACAGATACGCACATCTGTTGATCAGATTTCTAGAGGTATGAGTTGTGCTCCAACCGCTGCTACAAATGAACGCTCACCAGCTGTGTAGATTACAGACACCCCTGATTATTAAGCGTGAGCGGCAGAAACGAATGTGGTGGCCTCCTTCCCTTTGGCGTCACGCTTTTCTCCCCTTTCTGGAAACTCCTCTAAACCAAACAGGCTCTACTCCAGAGATTTGGCGAACTCGGCATAATCGATGTACCCGTCGTTGTTTTTGTCGTCATCTTTTAAAACGTCGTCGATCAGAGCGATAAGATCCTCCTCCTTCATGGGTTGACTGTGCTCTCCCTTTTCCTGAAACAAAAGAGACTTTTATTTTGCCGCCTCCGTTCGCGTGGGGCGGCGGCACAGACGCAGCTCTTACCTCTCTGTGGACATGCGTGATCGCCGTGGCCAGCTCCAGGCCGTCCAGCAGGTTGTTTCCATCGTAGTCGTGCATTTTGAAGTAATGCAGCTGCAGCTCCTGCGGTGTCATGTCTTTCTCTGGTTTGTCTATGACTCCTTCCAAATGCTCCATGATGTGGCTGGCAAACAGACGAAGGCGGGCGGAGGTTAGAACAAACCCAGACTGGGGTCACACGGAGCAGGCAGAGAGGATGCTCACTCCTGATCCTGGACCATGTTCTTGTCCAGACGCGTGTGCTGGCTGGGTATGTGAGCCGCACTGCCCACGATCGGTGGCGGCTGCTGCTCGTATGGCGGGACCTGAGAAAGGACGTGTAACGGGGAGCAGGAGAAGAGGAGGAGGAGGAGGAGGAGGAGGAGCGCACCTCCCATCTGCAGGGCACACCTGTTGCTTCTCATTCTGATGGAACATGGGAAATGTGTGAAAATACCTCTCGACATGAATTATTTAATGTTTTTATTATTTTACAAATTCTGTATCTGAATTATCCCTCAAAATTTTCACTCATCAGTATAATCTTCCAACACAATAAACTAATAAATGCAAAGGTACAAATATTTTGCTTCAAATCTGTATTTTTTGCACAGCTAAACAGAGAATGAAATCCAAACCAACAACTCATTGTCATTGTTCACCATATGTTCACATGCATGTAACCATTTTACAAAACCACTAACACAGAATCAGCTTCGTGAACACAATAATTCGAAACTAATATCATCAACAGTTCATGTAAGAATGTATTACCAAAACATGAGTGCTAGCTAAAAAAAAAAAAAAAAACATGGTAGCTTTCAACGCTAATTTTATTGCCACGTCGACGTTTACGAGCCACTTTAAATGTTTAAACGAAAAAAAGACTTGGTGTGACATGTTTATCACATACCTGAGGTCGATACCTACTTTTTAAATGTCTTTTCCGAGAAGCGCCGTGTTTTTGCCTCTGTAGTTGACTGTTAGCAGTCATGGGGTATTTTTGAGCTAAGTGGCTTCCCGTAGTTTCTTTTGGACACGACAGCTCATTTGTGATTGGTTCATTTGATCCAAGATGAAACAAGTGAAACAAGATAAGTCTGTCGACCGGTGTGGACATGTTGGTGAACGTGTTTATAGTTTTCGTTTTATAGTTTGTCATTTATATTTAAGATTAAAACTTGGTTTGCATGGCCGAGGTTTAGTAAAACTACATAATATTAAACACATTTAAACTTTATATTAACAGACCATTCGATATTCTGACTACCGGAAATGCTCTTGGGGTCGAGAGTTCTCTTGAGAATGTTTGATATCATTTGTGAGCAAAAAATGTTTCTCCCCGTAGTTTACCACATACCACATTTTTTTTGTTTGTTTAAAATATTTTGATTGTTATTTTATCACATATTTGTATATTTAAATATGCGTTGAAAATCTTTGAAGGGAACACCGTTGTTGCGTCAGCAGGGGGCGTGTCTCCGCTGCTCAGCTGTTGAATCCTGAGCGTTTTCTGAGAAGGACACGCGCGTGTTCATGATCAGCAAATGTCAACTTTCCAGAAAGAAAACGATGCCGCCAAATCTCTTTTCAGGAGGCTGGAGGTTTCTTTCAGTGTTTTAGAATAGCAGATTTAGACTCTCAGTAGTGACCAACAGCAGCTTTCTCCTCGTTGTATCCCCTTATAGTGATTTCAAATCGAATCCAAATGTAGGCGGATTAGAGTGAGATTCCCTCCTTTCTTATTGCAGTTTTGATCCCACCCTTGTTATCTATTCTGAACAGAACTGTCTTGTGCTGCATAAACTGTATTTTTACGCGCGTGAGAGACTCTTGTGATTAACAGATGCATCATTCTGTAGCCACGCCAAAAACCGGGGGTTCTCCAGCATCAACCTGTCAGTTTTGCTGATCAAATCAAGCCAAGAAATAGCAAATAGAGGTTTTTACCCCTTCAGTGAACCCATTTAGAAAATTGGGTATTAAAAAAATATAAAATAAATAAATAAACAGAAGCAAGGAGGGATTATGTAGGTCCTTTCTGAAATCTACCCTGATTCAGCTGAGCTGCAGAGGCTTTGTCTGCATCGCTGTTTGTTTCTTAAGCCTTGCTGTACCTGATCCAGTTAGTGTTAACGAGGAAAAGATTAGGGACAGGAGTCCTAAAGAGCAGTCTGCCTAGGAGCTCTCCAAACACCAAACACACCGACTCAGGAACAGAGGTCATCTGCATCATAGCAACAACAACAACAACAACAACAACAACAACAACAACAACAACAATAATAATAATAATAATAGTAACAATAGTGAGGATTTGATGCTCTTCCTTGTCTGCACACCGTGATGACCCCCACCCCCACCCTATCTTTACGCGCGTGTTTCTCCCGGTAGTCGGCAGTCACTCCCATCGTGTCTGGGGAGTACAGTCACAGGGACCGAGCTGCGATGGCATCCCGGGTCTCCTTCACCCCGGTGCGGCTGGAGCCGGAGCTGGAGCGCTACAGGGCGGAATGCCAGTGGGGCAAACTGCTGTCGATGGTGGAGCAGATGCACGGAGCGCGGATCCACGAGGACGGTGAGTGAGTGATGGCGGTGGAGAACAGCCTCCACTGTTTTTCATGTTTCCCACTGTCAAGTCTGCACTTGTTATTCAGATGAGTCATTAATTTAAAAAACTTTCCAGGATTGAACCGAAGCTTCTTTTTTTTACATTTATATAAAGTGGAAGTTTCAGGAAGTTGTTTCCACAGACAGAAAGTTTTGTTTTGACGCGTAAAGTGGACTGATAGCAGCGGAAAGGTTCCTGAATGAGACCAAATCATGGAAAGTTAACTTTTTAAACGGTGTTTGACAAGTTGAAACCCTGATCAGAAGCAGAGTAAAGTCAGAGGTGTTGTTCAGAGCAGAGGTCAAACGTTCTGGATGGACTTTGGACCCAGCAGGAGCAGTGGTCAGATCTGCTACGAACAGAGACGTTTAAATAACAAAAAATAAAAACCAAAAACACCAGGAAAGAGGAGGAAAGTTCTGCCAGTGGATCAGAGACCACCAGCCCCCCTCCAGTCCACACACACATTAAAGGGCCCCTCCCTGGAGGTTTACAATAGACACAAGGAAAGTGTGTGTGCACAATGCAAAGGTAACACGCCCCCGCCTGAGATCTTTGTCACTTTGTGCCTCCTGAAGTATTCCTCAGCTGAGTCTGTAACTCACCTACCCCCCCCCCCCCCACACACACACACACCTGTGTGCAGCAACAGCCTTTCAGGGGGGGCTACAGCTGAGCAGCTGTTTCTTTGTTTGCAGATGCGTTCCAGTGGAATAACTGATGATTTCACAGCAAACATGATGAATCACACATGAGGGTCACATGGGGTCAGAAGAATGTGATGCTGCAAACGCAAGAAGAATCAAACAGACTCCCTTTAAAACAAACAACTGTCTTTGTCTCCAACATTAAAGTAGAGTCCCCTTTTCACCTTTTTTACAGACATAAGTGATTTCTGACAGAAAATCTTTGCAAAAATTAACATCTTTCCTCAAAGGTCAATTGAATTGAATTCGGTGTGCCCCAAGGTTTAGATTTGGATCCCCAACTTTTCCCTTTAACAATATTTCTTGGTGGAGTCATCCAGGAAGAGTCCTAAGTACTCAGAACAAACCAATGTGTTTTTGAAAGGTATTTAATGACCAAAAAGAGACTCCAATTTCATTATAGACATTAGTCCTGCTGCTAAACAGACATCCAAGAACAAATTGCAAAACTGGGCGTTGAACGCTGGTACTCATGTCAGATCTTTGAAAAGGTTTTGGATTTAGAGCTCAGCCTTGAACACAAATGGGACTGCAGCTTGTTCAAACTACAGCTGCAAAACTTTGAACCAAAAATTTCAGTTGAACTGAACGTTATGTTTCTCACAGGAAGAAATTCACTCAAAGAAAAAACGGATGATAGCACAATTACAGCTCACCAAATATCAGATCAAACAAACAAAATAAATAATAGGTAGATAAATAATTGTGTACATTGTTTTGATGATGTGGTCATCGGTGGGAATGAATGACCTGCAGCAACGCTCGCAAGAAGTGTGGATTTCAGAGTCCTCCAGTTCTTTTGTGTGATTTTTAAAGGTTTAATGGTGTTTTCATTTTCTTGAATGCCTAGAGTCTTCTCGGTAAAACTCCCAGAATCCTTCAGGCTGTTTTTTTAGGTGTTCCCAGAACTAAAATCTCCATTCAGAAGTGGGAGGAGGAGGAGGTGGAGGTGAAGGAGGTGAAGGAGGAGGTGGAGGAGGTGGAGGTGGAGGTGGAGGAGGTGAGAGGAGGAGAGGAGGAGGGGAGGAGGAGGAGGTGGAGGTGGAGGTGAAGGTGAAGGAGGAGGTGGAGGAGGTGGAGGTGAAGGAGGAGGTGGAGGAGGTGGAGGTGGAGGAGGAGGTGGAGGTGAAGGTGAAGGAGGAGGAGGTGAAGGAGGAGGTGGAGGAGGTGGAGGAGGAGGAGGTGAAGGAGGAGGTGGAGGAGGTGGAGGTGGAGGAGGTGAAGGAGGAGGTGGAGGTGGAGGAGGTGAAGGAGGAGGTGGAGGTGGAGGAGGTGGAGGTGGAGGAGGTGAAGGAGGAGGTGGAGGTGGAGGAGGTGAAGGAGAAGGTGGAGGAGGTGGAGGTGGAGGAGGTGGAGGAGGTGGAGGTGGAGTCGACTGCTTCTGGACACGTTTCTCTATACGTTTTCTGTACTTTAATGAATACATATGTAACATTTTCATTACTCTATTTTGTATTCATTCTTATAACTAGATGTATATGTTTTGACATTTTTACTTTTGAAGGTAACTTTGAGAATAAATCAAGATAAATTAACATATCAAATTTGTATCTAATTGATGTCCAGTGCTGACTGCAGTCCTGATTCTCCCAAAATGTTAAAATATCGTACTGCAGACAAAAAAGATGTGAACTCAAATGAGAAGGAGCTAGCTGTGTAACGCAGGTGACTTCCTAAAACAAAAACAGTTTTAACCGCCTAACTTACGGTCAGTAGAGCAGTGTTCTCATGACTGCAGTCTATTAAACCAGCTAAAGTTCTTTTATCTCTCAGAAAGACACGGTTCTTTGACACTGAGCGACACTGAGCGTTTCCTGTATTCAGTCTGTGATTGGGGACGCTTTTCCTCCCTGCTGGGATAGGCTTGGCCTCGGCCGTGCAGAGAAAATGAAGGAGAAGCTGTGTCGGTGCATGAACAGCTCCAAAAGTTGGCACGAGAACACACAAACAGAGAAAATAAAGCTAAACAGGAAGCATTTCATGGAGAGGCTGCAGCGTGGAGGATTCATGTAGAACCTGAAGATCCTGAGAGAACAGAGCAGCGTTTACAGTCATGCTTTCATGTAACGTGCCTTTGAAGCTAAAACGCTCTCTGAGACCAGTCTGAGCCTCTCCTGCAAGCTCATTTGATTTGAAGCTTTTGAAATGTCTCCTTAGATGATTACGGGACGCTGTTGATGGCTGAAGCCCTGTTGGAGGAGTGCTTGCTGGAGAACATGGAACTCTTAAAAAAGTCCACGCCTTTGATGGAGAACGCCCAACCCCGACTGTCCAAAGCGAAAGGCTACCTAAACGCCGTCCTGAGCCGGGGCCGTCTCACTGTCAGTCCAGTTTTTAGGACTCGTCTCTGTAAAGCTGTTTCATGTCACTTTGCTAAGCTGTCTGTTGCTTTGCAGCCCAGATATTTGAACGAGGCGCTGCTGCTGATGGCGAAAGTGCACTACGCGCAGGGTCGCTATCGGGACGCCCAGGGCATGTGCGCCCGCGTGGGCCTGGAAGAGCTGACACAGGACGATCAGCCCACTTACCACCTCCGCCTGCTGGCAGAGGCGTTCGTCATCAAAGGTACGCACGTCTCCATGGATCAGCCTCTTCTAAGTCAGGGATGCCGAGTCGCTGCTCACGACTGAACCTCTGCACCACAAGAACAGAGTCTGAAGCAAAAAGATTTTCTGTCTTGCAGGAAAAATAATCTTATCAAGAAAGTTTTTCAACAGCAACATGATCTTAGTTTTTGCAGTGCAGAGAACCTGCAATCATTTGATCAGTGGTAGAGAGAGCAGGAATGACTGGAACAAGCAGGACAGTAGATCAGATTAGATTAAGAGAAATGAAGAGGAGAGAAATCCTAAATAGTTTATGTTAAATATATCTCCTTTATGCTGTTTGTCAATGGTGAAACCTCTTTTAAAAAGCAAAGGGTGAATTAGAAACATGATGTCAGAGTTCATGGAGACATCTGGAATGATCATAAAGTCCATTTGAAGCTGATCTGGGACTGAAAATGAGGAAAAAAGCAGATCTGGAGAAGCAGTTTGACGGCTGCCATTGTGTGCGTCTTTTACTAGGGCTGTCAAATTATCACTGCAATCGCGATTCATTTATTACAGCCACGGTTCATTATTCGCACAAGAAACGTATTGCGTGACAGCACCATGCTTCACATCTCAGGGGGTTTCTGTCTGAAATAATTCAGTGCAGCAGGTTTAGGAACAGAAGTCACTTTGTCGTTTGTTTAGCGAGTGTGTGGTCATGTAACAGCAGGCGAGGGGGAACCAAGTAGAAAAAAACCGTCAAAGATTTTCCACATTAATGTTTGTATCAAAGCAAATCCTTCTCTGTGCTTCAGCTGTTGCTTTTGGAACAATAGAAATAAACACACACTGAGAATTTTGCTACGCTTTTCTTAGAGTCACAGGTTTAAATACCGATGATTTTCCAGCTTTTCAAACCATGAAATGGAAGTCTACTCAGATCTAGAGCTAACCCAAAACCGCCACGTTTTAAATGTTAGCCAGAGATTGAGGTCAGTCACAAATGGTGGAACTGCTAGATTGAGCTTAGAATCCAAGATTTGATCACAGAGTTTATGGAGGTCCTGACAATGCAAACCAGCCTCTGCTTCTGTTAGTTCTCTCTGTACGGCGTGTAGGGTGCAGATCCGGCGGCGGGCTGCCACAACCTAAAGACACGGCAGCAAGCCGCTCCCCTGCCGGGTCCTGGCTGGTTAGGAAGCTCAGTAGTCTGTGGATCTATGGGAAGACACCTACGCGCTTTTCCTGCATGAAATACTCTAAAATGGGAGGAGTTATGTGGATGTTGATCAAAGTCTTTGTTTCAGAGACAGAAACCAGACTATACTGTGAGTTTGTTTTCCCTCAGATCTTAAATGTTTCATCAAATGAAGACACCATCTTTGAAGGTATTTTGGAAATTCAAGAACTTTTCTGTAAAAAAGGAGCAACAAAAGCATTTATAATGGAAACAATCAAATATGCTTAAAGGCCAGTGACTTGATCTAGTCAACTCCAAGGGGATTTTATTTTTAGAAGAAAGTTTAAGTCAAGAGACAGGCCTGGCTACCATTGAGGCGGGGGTCGCTGGGGCGCTTTCTGGGCGTGGGGCGGGCCAGGGGCCATGTTGGGTGGTAGGCTGCTGTGGGGTGGGCCGTGGGGGGTGGCCTGGGGTCCTGCCCTCGGCCGGTGTTTTGCCCGCATCCAGGTTGCTTGGCGCTTGGCCTGGTGCCCCGGGGGTCAACGATGCATCCACAGCAGGGGGGTAAAAGGTTTCATTTATGTCTTTGAATTTTACTCATTTATTGGTTTCTTGGGGTAAAGTGTTCATTTATTCTATATATTTATCTTTTTTTTGGGTGGGGCGCCCTGCGAGGGGGGCGTAGTGCTGGTCCCTCAGGAATGTCAGGGGCAGGAGTGGGGGTGCTGGACCTCTTGCCCTCAGGTGCAGCGCTGGGCCCCTCCCTTGCTGACTGTCTGGCGCTGGCTCAGCCGCTGTCTGCGGTGGCCGCCTCCTGGTTGCCCGGTTGCCCTGGGAGGTAAGGGGTCTACTGCGGCTGGCTGGGGGGCCAGTCGCTCAGGGGGAGCCATCTTCCTCCGGTTATAGGGCTCCAGGAATTGGATGGGTGGGATATGCAGGCGGCACTGACCGGGGGTGTCTCTCTGTGGGCCCTCGTCGGCACCCGGCCTCCATTCCACTTTTTAGCATATTAGACACCTTGATTCATCGAGGGTCTTGTGGGGGCAGTCTGGTGGGGTGGAGGGGGTTCCGGTGAAACGTGGGGCTCATCTCTCACCGGTCCGCCCTCCAATTTTAACTCTCACTTTAGACACCACACACACAACACATGCACACTACACACAGAGGGACTCCGGGGTGGGGGGCTCTGGAGACCCCCCATTTTACCTGCAGCACACACACTGCACACCCACACCACCATACACAGGTGGGATGGGGGAGGGGCCGCCTGGTCCTCTCAGGGCGGCCTGGCTCATGAGGATTATGGTGGGGGGTCGGTCGGCCGGCATGGGATACTGCATGGTGACGGGGGGCAACCAGAAGAATGCGTGTGTGAGAGTGTATGGATGGGGACAGGCCTGGGGGCTACCTCGCCGGGGCCCGCTGGGGCTCACCCTCCCTTTTATAGAGTGGGGAGGGCATCGGGGGTGGCTATGGGAGGAGGGGAACGTGTTGGGTGAGGGGGCTGTAGAGGATAGTGTAGTGGGGGGGTGGCGGTGGAG
The DNA here is from genome assembly GCA_023969325.1 of Oryzias curvinotus. Classification (NCBI taxonomy): domain Eukaryota; kingdom Metazoa; phylum Chordata; class Actinopteri; order Beloniformes; family Adrianichthyidae; genus Oryzias; species Oryzias curvinotus. Next base: position 27,380,151 of record CM043720.1, read on the forward strand.
CTGTGGTTGCGTCCTGATCTTTGGGCGGCGGGGGCTGTCCAGGGGTGATGAGGCTCCGGCTGGGTGGGGGGCGGGTCCAGGGCCCTCTGGGTTCTGGCTCCATCCTTGGGCCGCGTCTCGCTGCCCGGTGGTCCCACTGGCTGCCACCCCGGTACGTCGGAGCGGCCTGTCCTGTGGCTTTGGGGCTCTGACGACGGGGTCGCCCGTGCTCCCCGGTGGGGGTTTCGGGGTCTCCTGCCCCCTCTCTCCTGGTCTGGCCGGGGAGGATCTGATCCCCCAAATAATCACAAGGTTCACTTTGGTAGCGTGCATGTATCTCCACCCCCACGTGCACGTGCACACATGCACACTGCTCCCTGTCTGCTCCATCCCTCCTCCTAACCCACAGTGGACTGATGGACAGATGTCTTTGCTCATCTTAGTGTCAGAATTTCACCTTTGGATGTAATATTTGTCTTTCCAGCAGATCTACCGTACCCCCCCCCCCCCCTCCCACTTTTCTCCTCTCTCTTCTCTCTGTATAAAAAAAGAGAAGGCAAATGTATTTAAAATGTAATAAATCAATAAAAAATAATAAAAGGTTAAAAAACAAAACAGAAAGGGGTTTATCAGATTCTACTCCCTGGCTATCCGAACGTACAGAACCCCTTATTGTAATAAGAAAACCTGTCCAACACTAAAGGTCTTCAGCTCTCATTTGTTTGCTCAGTTGTTGGACAGAACAAGTTTAAAAAAAAAAAAAAAAAAACTGTTTTACAGTCCGTTCCCCGACCTGAAAAATCCCTGTCAAATAGAACAGAAGACAACGTTTCCTTTCTCCTTCGTAGAGCGATTATGCTGCTTTCTTCTGTCACATGGCGCTCTGTTCTGCGTCCTGATTGGATGGAGACCATGTCAATCAATGTCTGTGTCTCCTGTACAGAAACCCACAGCTCTTCAGATTTACAGAATTCTTTATCGCGATCAGAACATTGTTTTCATTCTATGGTCCTGGACTTAATTTCTATGAAGATTTGAATTCTGAGAACTCAAACAAGAGGGAGAAGCGTGAAAACGTCTGACTGAGAAAAGAGCAGAAAGTGTGAAGGGAGGGGACACTTCTGCCATAAACATCTGTCTCCGCGGATTTCATCCATGCTCAGTTACTTTTAGAAACTCCCGCAATAAACGAGAGAACGCTGCACGGGTTTTTATTTCATAAATTGTGTTGTTTATTTTATTAAAAGGATCATAAATGAATGAATGAATGAATGAATGAATGAATGAATGAATGAATGAATGAATGAATGAATGAATGAATGAATGAATGAATGAATGAATGAGTGAAGCTTCATTCCTTCATTACAACTCCTTCAGGGTACCAAAGTGCTTCACAAGAAAAGAAAAACTTAAAGAAGTTTCAAATCAGTTCCACCAGAGAAGACCAAAGTTATGTGGCCTTCAGTTTGGGGAGCTGCTCTAGCATCCATGTGGTGTTGGAAGATTAGCTGTTTTACATTCTCCCGATCATACAAACACCACATGAACGCAGCATTTCTCCAAGTTTACGTTTTACACGAGGTACATGAAACCATCGGTGCAATTGACTCTATGATGGGAACAAAAGCCACAGTTCTGACATAAAAACTCAAAAATCTTCTGTTTTAAAATATATATAAATTTTCTATCACAATGTTTTCATCCAGACTCCATATCATTTCTGTCTCTTATTCCAAAACACTCCACGCATCTGCCCCTGGTTCGGCTCTTCTATTCGATTCTAAACCCTTTGTGGCCCACAGGTCGATAAGATCGCCCGCCTCTGGTCTAGGTTCTGTCCCATCGAGTGTCTGTGCCTCCAGTCTGTGTGGTGCTTGGATGTTATGGTTCTGTTTGACCAGGATCGTGCAGTCGTGGCCCATCTCGTGCTGGGTAGAAGTCAGAAGGAGCAGCAAAGCCAAGCAAATACAACACTGCTCTGCATGAGCGTTAGTGTGTAGAATCGTGGCGGCGCTGTTTGAGCTTCAGCTTTCTCTGGTTACGCCTTAAAAGGACTCATCAGATCTGAATCTTATCTTTGTTTTGAGCCGTTTGCAGCTGTGATATTCTGAACTCCCAGCATAGTCGGGCTGAAGTGAAGGCTGCGTTCAAAGACCGCGGAACAAACGGAACTCCTCATCCTTTGCTGGGAGCGATCACTGAAATCAGAATGACCTTGTATGGGGATGAGCCGGGAAGTCCAGTCTGGAAGCACATGGAGTGAAGCTGGAAAGCCTCAGTTTGATTGGAAAGCTGACCTCTCCGAGCTGTTATTAGAGGTTTTCACCTCAGTTCTGAAAGAGGAAAACGGGAAAATGCGGCTCCTCTGTGTCTCTGTCTCCTCAGATCTGTGTGAGAAATAAATGAAGATTTAAACTGGCAAGAATAGAAAAAAAGAGAAAAACTAACAGTGACTGGATGTAAAAAAAAGAATAAACAAAATAGATCCCAGTTATGAAGAATCAGAAGCATTTTAAAGGGCAAGTATCCCAATCACAGAAAACAATGTCTCTCATGATCTGGTTTCCCTCATCATCATTATACCATTAACCCCCCCACTTCCTGATAAAAGGATATGACCTCATTCTTCTGCAGCAGGACATCATTTTCTTGCAATAACTGTCAGATGTTGATTTCCTTTGTTTGGTTTGAATTCTCTCCCCCTGAACATCACGGAGGACTGTCAGGAAGCAGAGCGGGGCACTGAGGGTTCTCCTCCTTAGTGGGACTCTGTGCTGTGGGCAGAAAGTCAGATGGTGGCTCCATGATGCCTGGAGAATTGACATTTGATTTGGCCCGGCGTCTGGCCTGTGGCGGCGTCGCCCCTCTCCAGGCCTCTTTCCGTCTCAGAAAGTTCACGACCCCTCTGACGATGATTCAAACCAGAAAGTCCATCTACCGGCATGAGCGTCTGGTTTTCCACAAACGCAAATGGGATTTCTCTTGTACTGCTGGACACAATTAACTCATATATTCATAGAAAATATTCTGTGAAAGCATTCATTCTGTTGTTCTATTTCACTTCATAGAACAGAAAACTGAATTCTGGAATATATTTGGTTTATTGCAAACAATCAAAAAATACAAAAGAAGACAAAAAAATAGGAATTATACAGCACAGACCAGAAGTTTGGACACAGCTTCTCATCAAAGAGTTTTCTTTATTTTCATGACTATGAAAATTGTAGATTCACACTGAAGGCATCAAAACTGTGAATGAACACATGTGGAATTATATACATAACAAAAAATTGTGAAACAACTGAAAATATGTCATATTGTAGGTTCTCCATAGTAGCCACCTTTAGCTTTGTGATTGATTTGATTTGATTGTGATTTGATTGTAAATCTACAATTTTCATAGTCATGATAATAAAGAAAACTCTTTGATGAGAAGCTGTGTCCAAACTTCTGGTCTGTGCTGTAAATCAATGTGAAGATATATAAAATTTGAATAATTGGTTGTGACTTGTTTGGAAAAATTAATAAGCTCTCCATATATAGACATACTCATACACATGTTAATGATGCCATTATAAATACTTTTAAACACAATAGACAGATTTATACTTATGCACACAATAAATGACACACTGAATCTATTAAAGGTGAAGTTTGTCAAAAAGAGTTTAATTATTTGCTTGAAAAGTAGTGGGAGGAAGGAAATCAGGGGTTGACATAGCCCAGAAATTTGCACTGGCCCACAGGGCCAGTAGTTTTTGAAAGTTACTGGCCCGACACCGCGCACAGCACGGCCCGCCGCTCCGCAGGTGCTTGCAACTTTAGGGGGGTCCGGGGGCATGCCCCCCCGGAAAATGTTAATATGGTGCAATTTGGTGCATTCTGGTGACATCTAGCACTTATTTATACACTTTTCAATGACTGAAAATAGAGAATATCAAACTTAAATCTGCTCTAGTCTTTTTCAGATGTTTTGAAGAGAGCACTGCAGTGTAGTAGGAAACACTAGTTCAGAAGTTTTCATGCTGCTTCTAATCACTGCTATTTCACATTTGTTCGTAATCAATAGTTAAGAAGTTTTATTTACTTTTCTGCTCTGACTGCCTTGGCGTTCTGCTTTTTGTTACCGTTGCAAAGTTACATTTACTTTTTAGTTACTTTAGCTACTTAATTAAATTAAATAATTGAAAAATTAAATAAAAATAAATTACTGAGATTAGGCCTGCACAATATACCCCAAATTTATCGTTATCGTAAAATCCAGCTCTGCAATATGCATATCGCAAAAGACGGCAAATATCGCAATAAATCATAAACCTTAAATGTGTTAAAACAATCTAATGGCAGCTTGAACCATTTAACGAATCAAATAAATCCCTTAATGCATTTGACCAATCGGATGGACGTCTTCACATTGTTGACCAATCAGATGGAGCCCTATTATGTTAGATGTTTGTCACCTATGTCAATGAGGGTCATTTGGAGTATAATTTTTAAACTGTTGCAATGAAATGGGAATGGTTATTTGGTTATTTTGCTGTTTCTTTATATCTATCTATCTATATACCCAGGCTGTGTCCCACCAAAGTGGGGTAGCCGTTTGTTGATATACCGCAAATTATATCGTTATCGCAATTTTAATCTCTGATATTGCATATCGCGAGTTTTCCTCATATCATGCAGGTCTAACTGAGATCATTCAGCTTACTAGAAATACTTACTGCTTACAGTGTTGTAAAGAAAAACTAAATGAAGTACTTTGACATTCTACTGCATTAGAGTCTGAGATTCAGGTATTTGGAGTGCCTTTGATTCTTTACATTCAGCTTAAAGCTTAGTGCAGACAGTTTCATCGTCAATGCATTCATTACATATCTTGCTGTCCATACTACTAATTCCACCCATTACTCCATCTAACATGTTCCTATCTATTCCTGCCATGTCTTCCACATCTCTGACATGCTTCAGTCTCTCTTCAGTGACAGTGTCAGATTTATAATCAAATGTAATAATAACCCACTGGCTTGTTCCTTCGTTGTTGCTGTTTAACATTGTTTTGTATTGAATTGTTACATTCAATAAAGTTTGAAAAAAAAAGTAGAGTGAGCGCGTGCCGCGTGGTGCTCGGCAGTGAAAGCCGCGCGCGCAGGCGGGAGAGAAGGAGAAGTGATAAAAGGTTTCCCATAGAAACCCTTGAAGTCTGAACACAGGACTAGCGGAAAAAGTAAATTATGAAGACGAGGTAAATCTACACGTTTTCGCAAAATATACTTTATTGAAAAAGGTGAAAAATATATTAACCGTTAGATATTTTAGTGGCCCGAGCGGATAAGTGAAAAATAAAGTCTTGTGGCCCGCACTGCTAGAAAAACAGGAGCGGGCCAGCGGACAAATGGCTATGTTGAGCCCTGGAAATGTATGTAATATTTTCTTTACACAGTTATCATATTCAGTTTGATAACCTCTAACTAAAGTTATTTCTCTTTTATGGGTCAAAGTGCAGCTCATTTAACAGAACCATGTTCATAGAGGTTCTTGTTAAGGTAGAAGGATTGCAGGAGTCACCGTAGAAGGAAATGTTTTTTCTGCTGATGTTTCAGGCCTGTCTCTGGACCATCAGACGCTGTCTTCTGTGTCTCGTGTCCGGCTGTCAGAGAGAGAAGAGGAGAGTCTGTCCTGTTTCCTGCGGGCCGCTGACGCAGCTCTGTCGTACCTGCAGGAGCTGGATAAGGTGAGTTTCAGCCGTCAGGCCTTTCGCTGGTTCTCAGCTGCCGGCAGCACCAGAATTCTTCTCATGTTCTTAGCTTTATTGTTGAGTTTTTCCTATTTTTATTTGATATGTATGTCTTTAAGGTCTCTCTCCAATCATCTTTGGCTCTATTGTAAAGCGTTCCTAGTAATTATGATGATGTAGTTTTCTAGGACATCGTTTCTGCAGAGGAACAGAACATCCCTTCCCCCCTTCCCATCACTCTTACCTGAACTGTCTGCTCACACACCCTCCCGCCAGCTCGCCGTCCCTCACACCCCCAACCTAACATCAGCATGGCGAGCAACATCATAGATATCCAGCCGTACAGTGTTGAGGCAGACACCAGCTCAGACGAGGAAAAGACGTTTGATCCAATGAGGTGGAATGTGCCAGGGGTTCACATACTTGTGTTTGCTAATTTTGGTAATCAAATAATCACTTCTTTGACTTGTTTCTGAATCAAGACGGATTTGAAATTCCATGAAAAAACAGCAACTCTGTGTCTGATTTCAGACTAAAACATGTGGGGGGCTTTTCTGTTCAGAACGGCACAAACATAAAGCCATTTAAAGCATTTAGAGAAGGTCTAACAGATCTCTTCCCACTGCTGTCCTCTTTTTTTAGGCCAGTAGTTGAGGTCGGGTGTGATTCAAACTTAACTTTAGCTCAAAAACCCTCTTTGTAGAAGCCTAATCTTTCACATATCTCCAAGCTTTGATAATTGTTTTGCCATAGAGACAGGGAACACAAGGAATTTGAGAAATGTTGTTTTTGGCCGTTTTATTGTTTGCTTTAATATGAGTTCAGTTTCCTTTTTCATTTGGATCCTAAGAATAGTGGTTACGGCTGTTGGATCAACATTTCTAAAACATTTACTACTAAGAACCATAACAGTTACTTTCAGAAATCAGCTTTTTTACTTTTTACTATTCTTTTTACTGATTTACCAAGGAAAGACCACATTTTTTCAGTTTCTGTTGTATTTCTTTGTGGCTGCTCCTCCAGACAGTAACAACGCCTCACTCCAAGACAATCAAAGGCATTCTGCATCCTTTACATGTTGACTTCGACCTCGGCTACTTCTTGCAGGCAGCTCTACAGAGTGCTTACCTTTGTCTGCTGCAAAGGGGGTGAGTGGCTGCCTTTCTATGGAAAAGTCTGTTTTCAGAAGAGTTTTGCAGCTCTGAGTTACTCTGCTGGACTGTTCCCTTTACCAAATCCACTGTAGGTGCAATTATAGTTGTAACCAGCAGGTGTCAGTGTTGCACTTGTTCAAACTTTTCTGATTTGCATTTCCTAAATTCAAGGCTCTTAATTTCTGACTGCTATTGTTGGGACATTGAATATAAATATTATATACTCAGGTTTGATGTCTTATATAGGTTAAATACTCTTTGACTTTTTCATTCTCGTCTCTCGAATTTTTTATCCCAAATTAACTATTTTTATCTTTTTTACTAAAATTGACCTCTTTCATTTTTAAATTCTGAATATTTGAAAAAGCAGTTTGATCCAGTTTTCCAAAAGCTTAATTGTTGTCAAAACTTAGTGAATCAAAACTCTGTTCATGTTTTACCAAAATGTCTATTTCTTTAGAGAAAAGATTTCCCTTCCTTTTTACAACTACAAGTTTGCAGGGATTGCAGTTTTCATTGTGTCACAAGCTGCAAACAACCCTGTTAAGCATCAATGATAAAGCCTCTGACAGGAATAAAGATCTAGTCTGCCTCTTGAGACCTGGACTGAGTGACTTGAGCCCATCACACTCCAAACAGGAAGAACTTGTTGGTTCCAAGAAGCCAAAATGCCACAGAAAAAAAAGCTGTTTCTTAATATTTGTCAGCATAAGCATCCGCGTTTGGGTTCCTTTTTTTAATGTTCTAGCTAATCATTATCTTTCAAGATATGTTCATTCAGGTTATAAACTGACCAATCAGATTTCTCAATAAAAGTATGAGGTCTCACATCATATGTTCCAAACGTTTGACTGACAGATTTCGTGTAGCACAGTGTTAGGGGTGTGGCCTTCCAAAAAGCTCGCTCCTGATTGGCGGGAGTGGTTGCCCTAGAAACATGGCTGAATCGGAATTCTCCCCTACCCCTTTGGTTTCTCCCTACCCCTACATACATGAGCCCTCCAAATGGAGAGGTATGGAAAACTTAAGTTGTCGCTCATTGTAAAAGAAGAGATGCTTTTCTCCACCCCCCACATGTGTGATGCAGATCACTCCACTGGTGGGGGGGTAGCTGGTCCCTACCACTCCTCCATGAAAAAGCACTTCAGACACCACTACAGCTTCAAATGCCCCTTCAGTTGGAGGGGTAGGGAAAGGATTTGGATTTGGCCCAGGAATCAGACTGAATTTGACCAATCGCTGCTGTCCGACGTCGTCTGGTTCAAACATGGTGAAAAATAGCAGCTGAATTGACTTCAATTGACTCATTTATAGACAACGGGGGTCCAATACTCTGCCTCAGTGTCCAGAGGCAGTTTGTGAAAAACTTCTATGTTATATTTAAAGACTAAAATTGACATTTACAAAAGTGCATTCAAATAATTGTTAATGTGATTAACACATTCATGTGCCCAACCCCAACATGCTGTAAATGGATTCTGCACTTTCTGATCTAATATGAACCCTATGGGCTGCGTTTATTTCCTATTGACAAGCACTACATGTCATGAAGAGTTCCCTCTGTGTGTGTTGCAGTCATCTGGCGCAGGGTGTCCATCAGCTGCGGAGGGTGCTGAGGGTGGTGGAGTCACGAGGGTCCCAGAGCTTCAGGAAGGTGATCCGCCTGTCAAAGCTCTTACCTACAGCAGAGTCTGGCCCTCACGTTTCCTCCGCTCATAAAATTCCAGCCAGACTCCGCTCATTTGACACTGACTGTATGTTAATAATTCATTCACTTTCCCGTTCTCGTGTGATGTACGTGTGAAAAATTGATCACTCCACTTATCATGTTTCTGCCTTTATTTTTAGACTTTTTAGACTTCAATTATTTGTGCCGCAAATCCGGTATTTGGAAAAAGGTTGGTGGAAGTATGAACTTTCTGTGTGTCAGTCTGCAGCCAAGAAGCTAGCTGAAGTGTTGCTGAGCTCCGTGGGGGAAGACAGCTACTGGCCCCCGCTGGGCCCGCCACTCCCAGTCTGGCTTCAGAGGGAGGGTGCAGCCGCGTCTAAGGATGCCATCTACCCCACCGTCAAACCGCCCCAGCGTTACAGCACCGACAGGTTGGTGTCATGCATGTCACCATCTTTGTGCCCGCAGACAGTTTGTGTTTCAGCCCACCTTGATCCGATGACACCGCTCGTCTGGCCTGATGGGCCTGAAGAGCACTAAATGGAATTGGTTGATCACTGCTAATTAAAAAAGACTCTCACATCTTTTCATTTCAGTTTTAATGACATTATCTCATAAAAAGGTCATGAAGAAAACGGTTCAGTCTTTCAGATCATGCATTGATTCTGTAACCCAGTAACTAAGTGACAGAATTGAACAGGCGTGTGCGTCTCATTGAACGTTTGGCTCCATCAGACTCACGGCACGTCTGAGCTTTACGCGGGAAAGCGGCGTCCAGTTGGTTTGATGGTCTGTCAGCCTCAGTCTGTGGCGTCCAACCAGATGAGCTCGCTGAGAACAGAAAGATTCATCCATCCTTCATCCATCCTCCATCCATCCATCTGTCCATCCATCCCTCCATCCATCATCCATCCTCCATCATTCATCCATCTATCCCTTTGTCCATCCATCCATCCTTCATCCATCTATCACCCATCCATCCATCCTCCATCCATCCATCCTTCATCCATCCATCATCCACCCATCCTTCATCCATCCATCATCCACCCATCCTTCGTCCATCCATCATCCATCCACTCATCCTTCATCCATCCATCATCCATCCTTCATCCATCATCCATCCACCCATCCACCCATCCACCCATCCTTCATCCATCCATCATCCATCTATCATCCATCCATCCATCCATCCATCCATCTGTCCATCCATCCCTCCCTCCATCCATCCCTCCATCCATCATCCATCCTCCATCATTCATCCATCTATCCCTTTGTCCATTCATCCATCATCCATCATTCCATCCATCCTCCATCCATCATCCATCCATACATCCATCCATCTGTCCATCATCCATCCTCCATCATTCATCCATCATCCATCCATCCATCCATCCATCATTCATCCATCCATCATCCATCCATCCCTCCATCCATCCATCCATCATCCATCCTCCATCATTCATCCATCATCCATCCATCCATCCATCCATCATTCATCCATCCATCATCTATCCTCCATTCTCCATCTATCATCCATCCATGCATCCATCCATCCCTCCATCCATCCATCCATCCATCCTCCATCCATCCCTCCATCCATCCTCCATCCATCCCTCCATCCATCCATCCTCCATCCATCCATCCATCCTCCATCCATCCATCCATCCATCATCCATCCATCCATCATCTATCCTCCATTCTCCATCTATCATCCATCCTCCATCCATCCATCCATCCTCCATCCATCTATCATCCATCCATCCATCCACCCTTCCACGCATTCATACATTCATTCGTCCATGCCTCCTTTTGGATTTAAAGCATCTATTCATCCATTCATCCTGTCTGATACAAGCCATCCATCCACCCATCCAAATTGATGTAATTCTCCATCTACTCTTTCATACATTCATTGATTCATCTTGTCTGATATCATCCATCCATCTAACCATCCAGTCATCAATCTGTGGTCACAAATCCAGGGGAGAAGATGCTAACTTAAAAACTCTAATATTTAAGCAAAGAGTATTAATAGACAACTCTAAAAAGTTAACCACTGTGCAACAAAAGTAGAAAGTAAATATTGTCTTTAAACCATCATGCTGTCCTCCTGGGTTTTTTTGTGATAAAGGATTATGTTTTTCTTTCAAACAAATCCAATCATGACTTTATCATCAGGGTTCATTGTCAGACATCCTCCATTATTTTCAGACTATTGGTCAATAATCAATTATATTATTTTCAGTCTTCCTATTATCACATTTAAATGTGTCTCACTTTGTTAAACTGGAAACACACAAAGATAGTGAGGTCCATGAGTCCCATCCTGCAGGGGCAAGACGGGTTTTCTGATCATTACAATGGCATTCAGTGTTTTGTTGCTTTGGGTTTCCGTCTTTGCAGGGATGCTGCTGTGCCAGCGAGCCATACTTATGACTAATCCAGCCCACACTATCGTAAGATGAAGTGCTGAAACAGGAGAATTCACCTTGAGGAGGACTCTGCCTCTGTAGTGTCACCACTCCCTTCTTTTGTTGGTGGCTCTACAGTGTGTTGTGGAAGTGTCCTTTAATGTGACAGAGCTGTGCGGGGAGGAAAAATGGAAACAAATGGCTTGAAAAGGCAACAGAGACACACACACAAGCTGTGTGTGATACTGGAGATAGTGCTGTGTAGTGATACATTCAGGCTTGTGTTACAGTTCCACAGGTGAAACAGAAACCAGACACTCCTGGCAGTCCACATTTGGACCATCTTGTTTACCTTGACAGAGAGTTAAACTTCCTGTTTTGTTCTTTTTCCTGTTTCTTGTGTCCTGGCAGTTGCTTCTGTCCGCAGGACGTGGTGGAAGAGGCTGTGCTGCTGCTGCTAATCACAGAGTCCATGGTGAGACGCTTTTCACCTTCTGTTTCAGGTTTGAAATGGAAGCAGCCGTTGAGGTTTCTCAGATAGTCAGAGAGCAAGCGTCATTTCTCTTCTTCGTTGTGTTTCTCTGTCTCTCCAGACCAGTGGAGAAGGCGTGATCAGCCGTCTGCCGGACCAGGCCGAGGCCCGCCAGGCCAGTCTGCAGGATGCCACCTCCGTGTACGACCTGCTCAGCATCGGCATGGCCAGGAGGGGGCAGTATGCCATGCTGTCTGAGGTGCTTTGAACCACACACAAACACCACAAAGGAAGTCCACGGGATGGGGGGGTTAGTAACTTTTCCAGATGTTTGGACAAAAGATCTGATCACTTTAAATGCAGGAATCCCTCCACTCCTCGACTTCCTCCTCCACTGCTTCCTTCTTCCTTCTCCTTCCTTCCTCCGCTCAGAATTCCTCCTCACTTGTTTTTCAAGCTTGGCCACTTCCCCTAATGCGACCTCTAACCAGATGTGGGAAGTTGGAGGGGTTGTCTACAATTAGGTTTGTACACCTGTCCAACTGACTCTCCGAAGGCATCAGTCATTTGATTATGAACACACACGGACGCACGCTGAGGCGGCTCCACCAACACGGCTGCTTTGATATACTGAGGAGGCCGGAGTGCGCCATTTATTCAGAATGAAATGTCAGGCAGTCGGTGCTGTGCATATGTGATGAGAGCAGTTAGACTCTGTGTCTACCCGTGGCTTTAATGAATCTGTGTGAACATGTCCTGATTTCTAATTCAGCCTCACATCAAACACAGATGTTGTCATGGAGCTTAGATGAAGCCACATTACAGGAAAAGAGTTTGACAGTGCATGACTGATGTGACGTTCAAGAGCTGATGTTTTCATACGACATCCGGTTCTGATGGCTGTTCTAAACTGACTTTACTGGAGCTTTGTATGTTATGATTCACTTGTGCACGATCAGGTCAGCTAGAAGCTAGCATTAAATCTCCACTACAGTATGGTTTTTTGAAGATGTTTTCGTAGCAGTTAAAGAGAAAATCAATAACTAATAACTGCATTTCTAAGTATGCCTTTATTCAAATCAGAAAATCAGACAAATAATTGCCGTTTGAAAAAGATCATAGTTGTTACGTAGAAACTGCAATCTGCAGGCCACAAGCTCCATTCCGATGTATTTATTGGCAGACGACTGGATCCATGAAGGTCTTTGTTTTCCTCGTCTGAGCTGGAATCTGGATCTAAACTGTACGGCTGCATCTCTACAATGTTTCTCACTGGTTTTGTTGCACCATGGATGCCAGGTTGGGGGTGTGAGGGGCTGTAAGGTAGCAGGAGAGAATGTAAACAAAAGCATGATGGGAATTGAAGGCTAGCTCAGTCTGCGGCAACAGTCCCAGCTAAAATTCAGAGGTAAATTTCTAATGAACTGCTGCCGCTCTGCAGAAACTACGTCCACTGGGAAGGCTTCGCAGCAGATCAAAAGATGATGGCAGGCTTTTTCTTGTTTGGGCTTAGCTTTAGCTTTGCTGCTGAGGGTTTGGCTGAAGCTGCTTCCTGCTCTGCAGCAACCCCAGGCGTTAAACAGACATCGTGTCCTCATTTAACAGTGTTAACGAGGGTCAGCTCTGCTATGTATAAGCAAATGCAACTTCCTGTGGCTTCACCTTCAAACATAAAAAAGCTCAGTTTATGAAAACAAAAAATCCTACATCTTTCACCTTCCTACATACATATTTCAGTCTTTATTTAATTAGATCCCACTGAGGCTGATTTGGTGCTTCTGGCTGGAGCAGCATGATTTCTTTGTCTGCGCGTCTCATGGTCAAGAGCCCATTATAAAATCAGAATAACAGCTTTCTTTTGCTCGGTCTGGCGTCTGTATGACTGACAGCGTCTTGCTGAGCGGACCCCACTCATGTCAGTCCTTACAGCATTGTGTGTGGAAACAGCAAAGCGTGGGAGCCCAAATTTAGGCTGCAAAGGTACAACTGTCCAGCTGGATGACTCCACAAAAGCCAAAGATGCTGCAGATGCGTTGACCTGCTGCATACGCTAACAAACCCGCGTCTGTCTGTCTGTCTGTCTATCTGTCCCCCCCCCCCCAGTGTCTGGAGCGAGCCATGAAATTTTCATTCACCGAGTTTCACCTCTGGCACCAGCTGGGCTTGTCACTCATGGCGGCCGGGAAGGTGAGCTCATTTCTCCTTATATATGGGCGGAGAACCTCACCCATCCCTCAGGCTCCTCCCACATGACTGTCTCCACGTGCGCAGCAGAGATCAAGGTGATAGAGGGAATTCACATCAGAAGCCACAGCAGCCACGCCATCACGCCGGTGTGCACGTGTGCGCTCACGCACGTCGGTGGCAGGAACATTGATCTGGATTGCAGGACGGGCTGAGACTGATACTGCAGATCAATGGAGATTTCTAGAAATAGTCTGCTCCCTAGAAGGCCAGGGGGGCCGCCTTGGTGCCGTCAGATCCGCTTCTATTTAGGACTGCCTCTGGTGTGACTACGCCTGAGTGCGAGGACTCGTGCGCGTGGTCCAGTAATGATTGACCTACATGTATTAAATGACGGTGTGCCTAAACGGGTCTATTAGGGCCGTGCATGTGCGTTTCAAACACTTGCCGGGGATCCGTGGGATCCGTGGCCGTGTGGTGATTGGCTGCAGTCAGAGCATGAATCATGATGTGTATCTGTGTGCGTTTCAGTGGGTTGGTGCTGTGTCTGTGTTTAAAGAATGTGCCAGGATGAGACCTGAGGACCCGTCGCTGCCTCTCCTGGCTGCTAAAGTCTGCATCAATCAGCTCCACTGGGTGAATACAGAGAGCACACACTCGCACATGATCAAATCGAACCAAACCAAACTTTATTTATATAGCACTTTTCAACACAAAGTGCTTTACATTAAGACAAAGCCAAATAAATAACGAAAATCAAAATAAAGGCCCCTCCCCAGACCTACACACAACCCCCACCCCTTTTCCACCTTCAAACCCCTAACCGATGGAGACAGACAATGGCAAATAAGCTGAGCACGAAAACAATGTGTTGGTTGTTGGAAATGCTAATATTTGGGCCCTCCCTCTCTGTGAACAGCTGCATAGCAGCCAAATGCAGCATCACATGCGGGGACCGCTCCACCACAGCAAAGTGGCGATGCAGGTCCCCATCTAGAGCTGCAGCGGCTGAACAGCAGCCCACCCAGAGGGAGAGGATCCAACTGAGGATCCTGCGAGCAGCGTGCACACACCTGCATGCAGATACACCAAGCACAGCAGCAGGAGCGTGCACTGCATAAAACATAAGGTCCTGCAGCAGTTCATGACACACACACGCCTCTAGGTGGAGCTATTCTCTTTTTGGAACGTGTTCTTACTTTTCTGTAGGAGAAAGAAACAAAAAGGGTTCCTACTCAAAAGCATCATCAAGAAAACACTGTTTATTTAAATTATTGTACAACCCTATAAAGATGACTGACTCAGTAGAATGTGAGAACTGCTTACAAATATTTGAGAAACTTAAAAAGTTCACATTTATTTAGCTCTAGTTTATAAAGTCTAGTTCAAACAACAGACGAGTAAATCTAAAGTTTAAAGGGACCTCAAAGCAGAAAGCTGGTAGTTTGCAGAACCGTAGTTGATCTGAAAGCCAGGATTCTGCCAATGTTAAAGATGAGTGTAACAATGACCACTCACTGAGGTAGCAGTTTAAAGTGCAGAAAAACTCTATTCATTTTAAAATTATGCTTTATTTTAGTCGAACTTACGCTAAGCATATTTAATATTGAGTCAAACTATTTTAATTACTGTAATCAATCATCCAATCAATTGACAGGTTTAGGCTTATGGAGAAAGAAAGGTAAGTAATCATTCAAGGACAGACATAATATATTCTTTTTAACACTATAATTAACCCTTTAAGTTTGTTTCTTGTTAGGGTTTTGTGGAACATCACAGTGTCTACCAGTAATGTTTATAGAAAGTAAGCATTAAATAAAACAGGAAGCATAGTTCTGTACTTGATAAACCTTAAATAATATTCAAAAAGGTCTCTTTAAAATCTCTCTTTCAATTAAAAACAAAAACAAAATATGCTGTTCTTTAAAAACGTGCGGACCTTTTCTTACTGTTAAGTTTCAATCTCAAATTTTGCCTTGATTCTGACGCCAGTTTTCATTCAAACCAAGATTGGACTGAGAGTTTCTGCCTCACGGCGTTTCAAACGGGAAGTATCCGCTGGTTCCAAGGAGCCAAAATCCCAAAGACGTCTAAATAAACAGCTGTTACTCAGTCCTTCGACTGGTCAGAAAAATATTCTTGCTCTGCTACCTTTTTAACATCTTAATAATCCTCATTTTTAATCAAGTTCATTTTTCTTCAGTCCAAGTTATTCAAATTAGAAACTGACCAATCAGAGGCCTCAATAAAAGTATGCGGTCTCACGGTCAACGTTCGAAACCTTTGACAGTTTCTATCAAGCACGCTTCCAAGTTGAAGGGCTGTTGACTTCCAACAAGCTCACTCCTGGTTGGCGAAGGTGGTTGCCATTGACATGTTGACTCACAATGAGTTGGATTATTGACCATTTCTGGTTCCAACGTGGAATCAAACAGACGTTGCAGTCACAAAGATGTTCCCTCTAAATCTGGCCTCATAAGAACAAGGTTTAAAACAGTGTAGTACACAGTAGTACTTCTTATCGTGACCTTAAGTCCAGTGTGTTGGAAGCTTGACCCCTGGTATTTCCCAGGGTCCTGGACTGTGTGGCAAATACTGGTTATCTCAGCTGTGGTTACCTGATCTGTCTGGTATCTCCGCTGTCCTGCAGCCATGTTTGGATTTCAGCAGGAATGCCTCCGAATATCATTTCTAACACGTGTTCAAAGCGAAATGCAAAATCCTGCTTCTTCCATATGTGAGACTGTAATTTAACACTGTGGCACAGCTTGATTTTTCTGGCGCCCAACAAGGCTAATGCTTATCACAGTTAGCGTTGACTTGCTGTAATAAAGCCAATAAAAACGTTGGACATGATCTCTATTTGTAGAACAAAAAAATATGTGACAAAATTGTTCTATCACACAGGAAGCAGGACTTCTGGTCACAAGTACACACACCGGAACACAGCGTACACTACTGTCTGCAGTTGTCCCTCCATGTGCCATCGAAGCCCCAAACCCAACAAGGGGTCTTAAGGGCTGGACGTTTCTAGTTTCTGCTGCCAATCATCAGACTTGTTCTAGCACATTCTCCAACAATCTGTCACTGGTTCGTAGTTCCTCCACGGATCACTGTCAGCACTTACTCACCACAGCTGACCAGCAGCAGACGTGCTGTATCAGATGACGCAACCCAGTTGTCTGCACTTAAATTGGCTGTTGTCACTCAAGCTGTTATTCCTGTATCACTCTGTATATGTCCTAAAGTTGTCAGTGGTTGTATCTGTTATTCTGGCATGAGCTCTGAGGGTGAGGGTGAAAGACCTCATTGGATCTGCAGTAGACTTTTTTTTTTCCCTCCACCTATGATGTTAAATCTCACCACCTCAGTGGGAGAAAAACTTGACACATTTGCCACCTCAGCACTGGTGAGACATCAGTTTTGGTTCAATTAAAAATGTAACTTATTGCATGATATCATGATTATGGCATTACAAAAAACTCAATAGAAAAACACAGATAAAATAAAAAAGATGTTATTTTTATCTAAGGTCACATAAATCTGTCTTTACCTGTGACCTATCAAAATAAAAGCATTATATTTTTAACTCATTTTTTAACCTTCAGAGGAAATCTATTACAGCGCCATTCCAGTCATCTTTTGATCTGTTGTAAGAGCGTCCCCAGTGGTCTTTTAATTATGATTATGCTGTTTTAAGCCAAAAATCAAGAAACCCGAGCCGTTTTTTAGGACATAGTTTCTGCAGAGCGACAGGAGTTCAGTAGAAATTCAGTCATTGCGGGGTTTTATAACTGCCACATTGCTTGCTGCTGCTCCACGCCAACAGTCTCACCTACAACTCTGAGGCGAATTCTACGGAACCACCGCCGCTCTGCAGAAACTAGGTCCTAGAAAACGACACAGGTTTTCTGATTTTGCCTAAAAACGGCTTACAAAAGATAAATCGATAAACCACAATAAATCAAAATATAAAACCCAAAACAGGGGACCTTACTATAAAAATTGGAATTAAATCTCTGTCATTTTGTGAAGACACATTTTGGGGGCCCCTGCATTTGAGTTTAGAGGACTGAGGGGCCGGAGGTCCAGTGAAGGATGAGGAGCTTTAAAGGCTGCTTGTAGTCATTTTTTTGACTTCTTTGAAAGTATTTACACTAAAAAAAAAAGAAAAGAAAACTCAGTTCTAGATTTATTTACCATGTTTTTCAAACTATAAGCTGCTCTGGAGTATAGGTTGCAGCAGCCAAAAAATGCATAATAACGCAGAATAAAATCATCACACTTGAGAGTAAGTTGCACTTCTGAGAGCTTCACCATCTCCTGCAGGAGCCGCATCTGATTAACAGCACTTTCAGCTGTACTTCCATCCCTCTGTAACCCAGTTTGATGACTTGTTGTCCTACATTAGTCGGAGAAGGGAAAAAAATAAAAACAAGAAAAATAATGTTTCCATGCACACAAAATAATATCATAAAGTTCAGGGGGGTATTCCAGAAACACGTTTAAACTCCCCTGACTTTAAGCCTGAACTCTGGCTGAAATCCTCCTGAACTTGCTTACTCTGGGTATGTCGGTTCCTAAAGACCGGATATGAGTTGGCGTAATTACGCTGGACTCACAATGCTGGGTAACCCTGGGTTAATGCACGTGCACAGCGAGTACATAAAGACATTCTCAATGGATTGCCGATTTCCAGAGTCACCATGGAAACGCGTGGAGAAAAAAAAGACGCTACACTTCAGTGAGACGGATTCAGAGATTAACATGACGGCGTATGAAGATTATAAGACCATCAAAAAAGTAACACGGCTGCATCATCAGCAAGAGAAAGAGTTTCTGCTTGTAGAAAAAGAACAAAGTAAACGCAGGAGTTTCTGATCTTATTTCCATTTTCATTGTGCCGAAAGAATAAACATAACAGGATAAGATAACTGCAAAACACAGTAAAACAGCTAAACAACTAAACACATTTGGTCAAAAACCCACACTTAAACCCAAATCCATCCCGACAGGCAAAGGGAATGATATCCCACAATCCCTTGTGGTGCCGATCTAACAGCAGCACCAAAGTTACACCTACTTAACTGAATTAATTTGAATGAAAGTAAAATAATTGTCTGAAAACTACGTGTTATTTTTAAGATGACTTAACTAAAAAATGATTGATCTTCACTGAAGCAAATAATGAAGTTAGATCAAAGTAAAAAGTTTCTCTTTAAACATCCATATATGGTCTTATCAGCCTCTCACGGTGGAAAAAGTATTATCTGAGCTTCTTCATCCACTAAATCATCTTCAAATGGACACGCCATGCTGCTGCACCTCTCTGAAAACAAACTAACCTTCAACTAAACCTGCTCCAGACCAGGTTATGTTCAGAGCATGAGTTGCTATGGCAACTTGACATACCTTGAAACATACCTCCATTTCTGGAACCGAAAGCTGAGGTTATCCACTTCCTTAGCCTCAAACTTACCGTGGGAGCTAGCAGAACCTGCTTTCTGGAACACCCCCCCAGGAAGGGAATGATCGGGTTCTCCTCCATGTTTGTTGTGGACAGCACTTTTTCTTCTGCCTCTTTTCAGTAGCAAATACTGATGCACACGCCTACAGCGCCCTCAAGAGGTTGTTAGGGGGAAACAACCACTAAAGCGTTGTTAGTGGAAAATAATGAATGCATGCGGTTATTTATGTTTAAAAAATGATATATGAGTCGCTCCTGAGTATAAGCTGCATTTCTGGCCAAACCATTCAGGAAATGGAAGCTGCTACATGTATGAGGCGCTGAAATGTCAGCAGACTGTTAGTTAAAGTAAGAGGTCACTTTCCTGACTGAACATTTTCTCACTAGTGATGCTTGTAGTATCTGCTTTCTCCTAAAACTTCTCAGGTGTTCTTCCTAGAATGGCTTGAATTGAGAGGAAAACAGGCTGAAAGTGTTTCTCTGTTAAGGACAGCTCTCTACATGGGAGCGTGTGGAAAAGTTCCCGATTTGTTGTCAAAACAGGAGCAGGTGGCCGTGTCCTGCCAAACCCCTGCAGGCACAGAAAACTTGAACCTGGACTTCATTCTTCCTGATCTGTACTTATGACTTTCCCAAAGCGGGATTGCGGGTTTGGAAGCACTGGGATAGCTTTTTATAGCCCTTCTCAAAGTCATACCTAACTTGCCAAATTTTGGCTCACATCTAAATTGCAGCAAAGCAATGACCCGCTCTTTATAGATAATGTTTAATAAGTCATTGCTATAGAAACACAAACATTTAATTCACCTTTTTTTGTTTTGGATTCCTGAATTGAAGCACAGGTTCTCCCTGATGAAGTCTTCCTTCTCCCCAGCTGTGCCTCAGTGTGGATTTATGAAGGATCTGCTGTGCACTTAAAGCCAGAGTGCAGCATCTCACAAGAGAGAAAACAACAGCAGAATTCAGAGCGGAGGCAGAGGAGAAAAGAGGATGAGGCTGACAGAGAAAAGGGGTCAGATTAGAAAGGAGAAGCCAACGGGTGAATGCAGACAGCGCATCTGTCAGTGACTGGAGATCATTGCAGGTCAGAGACACTAAGGAGCTTACAGTTTTAATCACAATGCGACACTATGGCCGCGGTGCAGTGTGGCTTTACGTAAATGGGCCATGGTTCTCCAGCGCCATCGGACCGTCTGCGCTGTGATCTGCATGGCGACATTTTTCCCTATTTACGTCAGCTTCCCCCAGATTCCCCCCTAATTTCGGACTTCCAGGTGAACTCTGAAAGCTCGACTGATCAGTAAACTGACAGGAAGAGCAGCTTTGCTAGATTCAGAAAGAGCAGCTCGTCAGATGTGAGGTCTCTTCTCTAAAACGGTCACATGCTCTTCTTTCACAACAGTCATCAGAGGAGAAAAAATCTTCTGATGAGCTGCGACTTTGGCCATTGAAACTAGCAGCAACCGGCTTTGGAGAGGGAGGCAGAGGGAGAAAGCAGCGCAGGAAGAGGGGGAGACAAAGGCGAGGGTGTCTCAGCAGTTGGTCTGCTTTGCCCTCACCTCGCCACCTGCCCACCCGCCCACCTCCAGCTCCGCCTCTCAGAGTGACAGTGTTTTTTCCTGCGCTCTGTGCGGCTCTGTTGCTGCGCGTGTGGGCGAGCATGTGTGCACGCTGAAGGACTCCGAGCTGTCCTTCAGCTGAATCCATGCAGACTGTTCTCACACTAAACTCACACCAGGCTCAGCCATCAGGACTTCATGCCTGCCACATCGCTTGCTGTACACTTCCACGAATGTGCACCAGAGGAGAATGCAAGTCCTGCTTTGACAGTCACACTGAGAGGCTTCATCTGATACATTTTATGTTCCTGAAGTCTGTTCAGATCAGTCAAGTATTTGTCTCATGTGAAAGTTAGCACCCCTTTGTTCAACTCTATCTCTTAAGCTGCAAATATGCCCACTAATAAACGATATAATAATTTATCTAGGAACAACGAGTCCAAAAATCACAGAAGTAAGCACCTCGGCCAATATATCAAATGTCAGACTGTAATGTTCAGAAAAACCCAAAAAGAATTTTCCTGTCAGACACTCCAGACTGTATTGAATTAATAATGGAATGATGATCACAACTATACTTTAGAAGTCTGAACAAATATACATATTTTTCTTTGGATGGTTGATTTTTCTGCCCGAAAGAACATGGAAGAACCACAGAGATTCTTAAACTGAACACTACAAAAAGACCCACTAGAAATAGGTCAAACATTCTTAACATTTGAAAAATGTTCTCTAAATAAACCAAAAGAAGTTGCCAATGGGGTAAAAATAGTTTTTCCAAAAACATTTATGGCAAGAAAAAAATTCTAGTCACTAAGACATGTTTTTTTTTAACTAGGATTGTTTTGCTATTAAAAAACCTTCTTGATAAGATTATTTTTGGTGCAAGGCAGAAAAGAAGACACTTTTTCTTTAAAAAAGGCTCTTTTGACTTTCATAAGATTCAGTTTTAGCAGTGTACAAATCTGAAGTCTTCTGGACCAACTCCTTTTTGAGACCTTCCTGATCTGCAGCAGCTAAAGAAAAGCCTCATACAGTTAGTATGTATCCATCCATCCACCCATCCATCCATCCATCCACCCATCCATTCATCCATTCATCCATCCATCACACATACATCCATTCATCCATCCACCCACCACCCTCCATCCATCCACACCCACCCACCCACCCATCATCCAATCCACCACTCCACCCACCCCATCCATCCATCCACACCATCCATCCATCCGTCCGTCCATCCATCCATCCATCCATCCATCAATCCATCCACCATCATCCATCCATCCCATCATCATCCATCCATCCTCTCATCCATCATCCATCCATCATCATCCCATCCATTCACCTCCATCACATCCATCCATCCATCAATCATCCATCCCATCCATCCATCCATCCATCCATCCATCCATCATCATCCATCCATCCATCCATCATCATCCATCATCCATCCATCCATCCATCCATCCATCCATCCATCCATCCATCCATCCACACACTTTGAGGCTAAAGCTTAATAGACATAGACTCATACAATAGAATGATGACCTGCAAAGGATTTTTCTAATTTCTTGGAGACAGAAGTTCTGCTTCTGGCTCCACACCTCGGCAGTTTCTGACAGTCTATGAGTATTAATACAAAAAACTGGGTTCCTATTAATTCCATTGCAAAATTGATACAGAACTTTGTAGTCTTACTTATATCAGTATTTTTTAAATGCCAGTCTTCACTGATTTCAGTAGTATTTAGAAGCTAACTGTTTGTGTTGATTGTTCAGTTCAAGGAAGCCGAGACTCTGTCCAAGAGGGTGGTGTCCATGGGGGAAGAAGCAGGGGAATTTCTGCCCCGAGCTTACCTGGCCCTTGGACTCTGCTTCAGCCGTCAGGCCTCTGAGGGTAAGAAACTCCTCACCAAAAAATGCCACTCAACCAAGATAGAGACAGCACATTTCTTCCTTGTTGGTCAGGATCCAAGATTCTGCAAGTTGTCCTTCTTAAAAAGATGAGAGAGGTCTTTAATGTTCATCATAGATAGATAGACAGAATGTAAGAAACAAATCCAGGAAATTACCTGTCCACACCCCCAAACAGTCCGACTGCATCCTCTCCACCATGACCAAAGAGCTGAAAGGACAGCAGGGATAAGATTGTAGACCTGAACACGACTGGGATGAACCAATCTGCAATGAACTAGCTGCTTGGAGAGAAGAGATCAACAGCAGGAGCAAACATTGGAAAATGGGAAGAAATACAAGATCACTGACATTCTCCCTCCACCTGGAGCTTTATACCAGGTCTCACCTGTTGGAAGGACAAATGACCTTGAAAACGCAAAGGAAACACCCAGAACTACAAGGGGGGACTGGTCAATGATCTGAAGAGAGCTAGGACCGCTGTAACAAAGGTTACCATAGTAGCACACAATGTCATCATATATTCAAATCCGGCAGTGGTCCAAAGGCCCCCCTGCTCAAACCAGAACTGTTGTTGTTTGGGTTCTGTTTGTGTTGTATTCAACTTCCTGTCTTATTGTGAAGGTTCTCCATGCCTGTCTTAGTTTGAGTTTTACTTCCCTGGTACCAATCTCAGTCCTGTCTGTATATATGTCTTGTCTCTGCCTTCCTCTTTGCTGGTCCATCCTGTCTGCTACCCTGTTTTTCTCTGTACCCCGTGAGTTGGTTTTCTAGTTTCCCTGCTTGGCAGCACCTTGTGTTATATTAAAAATTCCTGGTTTTTTGGAACATCCTGCCTCCCACCTCTGCATTTGGGTCCTGCACCAACCCCTCGACAAAACAAGAACATACCCAGACCCATCTAAAAAAAACGATGAATGATCCATGTGTAGTGAGATTTTGGACAAGAGCATTTTAAGTCTTGGAGTGGACTTGGTCATCTTTAGACCTCAATCTATTAGAGAATCTGTGAAGGGAGTGGAAAGTTTTCTTTGTCCGGCAACAGCCCCAAACATCACAGCTCTAGAGGAGATCTGCATGGTGGAAGGGACCAAAAAAGCAGCTACAGTGTGTGGAAACCTGAAGATCAGCAACTGAGTACTTATTTTCTGTGCATAATACTTTTAAAATTCTTTAAAAATGAAATAATATAGTTTCCTGGATTCATTTTGGTACTTTTTTTGTCTCTCACAGTTGAAGTATATGTATGATGAACATTACAGACCAAACTCATTGTTCAACTAGCAGAATCTCTGACCAAAAGAAACTCTTTTGCACCACTGTATGTTCTGTGATTTGAGACCCTGGAGTGGCTGAGGTGTGAGCATGAATCCTTGTCTGCAATGTGATATAATGTAGCAAAACCAGATCTGGTCTCTCCACAGCCTCCCTCAAAGACGACAGGAATGAATTCAACAAAAAGGCCCTGCAAGTCTTAAATAAGTATGTTTCACTATGACGCACTGCTTTCTCAGTTACTAAATATACGTTTTCTCACATGAACATGGTTCAAAGTCCTCACAGATGGTGTGTCTCTCAGCTTTGTGTTTGCCATGCCCATCACTTTGGTACTTGTGAGCACATAAGAGGGGAAATGGTCTTTGGTGTCTCAGCCATCACACTAACAGTTGCTGGTAAAAAAAAAAAAAAGAAAAAAAAAAGGTTTAACCTGACACAGGACGCAGAGTAAACCAAACTTTCATTTACTTTGAATTAACCCAGAAAACATTTTTATGTGTCACTTTATATCTCAAAGTCCCACTCCGATTATCGTTTGATCCATTGTCAAAGTTTGCCCAGTGGTCTTTTAACTATAATTATGTCATTTTTAGCCAAAATCAAAAACCTGTGTGGTTTTCTAGGGCATAGTTTAGGCAGAAATTCGCCTCTGAGTTGTGGATAAGACTGTTTCCTTCATCCATAAGTGAGCTCTGTGTTTACGTGCTCTCCCGCTAGCCTACAGCCCCTTACATCCCAAACCTAACGTTACCAGTGAAACAACATTGGCGAGCATTTTTGGAGCTTTCCAGACGTACAGTTTTGATTCAGATTCCAGGTCTGGGCTTGTTTTCTTACAGCTGCAACCCATACCTAAACAACTAGAAGTTATCAGTTGGTTGGTACATGTTTCCAAACTGGAAAAAGTCCTGGAAGTATGGTTATATGACCCTCCCTTCTGAGGTGCTGCTTACGTTACTTTTTAGAACTGCTTGGCTTTGCTCTGTTTGATAAAGCAGAAAAAACTGAACGTTGCGTCTGCAAATGTTAGATTTTTAACATTTGATTATTATTGGTCTTTTTTCAACCCTCCAAATTCTGCTGTTTAAATTAGTGCTGTTCAGGTGATGAATGCGCGCTCCTTGCTCACACACTGACTGTTAGAAAACAGTCTTTTTTCCCACGAGTGTCATTCAGGCCCTGCTCTGCACACCCCCTGCATGCAGCATGTGTACGCCATCAGTAAGGAGCCGATATGCTCACCTTATTCATGGCTAGAGTGTTGTGTAAGGGCACTGTCCAACAGCATCACTTCTGTGTCATAAGTCTGTGCAACTTGCATTATCCTTATAAATACATCACAATGCATTTATCACATGCATGACAATGGTACGTTCTATTTTTATGACGTCCCTTTAGTCACACCCCCCTCTTTTTTTTTATTTATTTTTTTTTTAACTTGTCCTGTCCTGCGCAAACAGATGAGAGCTGAAGGCCTCTTGTGTTGGACATATTTTACTTTAACAACAGGGGTTATTAATCTTCAGACAAACCAGAGGAATGTCTGAATAAACCCCTTTTGGAATCCAGGACAAACTTTATTAATTTGAATCATATTTGAAAATCTTTGGTGTTGGAGGGAAAAGGAAAGGAGGGAAGAAGAGAGAGGGATGCTAGGGGGGGGGGGGGTAGGAGGGTGATAAAAGGAGGGGGGGGGGGGGTAGAACCATGAAGCAGCCTAGAGCAACAACTTTATTGGATGTTTATCATTACGGTAAGGTTCAAGTGTACTACAAATCTCAAAGGGCGGAGCCTGTCCACACACACATTCAGATGTTATAAACACACCTGTTAACTGCAAAGATGTCTACATGTCAACATGCACACAATACAGATATAGTACAGCAACACAGCAGGCAGAGAACAACCACCCCCCGGGCGACCACATCCGCCACCCAGGCCAGGGCCAGCAGGACCACCACGAGGCCCCCAGAGCCAGAGAGCAGGGAGGCATGGGGGGAAGAGAGCACCGCCCCAGCCCAACCAGGGGAGCAGCCCCCCCACCGCGCCGGGAGGGCCCAACGCAGGGCCCCACCCGGGAAGAGTGCCCACAGCCCCAGACGAGCACCTCATCACCACCCAGGAGTTCTGGGTATCCCCCCGCCCCAACCCCAGGTACGAGCCAGGACCCCCCCAAGGGAGACCCGCTCTGCGCTCCAGGCAGCCACCCACCCGGCCTACGGTTGGTCCAGGAAGGAGCAAGGCAGGGGACAGCCGGCCCTGCCCAGGAGGGGGGCACCCCGGAGAAGAGGGGGGCTCGCAAGGGGTGTTGTAAACTTGGCCCGACCAGGCTCGGCTACAGTTGGAATTTTGGCGGGGCCCAGCGCCCAGGGGCAAAAACCAGAACCCACCCCACAGGGAGACGGACACCCCCGGCTCAGGTGTAATGTGAACCCCCTCCCTGCGCGGAGAGAGCCCCGCCGGGCCCAGGAAACCGGCACCCAGGGGACACGGCCGCCGCTGCCAAAGGCCCAGTACCCCCCACCAGGGATGGGGTAGGGGACAGATGGACCTCGGACCCACCTTCCTTGCATAATGTGTGTGCGTGTGTGTGTTTGTGTTTGAATGTATATTATGAGGAGTAAAATGTGTGCGTACTAAGGGGGTGCAGTTAAAATTGGTGGGTAGGGCACTGAGGGGACATCTCCTGATTACTCACAGTGATGTCCCCTCACCCTCCCCACCAAGGGGCCCTAAATGTCTAAGGTGCGGTTAAAATTGGCGGGTAGGGGGCTAGGAGGACATCTGCTGCTTGCTGGCAGTGATGTCCAAGCACCCCCCCTACCAAGGGCCCTACATGTCTAAGGTGCAAATAAAACCGAGAGGGGGGGCCCATTCCGTACGGCAACCATGGGAGGGGGACCACTGCCAAGTAGCCCCCCCCCCCCCCCCCCCAAAAGCGCAACGCACGCTAAACCCCCAACGCCCTCACCCTAATATGAGATTATATGAGGAAGGGGGTAAGTTGGGGACAGCTGGTAGACTGTCTCCCGGAGGTCAAACAGCCGTCCCCAGTATAGGGCCCAGGTCCCACCCCCCTCTTAAGATGCAGCCGCTCCCCCCTACGACTCTCCACAGGCCCTGACTACCTAAAAACCCGTACGGGTCAAACCCCCACACAGGTGCATGTGGCTAAAGTTTTACTTCAAGACATGTTGTGAGTCTAAAACGACTTGTTCACGTGTTCTAATGTTCTGACATGTTTGTATATCTGTTGTTCGTCTGCAGAGCACATTCCCTAGACCCCAAAGACGCAAAGATTTCTTTGTCTCTGGCTCTGCAGCTGGCCATTGTTCGGCAGGTACTAAGAAGCAGCATTGTGTGTTTTTTCCTAAAAAGTTTTCACTTTTGATCCTCAGTTTGTTGCAGCCTTTATCTGCAAATAGAACCGTTTATTTTGAAGGTCTCAGCAGCCATGGAGCCCCTGCAGGCAGCGTTATCACTCCATGGGGATGACTTACACTCCCTCCACCTGTTGACCCTGCTGTTGAGCGCCCAGAAGCATCACTGTCACGCTCTGGAAACCCTCAACCTGGCCCTCAGCCAGCACCCCGACAACCTCAAGTAAAACCCACAGCCACATCCAACCCACACGCCGAATACAGGAGATTTCAATCTAGACGCTTCTGAAACTTTGAGTGATTCTTTTGCGAGGAAGAGTAGCTGCAGTAGGCGGTGCAGGGAAGACCCGTCCAAACACAAGCCCCTCTCTCCGTGGGGATTGGGTGTCTCGCCTCAGCTATGTTGGAGGCCGACCGCACAGACACTCACACACTCGACGCCTTATTTAGACGTTCCCAAGTGGAGGGCTGCATTGCGGTACCGGTCCCCCTCATACACTCTTAGCCTTTGCACACTGCAGCTGCGACCCTGAGCCAAGTGAGGTTTTTATGACACAACAGACACTTCCTTAAGGAAAAGCTCACCTCTCTTGTTATGAAATGGAGCTTAAGCCAACTTAAAGGTTAAAAGTCATCCAACAATTGTTGCTTTTGGACATAAATAGAAGCACTTGACAGTGCACTTTGCATATTTTTGACAACATTTTTTATTCCTGTAGTGCAAACTCATAGCATCACTTCACAGACTCACCTTTCATCCAGATCCTCGCTCATCATTATCGGGAGCTGTGGGTCCGTGTGGCAGGCGACCACGGCATCAAGACGGCGGTTATTCACCTCACATTGACATGGAAGCGTGTTGCATCACGTCTCTGATGTGCTCTGATGTGAAAACATTTCATAATGCAGCCATTTGGGGTCAGTGTTGGCCTCCATGGTCCCAGCGCAGACAGATGGGGCGCAGTCATACATCAGGAGGAAGAGGAAGCACAGCACAAAAAAGCTGATTAAATAACGAAGGACATTACAAGCCCGACTGGGAGAAGAAAACACAGAGATGGAGTGGGTGGATGCTTTTATAATTACAAAAGCTTCACTGGTGGCTGCTGTGTGTGTGTGTGTGTGTGTGTGTGTGTGTGTGTGTGTGTGTACACTCTGAAGATAGATGTTTTATGTCTACATGCACAATCAAACACTTGCAGACACACACCTCCTCCATAGAGACACTTGACTGCTTTGACCCATTTAAGAGCTCTTTTCTGGGCTCAGCCAATTCCCCCCACTCTGCACCAGAAATCCCCATCGCCCCGGTAACCGTGAGGTCACACAAGCAGAACAGGCGGATGCGGTTGTTGTTTTAAAACTGTTGTTGGGGAGAAGAGACTAAGGCGCAAATGAATCTTTCATACGCTTTACGTGTGCATACATTTAACCTAGTGTCAGGTGACAGTTGGTAGTATATGTGTGTGTGTGTGTGTGTGTGTGTGTGTGTGTGTGTGTGTAGGGGGGGGGGGGCGGTGCTCACATAAAACTACTCAAACTTATGAAACAGCAAGCTGTGACCTGTGGGTTGACTCTGAAACGTGTGTTGCTGGAAAGAAGAGAACACCTTGAATGTCCCTGAAGATTCCTGGAAAGGTGGTTTTGCAGTAACTGAGAGGATCTGGAGAACAGGATCTCCTTCCTGTGGCCTCAGATCCCAACATCAACACATTTTGATCCAATTACAACTCAAACTTAAAACACAATGATGTGCTTTTACACTGTAACTACACTTTTGTTGTATTTCTGTATGAAGTTAATGGTATTTGGCCCTTTACCCAGATCAACACTATACTGTATACAAGCTAAATCAAAGTCCTTTCTAGGTTTTTTAATATTCTTTTGCTCTACTCTTCTCCATATTAGTGCATACACGGTCATTCTGCACTTTTCTTTCCATTAAAAAAGGCAAAGCTCTGTGTTGGTAATCAGATTGACATGTGGACTTTCCTTTTTCCGCCCTCCAGCATAAAGCTGTGCTAATATATTTGTGCTTGTATTGATCTTTTTGTCAGAGAAATTTGACCTTTTTTGGCAATCTTTACAAAATTACAAAAACGTATTTGACAGTCACCGATTTTGCCAGTTGTTCCCCCTTTCAAATACAACCTTATTTCATGTGATCAGATCTAAGGACACGTTTTTAAAGGCGCTTTGACAGAGAACCCAATGATCTCTTGATAAAGATGAAAACAAGAGCACTAAATATGTACTGTTTATACAATTTAATGTATTAAAGTGATTTTATGAGCAGAGATAAAAGTGTTCAGTACAAGATTCAAAATTCAAGATTCAAGAACAACTTTATTGATCCCCGAAGGGAAATTTAGTTACAAGTGATCTTTCTAACTTAAACTTTTTTTTTATAAATAATGCATGTGTTGAATGAGGGCTTCAATAATACTCTCTTAGAACATGCATATTAGTAATAACCTATAAAAGAATGGTATTAAAAATAAGTGACTGAAAGTCACTGCGACAGACTGGTGACCTGTCCAGAGTGTCCCCTGCCTTCGCCCACAAGCGGCCGGGATAGGCTCCAGCAGCCCTGTGACCCCGAAGGGAAAAACGGTACAGAAAATGAATGAATGAAAGTCACATAACTAAAAGTTAAATTAAACTGGAAAAAAAATTTTTTTTTTCCAGAAAATTGAAAACAGCTTTTTAGCTTTTTAATTGAAACACAAGAAAAATTGATAAAATTCCATTGAGCCAGTTTATATTTCTCTAGTGAAAATGCTTTTTCAACATTAATTTAATTATTTAAGATTTACAGTTGCCCCAGCACAAACAAGCTGTACTTTAACATGAATCACTGTTTATCAAGGAATTTGATCAACGCTGTGCATTTCCTAGTTTATCATAATGTTGCAATTATAATAAACTAGGAAAATATTCTTCTCTATTGGATTGAGGTCCAGAGACTCTCTAAACCACTCCAGAACTGTAAAATGCTTTGTGTGTATGTAGCCACGCGATGTGGTTACGATTATTGCCATACTTGGAGATCTAGATGCCTTTCATTCTCAGTGCCTTCACTGATTGAAAGAAGTTATTGTCCAAATCTCTCCATACATGAATCCATCCTGTCCCTTTTGCAGAAGAAGCAGCCCTAATGCATGATGTTTCCACCCCCATGCTCCACAGTGGGTATGGTGTTCTTGGGATGGGTCCAGTATTCTTCCCCCTCCAAACACGACAAGTGGCGTCCATTTTGGTCTCGTCTGACCACATAACATTCTCCCAATCCTCCTCATGATCATCCAGATGGAGTTCTTTAGACGGGCCTGGACAAGTGTTGGTTTAAGCAGGGGGACCTTTGGAGCACTCCTGGATTTGATCCAGGCTGTTTCCTTCTAGTTCTTAGGGTCATTTGTACCCCAGGAGATGCGTGGATCCGTAGGCGGAGGGAGATTGTCAGCGATCTGGATACGTTTTCCTCAAAAGCTGCTCTGGGGTTTAAGGACCCAAATGCAGGTAACTTGTGTCAGGAATCTAAATTTATCCACAAATTAAAGCATGACAAAAAGTCAAAACTAAACTGAAAAAACATTTAGGAATAAATTAAAATAAAATGATTTGTTGAAGAAAAGCTAAAAACAAGCCGCCTAAACCTGCGGAGGGTGGATTAGTTAGAGAGAGCACTGGATAATTAATAGGAAAAGAAACCATCAAAACGTAGCTTTAATAGCTTAAAACTAAACAGAACACTGATCCTTACAAGGAACTTTTAATCTCATCCTTTTTTGTTTTTACCTTGAAATGAGGCGTCTGGTGTTTTGATTGACAGGTGGCGCTTTAGCTTAAAACCAGCCGTGCTGTACATATTACAACATTTGGGAAGATTTTTTTGCTAGTTGCTTTTGAAAACATTTGATTCTCTATGACAGCATTTCTGTTTTATTGTGAGAGTTATGCAGTTTTTAAAAAACGGCTTTGAATTGTCCACATGAAAACAGGCGGGTTTGTGTGGCCACACCTCTAAACCCTCCAGTCACTCAGCTAAGTTCTGTTTTTGTATTTAGATTTCAATAGTTTGTCTTGTAATATTCTAGATGCGCTGTACTTAAAACAATTTCACAGCAGAAGGGAAACTCTTCAGGCTGATTCTGACCTGAAACTATGGAGTTTGGGGTTCCAGAGAAAATGGGAGGATGAGGTCTTGCTGTGAACCTTGAACTCAAAGTAAGAGACCAAAACTGGTGGAGCATTCACTAGCTTCCTGCTTGTGATCCAGAGAGAACGTGAACGTTAGTGCACGGTCTTGCAGGAGCGTGCTGCATGCCATGGAGCATGTGCATGCATGTGTGGGAATGTTTTAGCCCGTGGCTCTCTGCAGCACAGCATTCAGAATTCCTCCCTCCTCCTTTTCTCCCACATCACAACCTGCCAGCCCTTCTCTTTCCAACACTTCCCATCCTCCTTGACTTCCAGCCCTCTTTTTTTCTTCCACTTTTTTTGATTGGTCTGTGTCTTCTTTTGCTTTGAAATTTTAATGGCAGAGTAAACAGCTCTGCGTCTCAATGTGAAAAGGGATTCGGCTACAGATTGAGAGAGAGCTGTGCCGACAGAAGGGGAGGGCTTTGTGTGTGTGTTTGGGTTGGGGGGGGGGGGGGGTTGACAGTGATAATGGTTTTGCAATTTGTACTAAAGAGAATGATTAATCCCAGCCTTTGATTTAGCATTCATCTGATGGGAGGCTGCAGCATCAGCATGTTGTGCGAGCATCTGAACAAACATGCTGCTTCGCATGCCACTCTTTCTGCATGTCTAGCTTCACAGCACAAGTTTGTCTGCACGGTTGTTCCGATCCTATGTGTACTATCAGTGTGTGTTTGTGCTACATGTGCGTGAACAATTCTCACTCTAATCTGTGGGAGTGCAGAATGAGTAATACTGAGTATGAACCACTTTTTCAGGGGAGCATTATTAGCTATTTTTATGTGGAGTTTACGCTGGCACGCAGCGCTCTTATCCGACCACCACTGAGCTTTTTTACTGCTCAGTCAAAAACGACACTCTACACACGGCAGCCTCAATCCCAGGAGGCTAGAAATGACAGCCTTTGTAATCTGCTGTGCAGCTTTGAGTGCTGTAATCTTGATGCAAACTCAGTTGGCATTATACAGATTGTGTCAAGGGGCTGAATGACAAGGTGGATGAGGTTGTTTGTGCAAAATAAATTCATTTTGGAGAACTATTTTCCAAACATGGTAAACATACTACCAGTCTGTGTGAGAAATTCCCTACTTCAGGCATCAATGGGGTTGATTTCTACGGCTCTACTGAATGAAAGACTCCTGTCTGTCTTCCACAAAAAGGCAGACGGACCCTTGAAAGAGGGGGGCCTTTTTGATGCAGGGATGCAATGCAAGTTCCTGACTGGAGGTTAAGTGTTCCTCTCTTTTTAGATTAGGTAGGAAGTACACTGCAAAAAGAAGTAGCCTAAAAATATACATATATCATATTAAACAAAGCAAAACCAAAGGACATTTCTTCCTGTCTGCATCCTTGAAAGTAACGGGTTTCCATTGTCCTGTTAAAAGTTGGTGTGTCACTGTGTTTCCATGTGCAGCTTCAAGTGTGGACAACTCTCCTTTAGAGCTTTTCCTGATCTCCTCTCAATCATTTATGGAGTTGTCATGTTGCCCTCACTATAAAAACATGAACTTATGCCTTTTTCGATCAAATCCTATTTACTGGTACTAGGTTTAAGCATTGCAGTGACGCGCCTTTTTCTATTTAGCTTTTGATCCTTTGAGTCTGTGTCTGTTCCTTCATTCATTCATTTTCTAAACCCGTTTGGTCTCTTTCGGGGTCACGGGGCTGCTGGAGCCTATCCCAGCCACTCGTGGGCGAAGGCAGGGGGCATCCTGGGCAGGTTGCCAGTCTGTCGCAGGGTCTTTCTCGGTTCATCTGCAGGTAAAGTCAGAGAGTGAGTCACAGTGACTGACGAGGAAGACTAGAAACGTACCTTATTAACAGCTTGTGGTGCAAATAGATTCACCTAAGAAATGCATTTCTATTTTCAGAAAACATTTTACTGATGATCTTTCCGCTGGTTGCGAGTTACGCATTAGGGTGTGGGGCTTCAGTACACTACCTTAGATAAAGACACAAACTGATGAATCACAGCTGAACTGAACTGACTCACCTACTGTTCCCCCTACAGCTGAGAAAAACCACCCACCACCACAATAATTTTAGAAGCTCATAACACTGACTCATCTGAATGTTTCCCTAAGGCATCACAGTTAAACTCAATACATCCAACATTATTGTTTTACATCAAGGGAGACATGTTACGCTTTTATTTACCCAGATGCATATTCTTGATGTTTTCATCGCATACCTGTGACAAGTCATGGTCCAAATGACGATCGGATAATCACATAATTACCCCTCCCTCTGAGAGAGTGTGGTTCAGACGAAGTAATCTCTCCTTTTGGAGTTATCATGCAGATGATCTTTTACAATCAGCCATCAAACTCCATGAGCACTGTAAAAATGTCCGTTTTAAAAATATCCATCTGTCAATATCATTGAGAGATATTTACGCTTCCCTCGTCTGACAGTTGGTTCTGATCCCTCTGTTGGGCGCTGTGTGGTTGTGAGTCATGTGTAGAGCTGGCCCAGGTGTAGAGCACAGACACAACAAACAAAGCCACCAGGCACGGGGTTGTGCACAAACCAAAGGAGAAGCAGGTCCATTGTCTGTGCTTTGTTAGCAAGGGTCTGGTAGTTTCCAAAGGCTGCACAAAAATTGCTTTGGATGAACGACTCTTCACAGAATGCAAGTTTATTTTAGTACTTGCAGTAAATAAGTGGCTTCTGAATTTGACATAAAAACTGAAAGTTTTGTTTCATTTACAAAAATAAAAATTGTTTAAGTTAAAGACATATTTCTGAGTTGGAACATTGAAGAGCCACTCCAATAAAAATGTTCTTGGTGTGTGGCCGTGCGTTTTGTACATAGAACCCAAACATTTACTTTAAAATGCTGCTAGGCGTGACTGCAAGAGTTTTGAATGCAGAAGCCGGAAACGTGGATTTATGCGCGTTTACACAGACTTTTCATTGGAAGTGGTCGCTTCAACATGCGTTGCTGAGGGCAATGTGAATGTAGCTTAAGGGAAACTCTAGTCACTCCTTTCTGCCTCCCATACAATCTGAAGCACTTCTTAAACAATCAACAGCTCATAGCCTTAGATAGCAGAAGGAAGATAGAACACACACCTGGAAATTGAACGTTTTGTCTGATGGGTCGGCTCTCTTCACCACAACAGACTCAAACAAGAACCGCTTTACCAGTGGCACCAAGATGATCATTCAATACCTTAACATATTGGCAACATATCAAGTACAACCAGCTGTTACACTGCTGAGTGTGCAAAAATATTTCTACTACTCAACTCACAAGGGCTGAGCTGAGTCCAACCTACGGTCAAGGGCCAAGGCTGGAGCCACAAGATCCCTTTTTAGAGCTCTGTTAGGATTCAAGTATGGCTAATTCAGGACTTAACTTATAGGGACTCCTCCACCTGGGGCAGGGAAAAGAAACAGGAGCAAAGCTCTCAATTTACCGGTCGATCTTCGTTCCAGTACTCACCTATGGTCATGAGCTCTGGGTCATGACCAAAAGAACGAGGTTCCGAATACAAGCGGCTGAAATGAGCTTCCTCCGTAGGGTGGCTTATGATGATAGAGATAGGGTGAGAAGCTTGTTCACCCGCGGAGAGCTCGGAGTAGAACCGCTCCTCTTTCACATCAACCAGTTGAGGTGGCTCTGGCATCTGGTCTGGATGCCTCCTGGACGCCTCTCTGGGGAGGTGTACCAGGCATGTCCCACTGCGTGGAGGCCCCAGGGAAGATCCAGGTCACCCTGGAGAGACCACGTCTCTCGGCTGGCCTGAGAACGCCTCGGGGTCCCCCAAGAGGAGCTGGAGGAAGTGGCCGAGGGAAGTCTGGGCATCTCTGCTTAGATTGCTGCCCCCGCAACCCGGTCCAGGATAAGCCAAAGATGATGGTTGGATGGAACTTCTGGGGACTTCAAATGGTCTTCAGACAGATACATATCTGACCATCATCAGCATACAATGAACAGAGAAATCCATTTTAGCGATGAAACTCCGGGATAAAATGTTGAGGAAAAGAACAGACTAAAACTGTACCCTGCAGAACCCCATTTTTTTTTCAAACTAGCATGCTTCACTCATTGTTCTGTTTGCTAAATGGGACCTTGAAGGGCCTGTACCATGCAAAATCAGTTTTTGGAGCTTTTAAGTGTGTTATAATGTTCATTCCTCACAAAAAGAAACCCCAAAATATTTTTGATTCATTCACGCATTTCTAAGTTTTCCTCTAAAAACCTGGGCTCTGAGCATCACCCCCTTCCAATCCACGAAAACGAGCGGGTTCTCATGAGGTGACGTAGATAAGTGAGAACAGCCCCTTCCAGGAAGACTCTGCGCTGCCAGCACCGCCCCCAGGCTAGCACACACACTTTCTCCACAGAGCTAGCAGTGATCTGTTAAAACACTTTCCTTGTATGTGCACAATATGCACATCCATCTTTGCAAAAGTTTGGATGTTGCTTGTTTTGGTGGGCGAGACGCAGACACACGCTGCCGAGGCCGGCTCGAGGTTGACGTCATGAAATGGGCGGCACCATTTGCCTCAGAGGTTGAGTCGTCTTACTGCTGGGTTGGAAGAGAACTCATGAAAATGACTAATATTTCATTTAAAAATTGTTCTTTTTGTGCCAAAGGTGATGTATAATCATTCACATTGTTTACTATAAAAGGCTTATGATAGCTTAGTATAGGCCCTTTAATCGTTGAGGAACAACATTACCACTCATGACCACTAGGTGTTGCAGCTGAGATACTAAAATACAGTCATATTCTGTGTAAAAAGCAGCAGCTACATTGAGCAGGATTACATTTATGTCATTGTCTAGGACAGTTTTCAGGAGGATTTCATTAAGGATGGCTCTTCTATGCATTAATGCCAATTGGAAATTTACAAGGAGTTGACCAGGAAATAGACAGAACCAACAACCCAAGAGTGCACAAATCAATTCCTCATTAGTGTCTGAAACAAATCTTGGTATCAGGAAGGCTTCTGTTAAACCTGCGAGAGTCCATGATTTTTTTGAAGATGCCAATCTGCTTTCATCTGGTTCTGTAGGTTAGACATCAAGATAACACACTTAGTTTTTCATATGTATGGCAACACCCACACTCAGATGCTGTCACTTCTCAACCCACAGCTGGGTTACACCATCACTATCCTTCTAAATGCTTTGTCACCCTGGTAATGGGAGGCCCAGAGACACCCTCTCTGGTGGACTCCTACTGGCAGGCATATCCTTAAAACAGCGTCCCTCGGCAGCACTTGTCATCTACATGTCAGTAAATCCAGCTTCCTTCCTCCCACGCAGACACACTTTCAATATTTTCTGTTGAAAAGTATCCCACCATCTTCTCTTCCCACTATCCACACACTCCTGCACCCATCCCCCAGTCCTCCACCGACCCTTCAGTTGGTAACGAGGCCCACTTCTCCCCTGACGACAGCTTGTCTCTCTTTGCCGCTGATCCTCACCCTTCTTCCATCACTTCATCCATCTTTCCGTTCTTGGTTTTCTCCCTCCCTCGGTTTCCCCCGCCCCCCATCCTACGACAGCAGAGTGCAGAATAACTGGAGCAGCCTTCCACGGCGTACCAGATACGGCGAACACCAAGTCTCTTTCTCTGTCCTCCCTTCACTCTCATGGATGAGTGATGTCCATGACAGGCTTTGCATCCTCTGAGAGCCCCTTCTGGCAATTAACACACACACACGTGCACACCAACATGTTCTCATCAGAGACTCCCACATCACTTTACCAGTTGTCTTCACCTAAAAAGGCCAGGCGGAAACACTCTACTCATCAGCGTCTCAGTTCAGGCACACATCTCACACACTCGTACAGCTCCCTGTTGATGAATATCTCTGCTGTGAGTCCGATTCCATCAATCCATCTGTGTACTGTGAGCTGCTAATGTGGCCTGAGCACTTTATCCCGCGGCTGCATGGATCCAAATGCACTCTTTAGAACATTACTGTGTACAAAGGTGCATGAATATTTAAGGGTTTCTTTGTTTTGTGTTTAAGTGGAAAAAACGAACTAATGATTTCAAGTCTGGGATTGTTTTCCTGCCACTTCCTTTTCTTGTGATGTATTTTGTTTTATGATCACAGCTACTGTTATCGGTGACAATAAAAAAACAGGTTTGACCAAACATAGCCTGGGGCCAATTGAGCTATTTACAGTTTACTTTCCTAACAGAACACTGTTTGTACCAATTCATTAGACGATAAGGGTGCTTCACACCTTCACACGGAGCCGATAGGTCAAAGGGAAGCGTGAATTTATGAGGAAATGAGTGACGTGTTTCTCTCTCCAGTTTGCTCCTGACGAAGGTGAAGCTGGAGGAGGCCATGTTTGGACCGGCTGCAGCGCTGCAGCCCTGTGAGGAGATGCTGCAATGCTGGCTGAGCCATCACGATGTCAGCCGCTCCAGGTGAGCATGCGAAGGACAAGGATTGTTGCTTTTCCTGCATCATCTAACGGGCTATGAAAGCTATCCACCTCCAAATAGTTATTGTTTTATTCCCATTATATCTAAAGCTATGTTCACATCGCCCTCTGCAATACGAATCCCAATGAAAAGCAAGATTCGCCAGTTTTGCAACATTTTGCAGCAAGCCTCTTCCAACTGTAAGCAGCAGACGTGCACTAGACTCTGGTCTCTGACTTTATGAGAGAACTAAATAGAGTGAGTGTAACGTCACCCTCCAAAAATGGCTTACTTCCAGCTCCAGCCTACATGTTTGCCCATTTTTCACCCGCAGACAGCCCATATCCACCCGTAAGGGCCATTGTGACTAAGGCATAAAACCTCGTTTGAATGCATTTGCTGGGCCAAATTAAACTACTTAAGTGGATTTTCTACTCAGAAACAGTTTTTTCTCCCTATCTTTGTATTTTATTGTCTCCTGGTAAATATTAACTGACCTAAATTGCATTATGCTACAGTTGTGAACCTAAATCACAGAACATTTAGACTGAACTGATCACCAAGATTCAAAAAATAAGAATATTAGAGGATTTAAAACTCTGTCCTTTCTTCAACAACTCCACACAAAAATTTGGCTAAGAATTAAATTGTATTCAGTCACACGAACCTTAAAATGAGCAGCAAAGCCACAGATTTTGGCAGGCGCACCAACATGATTTCTCCACTTTGTTTTTATTACTCAGACTCTCACAAGTTCACAGTGTTCCAGTCAAATGCTCATTTTAAATATTATGCAAACTGCAGATGAGAGAGCAGGACAAAAGAAAAGCTTTTGTTGCCCTGATCCTCATCCTTTAGTAAGACAAGGACATTAGATTACGTTTGCTCCGCCCACTTCAACAACTTGCAGAAGATGATCCGATTGTAGAACCAGATTGTAAAGTAGTTTCGTTTTGGTGTGAAATCTGATGTTTTATTTAAACCTGGAGTCAATGGGAAGGCGCCCTCTTTTTCTAAAGTGGTCTTTTAAGGAACTGCATCATTCATCAAGATTTCTTCAAAAGTTACAAGCAAAACCCTTGGCCCCCTTTAGGAGTCCCATATTTAAATAGATACACTTTCAACCAATACTTGAAAAAGTACTGAAAAGTACTGAAAGACCCACTCCTATCATGTGTTGATGTACTTTCAAAAGGTTTCCAGTGGTTTTTAAAGCCCCTTTCCCTCTTCATTGCTGAAAGCTCTCTGTTTACACTCTCTCTCACTAGCTTGCAGTCCCCAGCCTAAAATCAGATGGCGAGCAATGTTGGAGCTGTATTTTATTTTTGCTCCAGGCTTACTTTCAGTGTAGACCCAGTTTCTTTTATTTTAATATCTAATAATCTTGTATCTTTTTGTGTTGCTAATAGTTGATGTGCGTTCGTGCTCGACTGATCAGCTTCTGCTCTTTTCTTGGTCTGGGAAGCACTTTGTGCTGCAGAGAATCTCTGTAAAAATCTTGTACAAATAAAGTTTGAATTCATTTGAGTTCCTTTAATCACTTTCACACATCTGCTGCTGAGATGAAGGAACATTTATTCATGAACTGCAGCTGAAACACAAGCATGTGAAGAAATGTGTTTTCAGTTTCAGCTCAGAGTGAGCAGAAAAACCCTGTGATCCGTCCTTTCCTCTGCCTTAGTGCTCCAACACATTACCTATCTATAGATTTATCTATATGTCTATGTATATACCTGTCTAACACATTCCTCTGTCTATTCTGCTGCATGAGTGCACTTCATCTCTGCCTGCATCAGGATGAATCTGAGTTGCAGCAGCACTGCAATCTTTTTGCCTAATGTAATGAGTGGGTTTCAAACGCAGCGCTGCTCATGAACAAAGACTCAAAGAGCATTTCACTGGATCGCAGTGCTTGAAACATGTATTTGGAGTAAAGAATGATCACATGATGTGGGACAAATGCACATAATGTTCTTGGAAAACATGAATAAATGTTTAGAAGGAGAGAACATACAAACAAAATTGAATGCGATAGAGACAATAACACACACACATTTGTTTGTCTTAATTTGGGTTTTAACGTGGAAAAATATGATTTTTTTTTCACAATTTTCTTCTAAAAAGGACTGTGAAGACAAACCATACTCTTAAATTGGAGATTAAATAAAGGCATAAAGGCAATAAAGGCATTCTATTCTATTCTAAACTACCAGCATTCATAACAGCCTGCATGACCATATGTTCATACAGAATTAGCATCACAATTTCATGAACGCAAAGGCAGCTTTAAGGAGACAATAGAAAAAAATGTTATGAAAATGAAAGAATGTTTTTAAAAGCCTCTCTCAGAGAAGACTGGTCAGAATCGGAATGAATAAATGAATACTTTGAAGCAAAATGAATACAGTGGAGCACACGAGGCACTGTAGCTTTTGTTGACAACAATTTGGACTTCGGCTGTTGTCAAAATTTGTCTTACAATGTCTGTTTACATTGGCTTGCAAAAGTATTCATACCCCATATTTTCTCACATTATGACCACAAACAAAAATATACTTTACTGGAATTTTATGTGAAAAACTAACACAAAGTGGAATACAGTTGTCTAGAAAATTATACCTGATTTGTATTTGTTTTTTATAAATAAAGATCTGGAAAGTGCAGTGTGCAGAATTATTCAGCCTCCCTGAAACCTTCAGGCTGAGCTAGACCAGATGGAGAATGAATGTTTGTGAACAGCAGTTTTCAGATCTTTCCACAAATTCTGGATTGGAGTCAGGTCTGCTCTCTGCCTGGGTCGTTCCAGCTCATGAATACGTTTATTTCAAACCATTCCATTGTAACCTTGGGTTTACGGAAAGGGTCGTTGTCCTGTTGGAAGGTGAACCTCGTATATTTTGCAGACTCCAGCATGATTGCCGTGTATTTGACTCCATCCATCTTCCCATCAACTCTGACCAGCTTCCCTGCCCCTGATGAAGAGAAGCAGTCCCAGAGCATGATGGTGCCACCACTATGTCTGGTAGTGTGGATGGCACATTAGGTCTCTGCCACACATATAGTTTTGCATTTAGGCCAAAATGTTCTGTTTCGGTTACATATGACCAGATCTCCTTCTTCCACACATTTGGTTCCCTCCCATGGATTCTGGCAAACTGCAAACAGAACTTTTTGGGGTTTTCTTTTAACAATAGCTTTCCTCTTGCTACTCATCCATGAAGCCCAGATTTATGCAGTGTAAGACTGATAGTTATCCTATGTTCGTCCAGAGTCACCATGGGGGTCTTGGCTGCATCTCAGTGCTCCTGGTGTTCGGCCTGTTCGCTTCGGTGGACCGGCCATGTCCCAGCAAGTTTTCAGCTGTGCCATACTCTTTCCATTTGGGGATGATGGGATGATGGGATCAGCAGTGCTCTGTGAGCTGTTCAAAGCTTGGGAAACCTAACCCTGCCTTAAATGTCTCTACTACTTTATCCCAGGCCTGTCTGGTGTGTTCCTTGGACTTCATGATGCCCTTCACTCCCCAATATTCTCGTCACATACCACAGAGGCCGTCACAGAACAGCTGTTTTTGTACTGACATTAAAGGACACATAGGTTTACTCTATTTAGTCATTTGGTCAACATTTGATCAGTCAGCCGTCTGTAGGCAACTTCTGAAGGTAACTGGATGCACTCAGAGAAAAGGGGGCTGAGTACTTTTGCACACCACTTTTAATTTTGTATTTGTTAAAAATACGTAAGCCGTGTGTCATTTTCTTTCTACTTGACAACTGTTTTCCACTTTGTGTTGGTCTTTCACATAAAATTCCAATAAAATATGTTTGTGGTCATAATGTGAGAAACCGAGGAACCCCAAAGCTCTTGAGGTTTGAAAGCCAGTCTCTTTTTCTATTAGAGAACAGAATTTATGGTTTTACAAATAAAAAGGTTATAAGCTGCAAAGAACCCTGCACCATCATACCACCACCACCATGTTTTTTTGTAATTCAAGTATTTTATTGAGTTTTCACAGTTAACATGTATGACAAATCCCCCCAATAAAAACAAAAAACACTAAAATAAAAATAAAAATAAAATAAAAATAAAAACAGAACATAAACATAAACAAGTGAGGATTACCGATAACAATTTGCAATACATAGTGTATTAACGTGTCATCATTAAGGCATCATTGATAAGTAAAGACAAAAGCTGTCCCATTTTTCAGCCACATATATATTTTTGCAACTCACTCTTCCTAACATCTTTTCACAGGCGCTATTTTCTATCATTTTTTCTTTCCACATTTTTAGCGTTGGGATTTGGGGTTCTTTCCATAATTTCAAAATCAGACGAGCACATGTCACCAGTCCAGTATTCAATACTCTGAAAGTAGTTTTGCTTAGTAGCGGCACCTCTTTTCTATCCCCTAAGAGACATAGTCTTGCTGATTTGGGAAGTTCACATGCTATCCAGCCCTGTATGCATTCCAACACTTTACTCCAAAGTCTAGAAATAAGTGGGCACTCCCATATTGCATGAATAAAGGTACCTCTCTCCTTATGACACTTCCAACACAGGTCATTTTCACTGATTCCCATCACATGAAGTCTAGATGGAGTGTGGTAATACCTGTTAAGTATTTTATATTGAATAAATTTGCCTCTGGCTTCCCTGATGTAAATTCCATTGTCAGAAAGAATTGTTTGCCATGAATCATCATCGATTATACAACGCAGGTCTCTTTCCCATATTGTTTTAAGTCCTTTGCTTGTGTTTTTTTTTAGCCCATGGGCAGATTTTATACCATTTGGATGCCTTGCTTAGCAGTGTGGGTAGTCTTAGAAAGTTTTCTATTGGATTCCCATCTTGCGACAGTCCGACTTTCCCTTTCAAGCAATCTCTAAGTTGTAAATACCTCCAAAAGTTACCATGTCCTTCCAAATTATATTTCATCTTAATGTCATCATATGACATGAAAATGTCCCCTTGGAATACATCCCCAATTGTTCTAATACCTTTTTGCAACCACTGTGCCCAATAGATAGATCGCTTACCAATCTTAATTTTAGGGTTGTGCCATAAAGATGCATACTTTTGCAGGTGTGGAGAAAGCTTACACTTTTTATGCATCTCCAACCACACCATCTTTGAGAATTCCAAGATTGGGTTATTGGTCCTGCCTCTCTGCTCACCTGGCTTTTGCACTAATATCTCCATCGGTGTAAATGGGAACGTAATGCCCCGTTCCACTAGGACCCAGTCTGCGTCCAGCTCTCTACCAACCCAGTGCTTTGTCAGTCTTGACATCTCAAAGGAGATGCTGTAGTGTTCTATATTAGGTAGAGCTAATCCACCATCTTTTTTTGGTTGGCAAAGCCGGTCCATACTGATTCTGGGTTTCCCGCCATTCCAAAGAAATTCTTTAATCATTTTATTATATCTTAGTAGGATTTGTTTTGGGATGCTCATTGGTAACATTCCGGTGTAGTAATTAATTAGCGGGGCCACAGCCATTTTTATTGTATTAACCTTACCCCATAATGTCAAGTTTAACTTACTCCACTTATCTAAATTAGTTTTAATTTTGGTGAGTAATTTTTCCATATTATCTGCCATAATGTCAAGAATACTTGGGTTCAGTTCTATACCTAAATATTTCATCCCTTTATCTACCCATCTAAAGTTAAAGCCAGACAGCAAACTTGGGGTGCAAGTTTGAGATACTGGCATTGCCTCTGATTTGTGCCAATTTATTTTATACCCAGAAAGTTTGGAGTATTCATTCATAACCTCAAGTAGAGTTGGTATGGAATTAGCGGGGTCTTGGCTCAGTATTAGAATATCATCCGCATACAGAAATAGTTTATGGTCTCTATCTCCTCCATATACGCCCTTAATTCTAGAGTCTTCCCTGATTTGGATAGCCAGGGGTTCCAAAAATATTGTGAATAAGAGCGGGCTGAGACTGCATCCCTGACGGGTTGATCTAGAGATATCAAAAAAAGGAGATAGTACCCCATTTGTGAAAACTGCAGCTTTTGGTCCCGAGTATAATGTCTTAATCCACCGGCAGAAGTTGTCTCCAAATCCAAATTTTGTTAGTGCTGTAAACAAAAAATTCCATTCAACCCTATCGAAAGCCTTTTGGGCATCGAGGGATATTGCGACTACGGGGTTCGAACTATGTTTATTCATCCATAGAAGATGTAGTAATCTCCTCATGTTATCAGCTGACAGTCTATTTTTGACAAAACCAACTTGATCTTTATGAATAATCTTTGGCAACTCCTTCTCTAGCCTCATTGCTAATATTTTTGATAGTATTTTGCAATCCACATTTATTAAACTTATTGGTCTGTAATTGGCTGGGTCCGTTAAGTCTTTGTCACCTTTTGGTATTAATGATATTATTGCCTGGTTAAAACTTTCAGGGAGTGTCCCAAAATCATAGGCTTCTTGAAGTACTTT
This sequence comes from Oryzias curvinotus, assembly GCA_023969325.1. Taxonomy (NCBI): domain Eukaryota; kingdom Metazoa; phylum Chordata; class Actinopteri; order Beloniformes; family Adrianichthyidae; genus Oryzias; species Oryzias curvinotus. Next base: position 27,424,414 of record CM043720.1, read on the forward strand.
AGTTAAGAATGGGCACAATACTTCTGTAAATGTTTGGTAATATTCAACTGGAAAGCCATCAATCCCAGGTGATTTCCCAGTTTTCATCTTACTGATTGCTTTCCTAACCTCAGCTTCCGTTAAAATAGAGTCCATTGCATCCTTCCCCTCTCGTGAAATCTGTGGTATCGTCACCTTATTATAAAAAGCATCTAACTGTTCTGTGCTAGCAGCAGTTTCTGATGTATACAGTTTTTGGTAGAACTGTTCAAAGACGGCGTTAATTTCACCAGATGATGTCACCAGTCTATCATTCTTTTTTATTGCTGTGATGACGTTTTGATTGTCCAGCTGTTTGAGTTGTCTAGCAAGTAGCTTTCCCGTCTTTTCACCCTTCTCATAGAAGTTTGTTTTAAGCCGAAAAAGTGCATATTCCGCCTTTTGTTATATGTTTCATGGAGGTTAAATTTCAGTTTACAAATTTCTTTAAATGTACTTTCATTATAGTTTTGTGCTAGCTGTTTTTTCCCATTCCTTTATTTGATTTTCCAGTATTTTTATTTTCTCCCTGCTCTCTCTTGCTTTTTTAGAGCTACAGCCCAGACATTTTCCTCTCATGAATGCCTTGAGAGCATCCCATACCGTGGCCAGCCTGTCGGTTGACCCAATATTTATATCTAAAAAACATTTGATTTCCTCTTTTAATGATGCTACAAACTGTTCATCACGCAGGATACCCAAGTTTAGTCTCCATCTACCACGCTTAATTTTACCCATTTGAAATTGAATGTGTAGTTCCACTGGTGCATGATCAGTGAGAGCAATAACACCTATTTCACAATTAGTAACTAGTTCAGTGCTAGAGTTTGAGATAAGAAAATAATCAATTCGGGAATAAGATTTGTGGGAATGTGAGTAGAATGTATATTCCCTTTCCGAGGGGTGTACAAGTCTCCAGATATCTACCAACCCAATTTCCTCCTTAAGGGAATTTAATGCCAACCCTTTTCTGGTGTTGAACTTAACATTGTTAGTACTTTTATCTAGAAAATCATCAGGCACCTGGTTAAAGTCCCCACCTATCAATATATGTCCTTCTAAATTACTCAGCATCTTACTAATCTTGTAAATTAAGTCAGGTTCATCCCCATTTGGGGCATATACATTCACCAAGACAACCTTAATTCCATTAATAAGGGCCTGAATGCATAGCAGTCGTCCATCATCATCCTGAAGCTGCTTTAGAAATACAAAGTTAAGTTTTTTGTTGATAAGTGTCATCACACCACGGCTTTTACTCGACACGGAGTTGTGAAACACTTTGCCAACCCAGTCTCTTTTCATTTTTAAGGCTTCCTTATCTTTTCCAAAATGCGTTTCTTGGATAAATGCAACATCAGTACCATGAGATTTGAGGTAACTGAGAACTTTTTTCCTTTTAATCGGTGTGCTGCAGCCATTTATATTCCAAGACACCAGGTTTATATCCATATTACCCATTGTTATAGAATTTCAGAATCAGCTTCTCGTTTAACGTGACCTAGAATCCAATGACATTTTAGAACAAATACACATGCAACATAAACAACTTCCTCACTGTTTGAAAATTTCCCATAATTAACAAAAGTACAAAAACGAAAACTTAAACACTGCACTAAAACAGAACATGGCAGTGTAGTAACTCTCCAACCAAGTGTAGACTTTATTTTGGTCCGTGTGGGTTCCGAAGACTCTACCTGTCCTCCACCTGTCTTCTGGATGTAGCCACGCCTCGATGCCCCCCCTCCCCGTCATGTGTGAAAATCTTCCTCTCTCCCCTCTGCTTGCATTACTCCGTCTCCACGGCCATGTTTTCTTTAACAAAGTTTTCAGCTTCCTTCGCATCTGTGAAGCTCATGCGTTCCTGCTTCCATGTAAATCTGAGGATTGCTGGATGTGCCAGTGTGTGTTTCACCTGGCGTTGCCACAACAGCTTCATCACTGGGGAAAACTGCTTCCGCTGAGCCACACGCTCCTTGGTCAGGTCTTCAAAAAATGACAGCTTACAGTTTTCCCACAATATGCCTCTTTTCCTCTTGGCAGCCATGAGGACTTTCTGCCGGGCTGTAAATCGCAGAAATCTCACCAGTATGATGCGTGGAGGTTGGTTAGGTCCTGGACGTGGTCCCGGGCTTCTGTAGCAGCTTTCAATCTCGTATTCCACTCCATCCAGCCCGAGGCCGTCGGAGATTAACTTCTTAATGTAATCACATAGAGCGCCGTTTCCTTCCATTCCTTCTTTCAGTCCCACCAATCTTATATTCTTCTGCCGATGTCTGTTTTCTTGATCATCCGCACGAGCCCAAAGTAGATCAAGCTTCTTAGCTAGCAGCTTCTTGTCTTTAGCCACATTAGCAACTTGGTCCTCCATGTCCGAAATGCGGTTCTCGGCTCCAGTTAGCCGTAGTTGGATTGCACTTACGGCGTTCTTTAACTCTGTCGTGTCAGACTTAATAAGCGAAACATCACTTGCCACCGCGTTCAGTGTAGCGCCCACTTTAGTAATTTCTGCAAGCAGGTCGCTTATTTCGGTCCTCTGGCCCTCATGTTGATTAGCAGAGCTAGCTTCGCCAGTAGAAACAGTCGGGAGGCGCGTTTGTATACTTCGTTTTTTCTGACTCATGGCGATGTTTCGGCTGGGAGAGGAAAAAAATCTTGTATCTTAACAAGTTTAGCTGTGTTTAAATTATGCAGACGGGAAGAGTTTCGTAATTTGACGTGTAAAAATTAAGACGGGGTACGGAGCTCATCTACTATGCAGCCACCTCCTGGCACCTCATCACGTGACTCCACCACCATGTTTGACTGTTGCAGTGTTGTGCTTCTCCTAAGAAATTTTTGTCAGTGGGAAATGTGATGGTATTGCTTAGCAGCTCTTTCTGGTTGAACTGTCCAATGGATCCATTTTTGGGCTTTTGGTTAAGGAGATCCTCCACACAGTGACCAACCCTTCTTGTGGAACGGGGTCGTTGCAGTGGGACCTCTCGGGTCTGGCTGCTTGCTTTGACTGGGGGGTATCCCATAGTGACGTTCTCTGTGGTCATGACTGGGGTGGACACTGGAGTGGACTCTTCCCCAGCATATAATTTTCTCCCATCTCCATGAAGCCAGGTTTCTGCTTTGGTTTCTATTTCTATGAGTTTTTTTCTTTCTTCTTTCTTTTGTGTCATTTGATGTTTCAGTATGTTTGGTGCAGGGAAGTTCAAGCCATTCTGTGTATGTTATCGTTTCATTTTTGTCTTTTTTACGAATGACATGAAAAGTGCTTTTTTCATTCATTCATTAATTTATTTATTTGTTCCTTTCATGAAAATTAATGTTCAAATGTTTACATGTTTCTCTTACATATTGAACTTTTCATGATTGGAAGGGAGCAGAATTGAAGAACACAATTCTTATAATTGTCTGCTCCCTTTTAAACATTACATTTACATTTCTCACACTATCACCTGTACTCAGATTTCACAATGTACAGTTCCACTACACAGTAAATACATTCCATTCATTTAATACATACATTCCAAAAATTCCATTCAACAGTCAAGTTTATACAAACTAATTTGTTTAGCTTTATACATCCGTTTAAATTGGATAATATATTGACAACTTTTTAACTGATTCTCCTGAATTCCACATTTTTACCCCTGCTATAGACAAACACTTCTGCTTTCATGTTGTTTGAGCAATCTGTTGTTTGAAATCAAAATTTCTCCTATGATTTTCATCTCCCGTGGCGCTTTATAAATGAAGTTTAATTTGGTTCTATTTAAATCCTGACCTCTGACCTGAACAGAGTCAGTTGAACACTGCAGTTCTTTTCATGTCGTTCTCTTGTATTGTGACATCCGGGATAGGTCCTGATTATGTTCTTGAAGGGATTTCGGTCAGTCTGTCACTCCTGAGAAGGCTCTACAGTCTCCCAAGGTTCTCCAGTTGTGTTACTTCGGTTCTCTGAAGTCCTTTTTCTGCAGAAATGACTAATACTGTACATTTTGGAGACATTGTGTCCCATCTGTTCTTGGAATTTTTAGATGACACCCTGAAATTATGAGGTCTTTTGGCTTACCTCACTTGGACAGAAAGAGTCTGTCAAAGTTCTTTCTTGAGTCATCCTGCCCCACTCTTGCTGCTTTGGACAATAAAAAAAAAAAACATGTGCATGATGAATGAGACAGCGGTGCTTACAAACTACCACTGTCCTCTGATGCTCCAGGCTATTATGGAATCTGCTCCTCTTTAAAAGCACACAGCATGCTTGTCTGCGCAGGAGTCTTTGAGACATCTCTGACTCTTCTGTGTTTGCATTTGTCTGTGCTGGCGTGCGTGACAGCGAGACGGATGACAGCAGCAGCCTCCCGATGGCCGACAGGACAGAGATCAGCCCCGGAGGCCGGAAGCTCTCCATCCACCTCCACCTGCCGGACTTCCAGGATGGATCCACAGGTGTGTTTGTTCTGCCTGTCTGTCCTCCTGCACATTTGAACTGCTGCAAATATTGATGGTTTCGAGTTTAATACATACACTTACCCTTTAGCAGTGGAAAAGGCTCATTTGCAGCTCAGCCCAGCTTCCTCAGCGTTTGACCTATTCTGGATTAGAACCTTGTTTGCCCATCTGCGCCTCCTTTCTGGGGAGCAGATGCGCTGCTTAAATATGAATTATGTGACTCATATCTTCACCTGTGCTTCTCCCAGGATCACGCTGTTCAGACACAGGAAATTTCACAATGTTCTGAGGCTTGAAAAAGAATTACAGCTTGTGGGGCTCTGCATGGGTCAGCTTTTGCTCGTTCTGTCTGTAAAATGGCTAAATTGCCAGATTTGTAACAGTTTAAGGGGAGATTATAGCTAAATATTCTTCCCATGTGTTCTGTTGTGCTTTAGGTTCCCACAGCTCTCCATCAGTCGCTGTGTCTCGTCTGGATGCGGCGCTGTCCGAGGTGTCCGACATGAGCTCCACCCGCCGCCATGGGCCTCCCCACATCTGGATCACCCTGGAGCGCGTCTGGCTGCAGGCCGGTACGACACATGACTTATAATGATGTTTGAAAAGCCCTGGAATCTCCGGGACAATTTGATTTCAGACGTCCCACAATGAGCCTTTTACTGCAGGATTAACCATTTATCATAACGTGATCCATGTGAGTTCTGTTAGTGGAGCACAGAAATAAATCAGTTTGAATTTACTTTAAGTATGCAATGACTTTGATGAAAGCTTTTGGCCTAAAGGGATTTCAATGGGAGCCAGTTTACCTTACCAATGGTGTTAAGACTTAACGACACATTTTTAGGAGATTCCACAGATAAGATGCAGATTCTTCAAGTAAAATAGCTTTGATGTCCATATGTTAATGTGAAACTGGTTCACCGTGTTTATGAGCATCACAGAGCTTAGAGGTCAAAAACCACAACCTAAACTATCCACTGGAGGGATCCCCAAACAGTTTGCAACAAAGGGTTTCAACAGATTGTACAAAATAGGAAAATCGAAAACATTTTAAACCGATAATGCATTTATTTTCACTGCAAACTTTGACTTTTAACAAAAAGAGACTAAAAAATGTTCTCTTTTTTCTATTTTGTGAACTGCGGGGTTATCTTTATTGTTTAGACCCAGAAAAAATAAACTTCTATTTATCATTGTTGCTGTTTCTGTCAATCTTTCAGGTTTGCTTAGTTGGTGTGTTGTGAAGGTTGAGGGAAAGCATTCTCAGAAGTACAACTCAGTCCTGCACGCTCATGCAGATTTGAGTTTTTTACATTTCGAGTGGTCGGTACTTTTTCAAACACCAGAGGCAGTGGTTTCTGTGTCGTTTTCTAGGACAAAGAAAGAGCAGATGGATGGATGCATGGATGGATGGATGGATGATGGATGGATGGATGGATGGATGGATGGATGGATGGATGGATGGAGGAGCTATATTTAATCTTGTTCATAGGTTCTTCAGGTTCATATATCTGTGTTTGGTCTGAAAGTGTGAACTCCTGTATGTGAGTAAGGACAGATTGACAGAAATACAAACAGCTGTTACCTTCCTGCCTTCAGCCATCATCAGTCTGCCTGTGGATGCTCACAGGACATCACACTGATGGATGCAACAATGCTCCATCCATCCACTCAGCTGGAGTGGGTGAAGCATGAGAACCAAAGTGGGAATCCATGCAGAAAAGGCGGCGTTGCACCCAGTTAGCCAGAGAATTACAGTGCAAGACTAAAGAGGGACGAGGGAATGGACTCATGTAGAAATGCCCTGTGATTTATGTGCACTCTGCTCTAACCTTTAGCCCCAGCTGAAAACAGCCACAGGTTTGTCAATCCTTCCCAGGATTCCTATTCTTTCAGGCCACTTCCTGTCTGAATCTCACATCCTCATCACCTGATGAGAAGAAAACACAAATGCAGACTCATTATTTCAGAACAGTCTGCACAAATATAACATGCTTATTATACTTTTTTGCTGAGAACTCAGGTGAGAGCAGGAAAACACGTTACATAAACCTCCTCCCTGAAATGGATCTGTGAAGAGGAACCCCAAGGCTGAGAAACAGCCTTTTTTTGTTTGCTTCTGCAGTTTCCCATCTGTGCATCCGTGAGACCCAGGTAAACAAACCAACCCCTCCCCACCCAGCCAACACATGGGTCCCTTCCACTCAGGAGCAGCTCTCCGCTAGGTTTTCACATCACACTGAAGCAGATCTCTCCCTGTCGTGCTCAGATGATTGACAGCTCGCCCTTCCTGTGCGGACACGCCCCCCTCTTTCAGCCTCAGGGGCAGTTCCTCTTGCATTACTGTAGTCCTGCAGTACCTGCTTGCAGTCTTATTTGCTAAGCAGAATGTTGTGGGCGTGCTGTTTTGGGTTTTTGCCTGGGATTAGTCCTCATCTTCCCAGGAGGGGCAGAAGGGGGCCAGGCAGCTTTGGTGTTGGATGGCCTTATTTAGGCAAAAGTTTCTAGACTGCCCGCTCTCTTCCACTGTGCGACTGTGTGGAATTGTGTCCAAGCACTTCCGAGCAGTCCAATCTGCCTTTTAGCAGATCATCTGAAACATTTTGAAAACGTTTTACGTGCCCCCACCCCCCCAGCCTCTCTGACCTGCCCTCACCCCTGCCCACCCTCCCGCAGGTGAGCTGTTCATGGCGGATTGCCGGTTCAAGGAGGCCCAGTACTGCATAGCGGAGGCAGCGTCCCTTTTCCCCAACTCTCACTCCGTGCTGCTGCAGCGAGGTCGCCTGGCCGAGCTCCGAGGGCAACCGGACGACGCCAAAGGTCACTATGACGAGGCCCTGGCCATCCATCCGACGGGGGAGCGCATACTGGTGCACATGGTGAGCGACTGCTGCAGCGGCTGCAAAATTGAATTAAAACTTACATAACACTGCTGCACGCAAACACAGTGGGAGGCACGCACACACAAACACACACACACACACACACACACAACATGCTCGGATGCACTGATACATTAAGTGCTTTATTTGACTCTATTAAATTAGAACTGACGTATAATACAGGCGGAGCAAATGCACACACTCGCACAGCTGCACACACACTCACACTCATTTGTAATGCTTTACTTGACTTCAAGAATTACGCCAAATTGTTTGTTACGCAAGAATTGCAGAATTAAGTCAGACTTGTTCAGTCATGTACGAACATGTGCTGCAGGAAGGTTCACAAAATTTCATAAATTCAGCAAATTAAGTTACAATGAAATTCAATTCAGTTCATTTATTTCAGTCGCACACAGCACAAACAAAGCACACACTCATTCCTTCAGGCAAGCCAGTGTTTACTCTAACTCAGGGTGGAAAGATGACAAACATTGCTCTACTTTTTAGGGTTTTTCCAGATGCACAAGTAGCTCAAAATCTTTCATTTATTTATCATAAAAACCTTCAAATGTTTGTTTTTAGGATGCTTTGACAGATGTTCTGTCTTTAACCCATAAGAACCCATGATAACACCAGTGGAACCGGAACACATCAGAAATGTGTTCTGCGGTCCCCTTGGTCTGCTGCAGGGGCGGAGCTAAAACTGTTATATGGGGGCGTGGGAGGGGGCAGAAGACTTTGGAAGGTTAGCAAAACAGCAGAGTGGAAGGCCATGTCAAACGAAAGGACTAAAAATACACATTTGAAACCGTTTTATTATCGTCTCTTGTTTCTATTTCATTTATTTTTGCAATGCTTCTTAATTTTTGTCAGTAATGATACTAATGTTCACTCAAAATTGGGGGGGCACAAGTGGGGCAGAGCTTTTTGCTGGGGGGCAGCTGCCCTCTTTTGCCCCCTGTAGTTCCAGCCCTGGTCTGTGGTTCTGTAAGTTCCACGTACTTTTATTTCAAAGGAAGAACAGCTCGGGGTTCTCATGGCTTAAAAACATACTTATACGTTTTCTTTTAAAACTTGTGACAACGTTCTTCCAAAAACAGAACAGTCCAGTAAGAATGGCTGCTGTTAGTTGTGTTTTGCCTCTTTATGGGTGGAGAGAATCTCTCTATCATTTACTGGTCAATTTCAGCTGTTATTCCTGATCCGTTCAACAGTTTTCAATCCAAATGCAACTATTTCTATTAAGTTGAACTAACCTTCTCCTTAGATTGAAAATAGACTTTAAATGACTTTCATATCAGCTAAAGGGAGGGAGCAGCTCCACCTGCAGCACCGTACACACATCCGACCATCTTTTCCACTTTTGTAATTATTTCCATTTAATTCATTTAGTCAGTTTTACTACAGCAAAAATACTGCCGTTGTAGTAATCAGATTACCATCATGTGCTGACATTAGGACTGACGGCTGTGCTGTGTGGTCACACCCTCAGCAAAAGGAAAAACTTCCTTCAAATCAATAGATTTCTTTATTTTATTTTGTTATTTATTTATTCATTTGTTGTTGTTGTTGTTTATGTTTAGGGTGTTGAGGATCAAATACAAATACTACTTTAGAGGGGGAAAAATAGTTGAAGGTCCACTCATGAAAACGTGGTTTTTGGTGTTTTGAACATGTTCTTGTGGCTTTTTTCTGATGATGGAGTCTGGATTCTGGATCCAAACTGGATCCACCTGGATAGCTCCAATATTGTCGAGCATTTTTTGTTGCAAGGGTAATGTAGGGTGGGGGTTTTGAGGGACTGTTAGCAGAGTGAGTGTAAACAGATAGGCGAAGGGAAGTGGGGGTGGGCTTACTCAGAGGTGAACTTCTAATGAGCTACTGCCGCTCTGTCCATAAAAGAGAGATGTTCTTTGATATTGGCTAAAAACGTCATAATCATAACGGAAAGAGGACTGGGAACAGATCAGAAGATGATTCAGGAGGATTTAAAGGAGGGAACAGATGGGCGTGGTTAAGGCTGCATCAAAAGCTGCGTCTGGGTTAAATAGAAGGTAAAGACTGAGTGTAGTGGCTGAGTAGTTCCGCCATAGAAAGACATGCATAGCTTTTGTTCTTTGCTTGAGGCTAAAGTTTGTAGTTATGGCCACGTATTGTATGTCTAGTACACAATTTTTAGGACATATAAAGTCAAAAACATTTTTTTCGGCACATCAAGTTTTCTTTCAGCTTTTTTAAAGTATGTAGGACTTAATGAAGTTTCCAAGATTTTTTAGAGGAAACCCTGTGACAGCTTCATTCATGGTTTGTTTTTATCTTAAACAAAATTTAAGTTTGAAATAAATTTCACTGATGGTTCAAAAGTTCAGAAGATATGTTAGATGTGTTGGACTGGTGAAGCTGTGGTCCTGGAATGCTGCTTGTCAGCTGCGCAGTCATTCGTGCGTCAGCATCAGAGCTGTGATCCTTCTCGCTTTGATCATCTCCTTGCTGCTCTGTCATTCTGTCAGATGTTCTTTTTCTGCAACAAATTCTAAGAAACATCAGTTTTTCATCCTGCACCAACCAATAAGAAAACAGTAATGTGATACCCTGTCACTCCCCCACTCCTGTTCATCCCAGCCGGTTCCACCTCTGTGGGATCTTCTGGAGCTCGCTCCCTCTGTTTCTGCCCGTCTGTCCTCCAGATGATCCACTGGATTACCCACCGCGACTCTGACCTCCCAACTCTCTCAGTTGTGGTTTTGAAGGAAGCACAGAGGGGTCTTCCTGAAATCCTGAACCAGCGTCATGTGACACGGCAGCACATTTATCTGTGGTATCCATGGCTACAATAGATGATTTTGCTTAAGCATTAGCCATACTGTGACCACATAAGGCAAGCGTTAAGCTCTGGCTGCTCACTTTTAGATGGATTTGTGTGCAGTAGCGCTGTCCCAGAGGTACGCATCTCTTCCATATTTGGCCTGTGGGAGAACCAATCCCAGGGGGTGAACCGCTGAAACAAAGCCAGCTGGCGGCGACCTACTCTGGGTTTCTTACAGGACAGATGTGTCTCAGTCTGAGTTTGCATGTGTGGGTGACTGCACATGTGTTTCGGCATGACTGTGTTTGTGCATGCCAGCTTTCCTCTATGGATTTGGCCCACATGCGGACTATTTGTGCTTTTTTGAGTAAACTATATGAATGCATTAGAGCCTCTCTTTTTTGCAGGCAAGTAATTGACCCAAATACAAACCCTCTGCATTCTGGGAAGGAGATGAGTAGTGGGACAGTGCTTCATTAGACATGCTGGAGGAGCATTGTGGTAAATAACTGTATTCTTCCACTGTGACAGAGCGAGTGGGACAGTGCGTGGGACCTTTGATTTGACGCTCTGTCTATATTGTAGCTGCATCAGGCTGCCAGATTCCAGCCTACAGTTGCTGCTACTCTGAGCAGCTCCGTGCATTTATTTTTGTACTAGATCTGCTGTGGACGCTTTGTGTGCCAGTGGCCCATTTACTCTGCTCTGCCTTAAAGGGAATTCTGGTGATATTCTTGGTTGATATTTTTAAACCTGAGCTATTATTCTGCAAAAGTACATACTGTACTTTCCTTGACGGTTCTTTAGATGCCGGCAGCTTTTTAATGACTTGGCTGCACATTAAAGAGGATGCACTCCTCCTGTGTTATAGCTGCAAACCTCCTCCTACTTCAGTCAGCACGTCTAACTTCCTTTCAGTCCTTTTGTGGACATTAATAAGTACTATGGATCAATAATTTCTAATATAAGGTCAGGAAACACGTTTCTGGAAATTCAAGATTAAAATAATTATGAAACAATCTACTGTAAATAAAACTTTTTTTAATTGAGAAGATTTTCTATTTGTGAGAATTCCTTTTATTCTCTGTATCTCAGGTGTCTTGCAAAGCTTCGGTGTACGATATATAACTAGTAAATTGTGCTAAAAGTAATGCAAAATATTGACTCACTTTAATATATCTGGAGCAAATTGGCTGATTTGAGCGGTTTACTATTTTATGAATAATTCGCTAAAAGAAGAATAAGGATTAAACGTCAAGTCAAAGTTTTTGAATGTGCTGATAGTACATGGACTGAAGTACGGTGGCCCTGAAGTCCAAATCACTCAATCACTCAATGCAGACACATATGAAAGATCACAATGACAATTAAGAAGGAAAACAAATAATAATTAAAAAAAACATTATAGTCTAGAAATCAAAATTCTAGAAACCAAAATGTAAAAAATATATTTTGTCTAACCAAATAAAATATTAAAAATGAAATTATATAAGAAACCTGAAAAGCTAGGAACAATGGGACATGACTGATTTGAGTTTTGAAGCAGAGGGAAAGCAGAAGGAAGTTTTTCCTGAACTTTAACAGAAGCTTTAAGAAATGGGACTAATCGTTTCCTGTTCAGAAAGTGAACAAACATCACCATCCAATCAGTGATGTCCCACCATCAGTTCATACAAATGTTACAATACCATGATTTATTGATTGTATAACTGCTGTGCTGGACAGGATGTGGTTGAAAACCCTGATGTTTTCACTGCTCAACACATTGTGCTCTATGTCTGGATCTACGATTTTCAAATGCTCTAAAAATATCCAAAAGTCCTTGCAAAGAACCTGTGTGCATTAATGCTTACTAGATTGGGGAAAATAGACCACAATGCATTGCGTTTGAACAATATTCGTGGAAAATATGTTTAAATGTATTTTTTTAGAAATAAAACATCAATGTTTTCATCATTAGAACACATTAGACTAATACACAGTCGTAGTGAAATGCTCGACAATTTAAAATCTAAAAACAAATAAAAATAGTGAGCACAGTGTCCTAGTTGCTTTTAAAATCCAGGACACCAGACATTCCAGACATTCCCATATAAAACTATGTAGGTTTGAGGTTTGTGACAAAGTGCAAGGCCTGACTCATCATTGTGACCTGGACTCTGGAGTGGGACGGTCGTCTCTGTCCACCAGGAGGTTCACACACTGGTGCATTTTTATTTACAAATCTCTTCTTGGACTTTTACCTTCCTACATTTGCAGCCTGATCAAGCTGAGGACTGTGGAATCATACGGACTGCGCTCAAATGACCGTCTATCGCTGGCTGTTCCATTTGCTCAGACAGAACTGGGAAAAAAGGCTTTTGTCTTTTCTGCCCCCCCACATGGAACGCTCTACAAAAAAGATGGAAATTAAAAGAACTCATTCCTCTGAATATTTTTAAATCCAGGCTGGGATTGGAGGAGAAAGTCACTTTTAACTGTTTTACATGAGCTCTCATTTTTATTTATTTTATGTTTTTGATGTTAACATTTTTATTGTAAATGTAATTTATTGTTTCCCCCTAGCCAGGACTCCCTTGAAAAAGAGATTATTAATCTCAATGGGACAATTCCTGGGTAAGTAAAGGTTAAATAAAATAAATAAATAATAAAATATAGTTTTATAGGGAGTAGAGTGGGAATGCTGACGTAATCCGTCGGTCTAAATCATGGCTGCCCGATCCTGGTCCTGGAGATCTCCTGCCTGCCTGTTTTCCAGTCTCTCTTCTCTACTTTCTGCTGAATAGCTGACTCAGGTGTCTCCTTATGCTGATTCATTTAACACATCTAATCAGCAGCAGGAAGTGCAGGGAGAGCTTCAAACCAGGCAGGGTGGTAGATCTCCAGGACCAGGATCGGCAGCCCGGTAGAGGAAGGTTCATCTCCCTCAGGGAAAACAGCAAAAGAGGAGATTCATCTGTCTGTGTCACACTTTGATTCCTGCATGTTTGTATTTGCACCTTCAAAATGTGCTCATATTCATCTAAAAAATATCTGGATTGTATTTTGAGTGTAGACGCCTCCCCTTTTCGGGCGGAGTTCTAAGTTTTATCTTGTGGAGTTGGTCTCCAGGCAGGAGCTGTCCTGCCGTTGTAATGTGGAGAGATAAGATGAAGAGATGGTTGCATGTTATGCAAAGGACTCAGCTGAAGTGTCCAAACCTTTTGCCCAAAAACCGGCACTTCAGGTTCATCTTATTGAAGCACAATAATCCCGTGTGGAAGCCACAGACTTTTCCCTGCAGCCAAATGGACGTGGGGAGAGGTCAAACCCTCAAGTGGAATCCAAAGGCAAACAGCTGGTTTGTAATATTTACTCATGGGAGTGTCCCTCCACAGGCCTGCGTATTGCCCTCAGTTGCTTGTAGCTTTAAGCTGAGCATGCGATAGACAGATAGAGGTGCAGTCATCAGACTGTGACTCACAGCTCCGATCAGTGGGTTTCTGAGTATTTTTGGTTGGATGAGGGTGTGGCAGAGCAGAACTACACCATCATGGTTGGGCAGTTGTGTCAGGATCCGCTGGGTAGAGGCAGTGTCAGCTGTCACACATTTGCCTGTCTGAGCCGCTTGCTTCATCACGGTAAGCGTTTGGTTGACACGTGCGTATGCGCGGCACGCAGTCAGTGTGTATGTGTTCTGGTCCTCACACACGGCCCAGCCTGGCTTCCAGCAGGGGAATGGAATGAATGTGACCCACTCCCAACATCCACCTCCTCTCCAGCTCGGGAGCGGAGCCTCCTCTGAGTCAGTCAAACGCTTTACTTGTACTCCTCTTTTTCCAGCCTCACGCTCAGGACGAGCACTTGTGCTCATTGAATTAATCGCATTACAATTACCGAATGCCTTCCTTTCTCTCTGTGGCGTTCTCTCTCTGTGGGTGGGGATGGTTGTCAGCTGATTAGATAATGCAAATACATTATTTATAACACTTTGGTCGTTCTCCCTGCTTTATGGAATTGCCTAGCAACCAGGGAAATATATTCTATTGAGCAAGACCTCTGATAACCATGAATAGAGAGAAGGAAGAAGGCAGAGTAAGAGAAAAATTAAAGGGGGGGTGAAACAGGGAGACAGTTGGGAGTTGGCTGGTGCCTCTGTTGCTAAGTATGGCTCAGCTGAACTCATTTATTTTTTTTTCTTTGACGCCTCTGTCTTGTTCTTTTCTCCATCTCCCTGTTTTTAGACATGGTTCCCAGTTTAGCTCTTTTTCACTCGCTACCCTTCCTCCCTTCCCACCTTCCTTCCTTCCTCCCTTCCTTCCTTCCTTTCCTCCTTTCCTCCTTGACTCAGATATCAGCCTCTTTTTCTTCTCTCCGTGCGGGTCAGCATGTGCCTCCTTCTCTGTTCGGTTGTGCATTTGCTGGAGTGATGTAATCTGTTGAAAGACGAGGAAATACCTGAAGCTGCTGCTTGTTGTATTGATGCATGCACGGCCCTTTATACCAAATGCTCTTTTAGGCACAAAGCGCTCAGCTCAAACGCATAATGAGCCGAGAATTGTCAGTTTCAAGAAGATGCAGCAATATTTGTAGATTAGATAAGAACCTTGGGGAGTTTGTAAAAGCATCAAAATTGAGCTGCAAAGAGCAAAGGGCTGCATGTGAGGTGGTACAGACAAGGACAGCTTCGCTGGCTTGAGGCATGGATACTGGCAGGTCTCAAACATTTGTTGGGTTGCTGGCATTCAACACAAAGCTTTGTTTTTTTACAGAAAACAGACCCTTTTTAATGGACCCACTAAGGAGAAAACTTTGTCACACGAGGCCGTTGCAAAAAACAAAACCTTAGAAATAAATCAACATTTTTTACCCACTTGGCAGATTTTCTTTAATTAAGCAAAATAGGTCCACCAATGGGGAAAGAAAACGTGTCTTCCCAAGAATTGTTATTTTAAGATCAAGATTCGAGTCACAAAGATGTTTTCTCAAACTAAGATTATTTGCTATTGAAAATCTAACTTGATGAGTTTATTTTTCTTGCAAAGACTGAAACTAAGACAACTTCTCTTGAAACAAGAATCTTTTTGATTTCTTAAGATGCGGTTTTTGGATTTTAAACATTGGTCTGGGGCAGGGGCGGGCAACTCCAGGCCTCGAGGGACGGTGAGTTTGCATGATTTCCAGAAATCTGAGCCCTGGTTCAGCTGTTTCCAGCCAATTAGAACATGGCAGAGCAGGGTACGTTGGAAAACATACAGGAACGTGGCCCTCGAGGCCTGGGGTTGCCCACCCCTGGTCTGGCAGATAAAATGATCACCAATAACACCCAGAAGAATCAAACTCAGCAAAGAATAGAAATGATTTAGGATGTTTTTTAATGGTTTTTTCCTGCACAATCAAAACATGCCTGGCAGTTTTCCAAACCTGCTGAGGAAGGCGGTTCTATAGTCATACTGTCATGCACCCCAAATAAGTTTTCATTTTAAATAAAAATAAAAAAGGATGGGGTTCATAGGAGTTTACCCTCACTGAAACTGCTGTAGATGTTACCGTGTTAAAAATGTTTTCAAGACAGTGAGTACTTTTATTTCTACAGCAAACTGTATTAAGCTACGTTCACACCTTTGGCAATGCTTACTCAAGTGGCCACTGGCTGTAAGCATGAGCGCATGTTGAAAGTTAAACCAAGTCAAACTTTGAACAGTCGGGGAAGTGGAAGTGACGTATGGATGGCGTCCCTTTTAATTCCCAGAAGTGCCAACCATTGGAAAATTGATCATAAGGGAGAAATCAGTCTTGCGGTTTGTGCCATTCACATACTCAGCATTAGACTGTTAAAGTCTGCTAGTGGTTACTTGTTAAACCAGTCAGGCTACAATTACTTTTAAAAACTATCTGTTCAGTCTGCACGGTTTCAATGTTTACTTCACATGTAATTAAAAATATTGAAAATGTTGGGATCTGAGTTAAGTAAAGAAGGGAAAATTCAAGAATACTCTTGGAAAAAGTAGCCTATTTAAGTGTACTACAAGTATACTTAGTCTATACTGAAAGTGAGGCAGTGTACCTGAAGTTTACTTATACTATCTATATATTGTAAATGTAAAGTGTTCTGATTCCTAACGCCAATCAAAGCTAATGAACTGCTAGTTGAGTTTTGTATTTTGAAGCCACAGCGAGGCTTTGGCTCAAACACCCAATAAGGCTGTGAAGCATTCTGAACACCTGTAACAAAGGTCAGTACAAGCTGGAACGGCACAATGAGGAACAATAAGGAAGCTAGCATGACAAAGGGGAAAGTAGCCAACCTTTGCTCAGCTCACTTTGATTGAACAGCTCATGGGATCACAAGTTCAGGTGGTTCAGCGGCAGGCCGTCAGGCTTTTGGGTTCCACATGTCAGGGCTGTTCTCTGCAGGGGCTCAGCAGATCGGTGACCTAACAAGCCGTATGGCTGTAAAATCTATAAAGCTCATGGATGTGGAGCATGTCATACTCCACCCTGTCATTTCCAATATCCTTCTCTACCTTGTGCCTAAACCAAATGAATGACTTTATAAGTATTTTCTCGTACAGTCGCAGCTTCTCGGCTCAACAGGCAGCAGAGCTGACATGTCCGCTCTAAATTTAGTCTTCAGCTGTCTCTCCCTACTGTCTCAAAGACTTTTTGTGCTCTTTTGCTGAGAAATGATTTGATCATTTTAGCTCAAACAGAGCCTCAGTCATTAAGCTCACTCACTGCTCAGTGTGCATTAAGCACATGCATGAGCTGAACAGCACTTCATCATTGATATGCAAACTACTTCATAATGAGAAGTTTTTTTATTTCTGTTAAATAAGCTGGGATTTCCATATCTCTTTGATGGCTTTGTGCATCTATTTAAGTTGTGTGTTGTTGTTTTTTGTGAATAATATAAGCTAAAGCCAAACAAATAAAAATGTGATGGTGGTAATCCATCATCAAATCGATTGACGGAAGGGAAGAGGATCTTTCCTCCGTCTTGTATTTGGCAGGAAATAGCTCTGACTCACATCCACTCGCTCAGCTTGGCTTTGCTCAAATGGCACAACTAGAGACAAACCTGTGCTGCAAAGCCAAGAGGGATGCGTGACGGTAAAACGAGAGACAGGTGGCAAAGATAATTATGCAATAGAGACTGGACCTCTGCCCCCCACCCCATTGGCTGGAATATGGAAGTGGTTGGGCTGCTTCTTGTTGGGCTTCTCTGTCGTCTGGGAGCAGTGGGGAAGAGCTCGCTGGTGACTGGCAGAGGTTTTGGGCGTTGCGTGGGGCTTCTGGGATGTTCAGAGTCTGTCTAGTCTAGTAGCAATAGCTATTGTTCATATCTTATGACTGATTCTATGTTTTTTGTACGATTATTGGTGTGAAACCCGTTGAGACAACTGTGCTATATAAATAGAACCGACTTGAGTTGTCTCATTGTCTCGATGGGGTCATGCTTTTTTGGTCACTCGCCTCCTAACCAAAGGGGTTTTGTGCCAGCCGCTCCCCTCTCAGTATGTTTGAGCACTTTGATCTTTTGGGTTGCTTGTTCCATTGCCCACGAGACTCTAGAGAGTATCTTGAGATGGTGGCAACTCAAGCTCAGTGCTGACTGGGGATGCAACGATTCACTTTCACCATGATCCGGTTCAAGCTTTGATTCTTGGGTCACAGATTTGTTCCATTCAATATATGATTTATGTACAGTATTCCCTCGCCCTATTGTGGTTCATCTATCACGGTCTCATGTTTTGCTATTTTTTTCATTGTAACTTTGCATGCATGTGTCCTGCATCTTGATTGGCCGGAGACCTCGTCGATCAATCTCCTCCATGCCGTGTCACCTATAGGGGCTGCTCTCCAAATCTACATTAACCTTTGACCTTGATCAGATCTTTGTTGTCTGTAATACTAGACTTGTTTTTCTATGAAAGTTGAACTTTGAGAGTTTAAACAAGATGGGAAATTGTGAAAATGTTGATGTCTTGTTTGAGAAAAGTGTGTAGATTGTGTGATGGGAGGTTTCACAGCCTCAAAACATCTGTAATCTGACTTTGTGGATATATTTCTGGAATGCATCCCCTGTGATAATTGCAGGAACATTGCTTTACAAAACAAAAAACTGAAAATACTGAAAAACCCTTTTTTAAATTAGCAAATAAGAAAGAAACAATGAAGAATGACCTTTTAGTTGGCTTACGCTAAGCTTGGTGTAATGCAATAAAAGGAGATTAATATATTATAGTAAATTAAGTAGGACACATGGGTTTGACACTTTCAAAGTAATCAAATGCAAACGTGTGCAGTAGGTATGCAGTGATTCACTTCCCCACAACTTGGTTCAATGGTGTACTATACGGTTTGGTTTTAAACCAAGAATTGTGGCATCCCAGTGCTGACTACTGTGGACTTGAGGAATGTGCTGTAGGGCTACATGGGTTTGGTTTGGTTCTTCCAATTAGGACTGTCTGACTAATGTGTCATTTTGCTGAAACATTTTGCACTTTTTTTTGGTCGGGCTTGCTGTAATGCTGCTCTTGTAAGTGGTCCAAACCACCAGAAAATGGGATCCGGTTATAAATACTGTTTGTTTAATGATACTATCACCGGAAACCAGACCTGACCACAAAGTAAAATCATGAAAACTCAGCTGCTTAACCCTTTTACAATGGAGCTTTAGTGATTACATTACCGTAACTCTTCAACCGCTTACATAATTAACGTCAATTGACTGTTCAAATCACTAACTGTCTTCACCTCCTCGCTGTTCCAAGTGTTCTCACAAGTTATTTCCCAGCATTATCTTGGCTCACACCTCTCCAAACTTGTGTTGTTTATATTCAAAATATCCCTCTTTAGTCCACTTCCACTCTTTGGTTCGTCTGTGTTCACACAGTAATGAGCCATCTGCCCAAATATGAAACAAACTGGCCAATTAGGCCAAAGCAGCTTATTTAAATAGCACCTTTAATACACAGAAGCAATTCAAAGTCTTCTCCGGACAAACAGCCCTGCCTCGAAACGCCCTCAGATTTGCCTTAAAGGGATTAATGGCCTTAGGGAAAGGACGAACGAGTCTCATCATAAGAGCTGTGTTTACTGTCAATTTAGCTCCATTTGTTGAACAAGTTAACCCGACATAAGCCACTACAGCTTGAAGGAACTGCAACATAATGTTCATAGAAAATGCATTTTCTTGAACAACAGACTGTCTCTTGTGTTTCCTATTTAAGAGAAACAGCTGTTACTAGCATGTGTTGACCTGTATTATTTACCTTCTAGCGTTTCACTTGTTGTCTAATCATCTTCGTGCAGGAACACACTCGTAAACGTGTCTTTAGTCCTTTCTGTTTTCCTGGGAGACTCGTAAATTGTGACCCATTGATTGTACTTTCCCTGGTGTGGGCGGACAAACAATATGGTTTGAACATGAGTTGCTTGTAGGAGCAATGCATGAAAGCATAGTGAATAAAGAATGTGATCAAACCACAGTAAAAATGTAACTGCATCCAGTCACACACATCTGTTTACTCAAACATGACCACTAAGTTACATTCTGGAGTATTTCCTCTAAAGTTATCTCTGCTTTTTCGCAACTTTTGTTCTGATGTTTTCTGTTTGTGTTGCAGCAATTGAGTGAATAATGAACGTCTGTTTGCATGTGTGTGTGTGTGTTTGTGCGTGTGTGTGTGTGTGTGTTCTAACTAAAAGACCAGAGCCCCTGGACAGCTGTATGTCATTTCCAGCCCAATTAATATGGAACTTGTGAGCAGAGACCACATAACAAGGTTTGCCTGTCTGACCTAAGGCCAGCTCAGGGTGCGTGCACGGGAGGACATGATATCCAGCGCATGTCTGCTGTCATCTTCAGCGTGCATGTTGCCCTGCAGTTAGCAGTTTGTGTGCAGCTGCAGATCTGTCACTTTATGCTGTTGGTCATTTGCGTGTCTTTGATCAGATGGAGGCGGGACATTTACCCAAACACTCCAGAGCTTTCACATCATGATGCAGCACACTGAAAAAAGACATTTTGGATGGTATTTTGGGTGTTTTTAACACCTTATTTATCTGTTTTTCTGATGATGGAGGACAAATATGAAGAAAAATAGTCTTAAAATTGTATTTCTGAGTTTTTCTGTAACCCTTGTTCTATCCTAGACACTTTAACATTGGGAGTGGGGTCATTTAGACCCACTAGACAGAGCTCTGAACCTTTGTTCTTCAATGATTTGTGATCTTCACTGGTGTCCATGGATTACATGAAATCCTCTCCACCTTTATCCACCTTTGTCATGGTAGGGAGAACACCTCAATGGAAGGGGGGGTCATCTGGACCCTATAGGACAGCACAATTCAAATGTTTAAGAAGCAGGAGCAGTTGGATTCAGTTCAGGTCAGAGGTCAACAAGAAAAAGGACACTGATTGGTTGATTGGTGGCTTTAAATTGTCCCTAGGTGTGTGTGGACCTCCAACAGACTGGTGACCTGTTCAGGGTGTACCCCCCACCTCTGGGATAGGCTCCAGCAACCCTGTGGCCCCGGATTCAACAGGTTCTGAGGATGGATGGAGATAAGCCTCTGTAACAGCTCAGGCTATTTGGTGATCCCCCTCATCCAACCTTAGCTGATGAGTATCAAGCATGGAGGCGACTTTTGGTCTGTCCCAACTGTAGATCTGAACCCACTGAGCCTTTCAGTCTCAGAGTGGATGCTTTCCTGCTCAACCCCTGAGCTGGTGCAAGTGAGTCATGGCCTGTATTATTATTTTAAACTTTACTTCATGCCAAACCATTCCATATATCAGAATGAAGATGAAGATTTTACACACCTGTAAAAGACTCGTTTACAAGCATCACAAACAACTGAATGTGGTTGTTGATGCTGCAGTGGAAGGCAAAATCCCTGATGATCTCAAAGCATCTACTTTGTTTGAGTTTTGTAGATTTATAAGCATTTTTATTCAATAAGTGAAATCTAATTTTTGTCCATTATTATGTTTTCTTTGTGTTAAAATAATATTTGTTTGTTGATCTGCAATAATTAGATGTGACAAACAGGCAAAGACATCTTTTCATTTTTTTCAAAAAGGTAGAATATGGTTCACATTCTTGACACCAGCCTGTAACCCTTGTTCTATCCTAGGCACTTTAACATTGGGAGTTGGGTCATCTAGACCAGTGTTTTTCAACCTTTTCTGAGCCACGGCACACTTTAACCATAAAAAAAATCCCGCGGCACACCAGGATCCAAAAATAAAAAAAAATTAAAAAAACAAACAAACGGAGAAACTCATAGACTGTATTGATCTACAGCCCCTCTGCAATCTCACGTGCATTTTTGAGATAATTGTTGCAGAAAAAGCTGGAAACTGCAGCTGTTTATTTCTAAAAGATGCAATAAAAGTTAAGTTAGAAGATTTAAAAACAGTTTGATGTGTGTTCGTTGGTTTCGAGACGTTTAACAACAGATCTCCTTGTTTGCTTTCACTCTCACAACCCAATGCATCATGGGAAATGTAGTACATTAAACGGCCGGCGGAGATCGCGTCTCAGAGCTTCATTGTTTTATTTTTTTGTTCCACGGTCTGACACCGGATTCTGTGGAAAGCTACACCACTACAGACGAGCTTTAGCTGGTATTTTTGTTGGAACTGAGAGACTTTACGAGCTAAATTGGGACAAGGAAGTGAAGACTTTAACCACTTCTGATTGGTCAGACTGATGACATGTGATTAAGCCTTCAAGAATGATTGGTGGAGACAATTAAAGGGGCGGGACTTTTCCAAATTACAGCCGGAGCTGTAGCTATATCACGGTACGTCATTCTTATCAAAATGTCTTTAATAAAATAAAATAAACGCAAAGAGACAGTGCGATGAACCTTTTTTTTCTCAATGTTTGTGATCTTCATGGTTTTAATGGATTACATGAAATTTTTCCAGCTTTATCCACCTTTGTCATGGTAGGGAGAACACATCAAAGTAAGGGTGGGGTCATCCAAGATAGCACAAGGGTTAAAAAGGTTGTTGATTTTAAAATCTGTGCTCATGGTTTCTGTGGAGAGAGCCACACATGCCAAGTTCACGATCAGAAGTCATTAAAACATGGGAACCAAAACGTGACTTACCCCAACACGATCTAACAAGTCAGGATTTGTTTAACTTTTGCTTTTTAGTCGCACACAGTCTGCCTGTTTGTTCCCAGTCCTACCCCTGGGGTCATGAAGGAGAACAGGCAATCATAGATGGCACTAACTCTCAGATACCACTGCAGGTAAAAACCCAGATAGATCAGACGCTCAGAAATAACACCACTGCCAAAACAGCCCCCCCTAGAAAAAGGTCTTAATTCTTGTATTATTTTCTTAAATTGACAAAAGAAATCTGCCAACAGGGTAGGAAAAGAATTCCTGTATTAGGAAATAAAATCCTTGTCACTAAGACATGCTTTCTCAAAATAATATTAATTTGTTAAAACATTCTTGATAAGAATATTTTTCTTGCAGGACAGAAAATAAGACAAGTTCTATAGATTCGGTTTGCAGAGACTTTCTTGTTCAAAATAGGTTGTCTCAGCACACAAATGAATGGAGCATGGAGGAATTTATCCCTGTTGGAGCAGGTAGTTGGAGGGTCTGCATCGATCTAAGGGATTATTTAAAACACCACCAGCCTTCTGGTTTCTTTTTGACATACATTTTTTTGAATGACGACAAATGTCACATGACTGCAAAGGGTTTGCACTTCTCTGAAGGCGTCTTTACGACAACGGGAAATGGGAGGAGAGGAGTATCTTGGTTTTAAAGTGAGTAGATCCTCTGGGACATCACAGCTGAAATGCTCTCTATGACAGGCTGCTACCAAAGACAGCTGGTATCTCTGTGATGAAGCAGGGCGTTTGTAGAGTCTTTGGGTAACTTTTCCTTTTGTGTTTTGCTCTGCAGATTTTATTTACTACACTTAAAAAGGATTTGATGAGCTAGCTTTGACTTTTGCATCGCTGTGCCCAAAGGGTCGTCTGCTGGTGAAAACGGGACGCGCCCACCTGGCTGAGAAGGTGCTGCGGGATGCAGTTCAGTTCCACAGCACGTCCCACGAGGCGTGGAGCGGCCTGGGCGAGGCTCTGCAAGCTCTGGGCTCCAGCCAGGCTCCAGACTGCTTCCTGACGGCCCTGGAGCTGGAGGCCTCCTGCCCCATCCGGCCCTTCACCATCATCCCCAGAGAGCTCTGAGGGGGCTGGGAAAAGACCAGATGAGACTCCGACTTTTGACTAAGACACAACCTTTTGGTTAGACACTGATTCCTGACAGTGTATTTAAATCTGGATTTGTCATATTTACTTACAATAATATTTAGGGAAAGGTTTCTTTGTGTTTTTGCAAAGTATTATAGTCATTACACATTGGAAACAGGCTTATCTTTAAAAAACACCACGCTTTCTCTTTTGGATCATTGGATTCAGGGATGTAACACAGAAAGGGAACTCTCTAGGTTTTAATTGTTAATGGCACATCACCCATTTAAAAACTACGACCAACACTTTGGTTTTATTCAATGTATATTTTTATGTGGAACAGATGACAGAAATATTTTTGAAATGTGTGGTGAATGAAGAACGAAACTTCAAATACAACATTAATTTAAGTCACAACTTAGACCTAAAAATCTCTTTTCAATTATAAATCAAAGAATTTTATTGATTTGAAGTGGAAATTAGAATAATGCCGAAAACCTTAAAAATACCGTAAATGGAAATTATCAAAGTAAAGTAGTTTTTTTTCCAAAATGAAAATGAAAATGTTTTTGTGTATCTTAAAAAAATTCAGTAAAAAATTGATGATAAATAATCTGTAAAAAGAAATTCAAACTGTGTGATCAGAAGTTGTGATGTCCACACTGTGGCTCATGATGACCAACTTCTGACGCTCAAAGACTCATCTTCTTTGAGTTTAGTAAAATGGTCGTGGATTTTACTTTTTAATTTCTAGACTTTATCTACAAAATTTGTAAACAAATTTCCAGGCTTTGAAGGAAAATACTTTTTTACTTTAGAGGGTTTCCAGTGGGCTCTCTAAACCTTGACTAAATCACTGACTGTATATGAGAACTGGACTGAGTGAGTGTGACATCACCAAAAAAAATTATTCACCTCCATCTCCAACCAATTGAAATCTATTCAGTTGCTTGTTTTTTGCAATACGCCGCCACGTCACTAAGCAGTGATTGGTCCACATCAGACTGAGCCACGGTTTCTATGGCAACCATTCAAACCAATCAGGAGTGAGTGCAGGCTCTGGAGAGTCTGTCAATCAATCGTCTCAAGCATTTGACGTGAAACCACCACTGTCATTGAGGCCTCAGTTTCTAACATGAATAATTTGCACTACAGAAAAGAAATATCCATTAAAAAATGAGGAATATCAAAACATGTTTAGAAAAAAAGTATCAGAGCAAGAAGGTTTATTCTGACCAATAGAATGACTGAGTAACAGCTGTTTATTTCTCTCTGAATGTTGGTTTCTGCTTCTACTTCCTGTTTAGATTGCAGAGGGGAGGGGTCACTCAGTCCAGTTCTTGTATACAGTCAGTGGATCCGATTCAGATGAAACTGCTGCATCTTGGGTATTTCTTCTGTGTTAGTGTGTTTAAAGAACCAAAAGGATGTTGTATCACTCTGTAACATGGAGGTTGTTTATTTTCTCTGTAAATTAAGTTCATCATGTGACATTCAGTTTATCTCATTCCAGGTGTTATTTGTTAGAACTTTGAACCCAAAGAGAAGCGTGTTCTTCATGGTTATGTATGAGTGGGTGTCAGTACGCCGGTCTTTCATCCTGACTGTTTGTCTAAGAAGAAAAAAACGATTTATTTGTTTCATAAAAGTCATCTCTAAACATACATTTCTGCTCATTTATGTCTCATTCAGTAACTCACACAATCCCATTACATCAGTAAAAAAGCAGCTTTGGTACAGTTTGGCCTTAATTTTACTCTTGACTTCTGTAAACAAATGACTCAGCTGTCAGGATTTTTCTACTTGATGGTTTTCTTGTCGTTAGTGTTTTTAATAACGTCAAGCGGTTGATCGCTGCTCCCACCCCACTGTGCTTCACACGCCGCACTCGTCAGGCTAATGTGAGCTGTCACAGGAACATGGCTTGCTGTGGGAGGAAACGCCAAACTCTGGCTTTAATGTGACCACATGATGAAGGATGAAAGGCCTTTGATGTTTCTCATGTTGCCTCCTCCATGTTGAATCAGCTGTTTCTTGGATCTTTGCATTAAAACAGTAAGTTTTGGAAAGATGAATGATCATTTTAGGACAGTGTGAAGCAAGCATCACCATAAATGGAGTCTACTTCCTGTTTCGTGCAGTATTGTTGTGGGCGTGTCCTAATGCAGGTAAGTCTGTAAACCCTGACTCCTTAAGCTTTGTGTTTTGTTTTAAATAATCCTTTTGGCCTTTTTCCATTTTCTTTGTCCTCTCAGCACAGATTTGACTCATCTGTTCATTAAGCTGTCTGCCTGCTTAAACCAACAATGGCCGCCACATGCCGCGTCTTCACCTGCCCTGCTGCTTGTGACTAAGAGACGTCACTTACGAGTGCCGCGCTGCATCAGTGTGAGCGACGGGACTGGCCTACTGGCTTATGTAATACTGCCAGCACCGTTTTCTGCCTCCGAACTCCCTCCTCCTCCTCCTCCTCCTCCTCTCCCAGCCTTTCTGATGCGATGTGATGTGGCTCGGTTGCCTAGCAGCCAGCCCCTTGTTTAAGTAACTGGGGATGCAGAGAGATATGTAGTCTGCTGAGCAACATAGGCGCAGCTCACACACAGCACAGCACAGGCAGATAATACCCCCGCTGTGGGGCTTTGCAGACTTGACAGTGTCTGTTTGATGTCTGCTGTTGCCATGTGAGGTATGAGCCGGCTGTAATCAATGTCTCGAGCTGCTGCAGATTGATTTGTGGTTATGGGAAGAGCCCCTGCCTTCGCTCCCAGCAGAATCCTTTCTGAACTGTTGTGCATCCAAACCCACCCACTCCTTTCCTTTAAAGCTCCACAGTCACCCGTGGAGCCGTCACTCCAGGAGCGAAAAGCCTTCATTCATCAATACTTTGACTTCTGGCACAGAAATGATCGATCTCCGTCATCTCAAAATCTATTTTTACTTTTTCCCCAACTCTCCCCTGTTTCAGCCTCTCCTCATTAGCACCGTGTGAGACACCTACGCGGGGGCTTCGGGAAAATGAATGGTTCAGTCCCGGGGGGAAGGAGTGGAAAGTAGCAGCGCTTTCACACAAGTGTGCAGAATGAGGGCCGCATGGGCGCTCTGGGTGGTGGACAGAGTGCAAGCGTACATGCAGGCACCATGGCCTTAGTGGATCTGGTAAAGGGAGGAAAAGCAAAAGCGATGAGCTGCTTTTCAGCATGAAAATGGTCAGACGATGCTCTGCTGATGGTTCACACAGGCTCACAAAGACACTGCAAACATGGAGGGACGGCTACTTGGAAAGATGCTTCCAGTGGATAGGAGGCTAAGAGCACCTTTGCGGTGACAGCCGGGGGGTGGCATGGAGGGCACAGGCTGGGTGGAGATGATGGAGTTGCCCCAGAAAGAAACTCTAAACCATATTTGTGATGTCCTAATGGGGCTGTGGAGTCGTGCATAGGCCAGGGTGAGCCAGAGGTTAGGAAGATCAAATGTGGCTCCAAAGTTTAATTAGTAAATGAACTGAGAAGAAATTGTGCAGAAAGGACTTCAAAGCAAATGTTTTAGCATCTGAGTGTTTTTAGGGGAATACATTTCTTGAATTTAGCTAAAAAAGGGAAATTTCCAACAATATCTTCAGGATCCAACAGTTTTCATTTTTATTTCTGTTGCGTTTTGAGGCGACATGCAAACAACTGAATAGTGATGGTGATTTAAACAAATATAATAGCTGTTTATTTTTCTACAGAAGTTTTTTTATGGAGCCATAAGATACTTCCTGTTTGGAATACCAGGGGGAGGGGTCACTCAGTCCAGTTCTCATATACAGCCATGGGTGTCACCTGCTGTGACTTTTTATTCACCACAGCTGCCAAACTGCATTTGACCGCTCCGTTTTCAGGGATTGGTGGTCATTTAACTCTTTTTGTCCTCCTAATGGTGTTTTACCTTTGCCAAGTTTTAGATTTGTCACATTTTCCTGCAAACCTGGAAGAACCAAATGTTTCTACAATGACTCCAATGATAAAAGAACAAATAAAATAATATAGCCATTTTCTGTTGGTGACATCACACTCACTCGGTCCAGTTGTCTTATACAGTACAGTCAGTGGTTGTACCTGAACGGGGGAGTAAAAGGGAGCTAAGTAACACTGAAAGACCTTAAACTAAAACAAGAACAGATAAATGTATCCATGCAGTTTCTAGTTGGTGTCACGGCGTCTTCAGAGCAAAGGCAGAACAGACCTAATGCAAGTTAGAGCCAAAGTATTTCAATTCAAGCATAAACTCTTCAACTTGTACTCGTTGTAAAACTTTAGTGACTCCCAACTAATTGGTAAAGCTCAATTAGAAAGCATCTCAAAAGCATTGATGGGTGTGTATTACTCTTCCAATGGGGAAGAGGTAGATAAAATGGGGTAGATAAAGGGTTAATAACGTAAATAACAGCAAAACAAATGTAGAAAGTGTTTTAAATTCAGACTAAGTGGTGTAAAAGAAAAAGTCCAAAGCTAACACCTGAACCTAATGAGACTCCAGCAAACAGCAGCTTGGCTGCGACCGTCCTCCATCTGTCACTCTCGGCTCACCTGATAGGCGTCCGGCTCTGTTGGTTCACGTCCACGGCCACACCATGCCAGCGCCATCACCCACCTCAACAATGACCCCCCCCTCCCTCCCACCGCTGACTCGCGGTCACTTTGAGGGCTGATTAAACTTTTATATGTCAGTTATTAGAGGAATGTTGATCCAGTGCGTCGTTTCAGCAGCCTGATGGGGGGTGTGGAGTGATTCCTTTTCCTCTTCTAGAGTGTCGCATTACACTGCAGCTAAATGTCCAATCACCCTTTGTATGTAACCCCCCTCCTCCAACACATACGTTAAAGAGCATCTTTTATGGCACCAAATGTGAAACTAAATTTGGAGTTCTGCTTGTTTTTCGGAAACTTCAGGCCTGTCGCTGACTGAACAATGGCTGCACTGTCTACGCATTTGTTTGTTTGACTCTGAAACCGACAGTGTTTGCCTCTCACAGGACACACAGCCTCCATTCTCAGGGAAAATTCTTTCAGACAACAAGACTGAGTTGGAAAAATAATGTCCTTCAGTGGCATGTTGTATTTTCATTGCTGCTTTGCAGTCAGCAGTCAGCGTAATGAGTGGCTAGTGACGGGTTTATGTCTCAAAGACGTGCCTGTACCGACTGCATACCAGCAAACTGCAGAGAACAATGTTTCAGGATTAACTCACATTAGACGCATTTTACAGATGGGGCAAAATACAGCAGCTAAGTTGGATCAGACCTGAAAAGGAACTAAACCTGACCCAGTTCTAGTCAATATTTTTGGACCAACACGCTGTGTTCTTTGGTGAAAAAGGCCGATTCCTGGAACTGACATGAAATGTTTAACATGTGTAAGTTCACACATGTTTACAGATTTTCACTTCTATTTGCAAATGAACCTCGAAGAAGTAAAAGATCGCAAATGCGTGCATGCATGTGCATTCACCGCATTGCATAGCTGTATCCTTTGAAGAAATGTGTGTCTACGAGGTGGTGCTTGATTGACAGCTGGGCGCCCACCCGAGCCTGCGGTCCAGGGAGGCTGTAAGGGATGAGGGGGTGTTAAGTCGTCAGTATGAGGCACATGTCAGAGATCAGCGCTGTGCTGCAGAGATGACTGAGATGCAACAGGAGAAAGGGCAGCAAAGGATCAGAGGGACCACAGGGCAGAGTGGGTGCACGCTCAGAATCCTCTTCACCACCAACAGATGTAGAGGTCCAGCTCTCAGAGGCTGTGTTCAAAGCTCAGTGTTAACAACATTGCCCACCGTTCCTGGTGAAAGTGTGCGTTCTGTCTGCAGGATAATGAAAGGGAGCCAGAGGGAGCCCAACTCCTGAGCCTCTTCAGGTCCTGACTTCCAGTATTTGAGGGCTAGGGAAACAAACAGCATGCACCAGCCATGAGTCATTCTATTACCACCAATGGGCTGCATGGTTGTGTAGTTGTTAGCACTCTCGCCTCACAGTGAGAAGGTCCTGGTGTTCCCCAACTTCGCCTTACAGTGGCTGGCCCGGGATAGGCTCCCAGCAACCTACTGACCTCAAAAGGTATTCAGTGGTCTCAGAAAGAGGATGGATGGCATTATCTCCAGTAAAAAACAGTACACCCATTAAAACAGAATAAATCTACTCTAGTTTGAACACAATATTCCCAGCTGTGTGTCCACCACAACTGTTCAGGAGGATGCATTTTTCAGAAACAACTCCTTTTTTTTTGTGGTTGACACATCAACAGTGGTGATCTTTTATTGACATTGAGCCATGCGACGGATGGGTCACATGACCACAGCCATGTTCACCTTTTTACAGTCTTGACTGAACTATGTCTGCATCCATGCTGCTTAGAGGGCCTGTCATCCAGGGACAGAGCCATGGGTGCTGCTCTCACAGTAAAATTATACATGTCTCAGCCAACCGGTGATCTGAGACATTGTGGTAACACGGTAGGACTGTTGTTATGAAATGCATGGACAAAAGAATAATTGTCTCTTTTACCTAACAGGCTGCTTAGGTGGCACCATTGTTTTCCAATGGGGAAAACACAATGGAAACTTTGTACTTTGCAGGAGTCCAGTGCACACTGGACTCAGTCAACCGCAAACTGAATACATATTCGTTTAATGTCTTGTCTTTTGTTTTTAAATTTGATTATGTTTTATGTAATACACTTTGGATAGCAGGAGTTGGAAAAGTGCTAAACAAATAAAGTTTGCTTTGATTTTTTTTTATATGTAATTTCAAATAAACATAAAAGTGCCAAAAAGAAAATGAAAAATGTGTTAGCAACATTGGGTGTATTTGTATTTCCCAGATTACCAAATAGATTAGGGACTAAAAGACAAGCCCACATCATGACAGTTGGATGTTCTATGATACTGAACATCAAGTCTCAATTATTCCATTTGCTTCTATATGTCTGCAGCATTTTATTAAAATAAATCTTGAGGTTTTTTTTAGATACAGGTAGTTGAACTCCAGATCAAGATTCTCATGTGCTTGTATTGTGATGAAAAGTAACCCCTGTTTCCTCATGGCTTCCCCTCCAACAAACACTCAAACTTTCAATGAAACCTAGAAACTTAATAAACATCTGTTCATCAAGAGCTGCTGACTAGCAAATGCTCAAACTTAAACTCACCCTCCCTAATTCATCCAAACAGTTAAAAACAATAAACATTTCTGTACCTGGAGGTGTTTTTAAAGCAATTTTCACGTACAGAATCAATGAGGTTTTCCAATGGTGCAACCAAAATAATACTACGTCAAAATGGGGGCCAGAAGAAGATTTCAATTCTTATCTCAGAATTTAAATTCAAAAGGTTTTATTACAAATCACTACTGCTGTGTTGTTTTGATTTCATAAAGAATTTTTTTTTTTTTGCTAAGCAGCCTAGTGAAAATATTGGTCTTTCCTGCCGCACAAAAGGCTTAGAGCAGCCATTAACCCTCTTACGTCTCGACAGTCTCCTCATGCAATGGATTTCCTTTCTCTGAATGCAGATGTTTGTTATTGTTTCTAAATATCATTGCACAAAGTCAATGTTAGTTTAGTCAATGTCATTTTCAGTGTTGAGTTTTGCAGCTCCTGCTGTCTGAATGCATGGCAGGCTGCAAAAAAAAAAAAAAAAAGAGTCCAAATACGAAGAGATCCATGGTTTTTGGTCGCTGCATTGTGCTCTGTGCAGAGGTGATGGCTATCTGAGCTGCTTTCGCATCACAGCATTATTGCCTGCGCTTGTTTGTTTCGTTGACAGAGCAAGAGAAGTAGGTAGTGATAAGAATAGCTGTTTTATTGTGTGCCACTGCCTTGGCCCTTTATAACTGAACGGTTATCTGAGGTGCAGCATGCCACACTGAGCTATGTCATGTGACGCATGGGCTGAGCAGCATTCCTCCTCCTGAGTTCATCGCAGGGCACAGATAGTAGGAAGGCAGAGCAAGCCTGGACTGCCAAACAAAGAGGGAGAGAAGGCTGAGGGCAGGAGAGAGGAGAGATGAAGGGAGGGAGCATTACCGGGAACATGTAGTTAAGTGGAATGAAGTACCCTTTGTTGCAGATAAGATCATTCTGCTCCCCTGGCCGGCATCACTAAAGCAATTTGGGCACAGTGAATGCAGCTGATCATGTCGGAGGCAGAAAACCCTCAGGAAGCAGCCGAACAAACCCTGAAAACGGTTTAAAAACCTTGATCCAAGCAAAAGAAAGCTGTTGGATTCTTCATGCCTTCATGATCTCATTCTGATTTCAGACTGTCCATGATGGACAGGTGTTGTATGCAGGGAAACAATAACCGAAACAATGCGCTACATATTTAGACAAGGTCTGATTTTTAGGATCCACCAAATATGACTGAATTTACAGAAAAGATTAAAAAAAAGGTTTCTGTTCACATCTCACCCAGGGCCTTTTTATCCAGAGTTCTTCATCTGAGTTTTTCCCAGTGACCTGAACCAGAAGTCTCCTGCCTCTCGCTTGATGTCAGCTTAGTCCGGCTCCGGTGACCCAGATTAGAAGCTGATATGGAAAACTCATGAAGAAATGGGAATCTGGACTGAAGGTACCATCATCTGCAAACACACTGCACCTTAACTAAGTGCTTAATATACATCTTTATGTTAAAGTTGGAGTAGACTGGCCTAAAATAGCATGACGCCTGTTTCATTACTCAGCAAAAATGTTCCCAAAACATAAAATGTATTTTTTGAAATATTTTTTAGAAATGTGTTTGTCATGGTTTGGGTTTCTTTGTATTAGTCTTTGCTTTCCGTTTTGTTTCTGTCATGTTTGAGTTCTGTTTCCTGTTTTATTTTGAAAGGTTTATTGTTATGTCATGATTTTGAGTTTTACTTCCCTGGTCCCAATCTCTTCTTACCATGTTCACCTGTGTTTTGTCATTCCTGTTTGTATTTAAGTCTTGTCTCTGCCTTCCTCTTGTGTTGGTCCATTAACGTCTGTAACGTCTCTTCCCTGGCTGTCACGTCCATGTACGTCTGTTTATCTGGTATGCCCACAGTGAGTTTTTGGTTCCCTGCTCTGCAGCACTTTTTGTTATTAGAATAAACCCCTTGCCCTGGAACCGTGTGCCTCCCGTATGTGCATTTTGGGTCCTTCATGCTCCCCAGCCCCCCCTGCCTGACAGTGTTTAAGGTCATTTTCCGAATAACTTCTGATAAACTGTGGAAACTGAACTGAAATGCCTCCTAAAAATGCTCAATAACTGCTTATGTAATCAGTTTATACTGAAAAACAGTTTTTTTTATTAGATATTGTATTGTAAGATTTTACAATTTTCTTAAGATTATGTCTTATCTATTTACTGAATTATCATCACAAAAAAAACTATGTTTTGTTGTAATCAAAATAGTTACTTTTTTCCAAAAACATTTCCAAAGCCATATCTAGTCAACAGTTTAGACCTAGTGAAGAAAATGTGCCAAAAATAAAAAGACTTTCCCTGCCATGTGATGTCACCATGGTGATGGTACAAAGTAGGGTTTAATAGAGCTGTCAAATTTTGTACATGCATAAAAAACACACATACCTATCAAGACATTATCAAAAGAACAATCTCCAAATCAGGATTGATTTCTGTAGGGAGCACCACCCTGTCTGTGTTTTCTATTAGGACAGTACTGAACACTTCTCTATTAGTACTTTCATTCCAGACAACTCAGAATGGAAGAAGGTTTTTGTTTTGTATATTGTAGTGTAGTGTAGTGTAGTGTAGTGTAGTGTAGTGTAGGTAGGTGTAGTGTAGTGTAGTGTAGTGTAGTGTAGTGTAGTGTAGTGTAGTGTAGTGTAGTGTAGTGTGGTGTAGTGTAGTGTAGTGTAGTGTAGTGTAGTGTAGTGTAGTGTAGTGTAGTGCGGTGTGGTGTAGTGTAGTGTAGTGCAGTGTAGTGTAGGCTAGTGTAGTGTAGTGTAGTGTAGTGTAGTGTAGTGTAGTGTAGTGTAGTGCTAGTGCAGTGTAGTGCTAGTGTAGTGACCGTAGTGTTAGTGAGTGTAGTGTAGTGTAGTGTAGTATGGTGTGTAGTACAGTGTAGTGTAGTATTGTGTAGTGTAGTGTAGTGTGGTGTAGTGTAGTATAGTGTAGTGTAGTATGGTGTAGTGTAGTATGGTGTAGTACAGTGTAGTGTAGTATAGTGTAGTGTGGTGTAGTGTACTGTAGTATGGTGTTGTGTAGTGTAGTGTGGTGTGGTGTAGTGTAGTGTAGTATGGTTTAGTACAGTGTAGTGTAGTACAGTGTAGTGTAGTATAGTGTAGTGTGGTGTAGTGTAGTATAGTGTAGTGTGGTGTAGTGTAGTATAGTGTGGTGTAGTGTAGTCTAGTGTGGTGTTGTGTAGTATAGTGTAGTGTAGTATTGTGTAATTTAGTACAGTGTAGTGTAGTACAGTGTAGTACGGTGTAGTGTAGTATGGTGTAGTGTAGTACCGTGTAGTGTAGTATTGTGTAGTGTAGTGTAGTGTGGTGTAGTGTAGTACAGTGTAGTGTAGTATGGTGTAGTGTAGTGTAGTATAGTGTAGTGTGGTGTATTGTAGTATAGTGTAGTGTGGTGTAGTGTAGTATAGTGTGGTGTAGTGTAGTGTAGTGTAGTCTAGTGTGGTGTAGTGTAGTATAGTGTAGTGAAGTATTGTGTAATTTAGTACAGTGTAGTGTAGTACAGTGTAGTACGGTGTAGTGTAGTATGGTGTAGTGTAGTACCG